>JBCNJP010000014.1:25795308-25890308 GCA_039602395.1 Deinandra increscens subsp. villosa | reverse complement strand
TGGATAGTCTGTAACTAAAATGAAGTCAAACCCTTTTTAACAGTTTGGTTTCAAATTTTAACAGTTTGATTTTGCTTTTCAATATTAAAAAAATGTCGCTAAAAGTTTGGCTTTCGTTTGACACAAACCATCTGAAACGAACCATGAACACCCCTATTCTAAATTCTTAGTGCCTTTCACATGTTAGTGAAAAGATATTATTGTGTGTCATAGAAACTAGCGTACACAAATGAACACAAGAATTTACTACACAATACATTTACGACTATAGTGTGCATTTGAACCCATGTGGATACCCAAATCCAAACCATAGAGGAAAGAGTGCAATCAATGAATAAACGCGTGACCAATTCTTCAGCCAAGTTGCACAACCTGCATAAGGTGGAATTCACATTAACATTTCGCTTGACAAGAGCATCAATTGTAGCCAGCATATTCCGCTAAGCCTTCCAAGCAAGCAGGTTGGCATTCAGAGGGACAAGCTTCCTCCAACAGAAAGACGAATCTTGCAAGGAAACATCCGGAACATCATGAGAAGAAATCGTAAGTCTGGCACCTTTTGTGGAGAACCGAAGACCACCTTCACCCATCGGCCCATCCAATACCACAAGGCATTGCTGTAATGAATCAGCTGATGTATTCCCAGGTCACGAACCACGAGAGAGTTGCTAACACTAATAATGGATTTCCACACCCCTGTGATAGCAGGATAATATGATCCACTTAACTTGGAGAACAGGTTGCACTTTACCCACATGCATGTTGCATGATACCACGATTGCCAGTTTGCCACTTTCCTTGTTTTCAGTTTACTTCCCGATTTGCATGTTTGATTTCAAATTGAAGTATTTATGTTGTTGGAATGGAATAAAGGAGAATATGGAAAATTGCCCAAATCGAGCTTTTGAATTACTACATTTAAATTACTTGCTTTCTTTTCAATTCCCAAATTGTCTTTCCCTTTAATTAATTTATCAATTTCGCATTCGAGTCTTTACGTTTACAACACAGGACGACGAGGAAAAAAGTCGTTTTTTCCAACACTGGCATGGATACACTCGATAACCATCCTCCAAAAACGACAATAGTCAGTCTTAAACTTTCAAAACCAATTACACACGAAACTGTTGTTGATGTCGATTAATTTGGACAACCCCAATCCTCCTTTATGTTTGGGGATACAAACAATTTTACATTTGATCCAATGAATATTTCACTTCTCTTCAGTTCCTCTCTCCACAAGAAGTTGAAGCGAATTCTTTAAAATATATAATAATGGAAAATATTTATTAACCCCGGCCGCCAACCTAACCAAAGCGCGTGCCTTAACTCGAGTTGAACCTGAACCTGGCAATAGCAAAAACACAAAGCAAACTGTGTCAGAACCCTCATCCTTTATCTTCCCAAAATGGCGTGATCGGACTCCCCAATTCGCCGCCGGAAGATCACCATCTCCACCGCCGTAACCTCCTACTTCTGTAAGTCCTCCCAACTGCTTAATTTTTTGGCCAATCGTACTGTAATCGTAATGTTCGATCGCAATTGCTGTCTATTACTACCTCCATCGATTATAGTTTTGATTCTGTGAAAAATCTGTAGTAATGTGTTTTTTTTTATCCTGTGTTTTCCAATTGATCATTGTCTGTTGGTTGATCTAGCTCTAGCCGTAGCTGTTATAGTTAATTGTGTTTAGTTTCAATGTTTTTAAACCCTAATTTCAGCAGGTAGTCATGGTCGATGTGATAGTAAAACAGCTGTATCTGCAACTCCAGAATGACTTTAATCAAATTTAGGTCTTCTGCAATTTCAATTGTTATAACTTATAATGCTTGCTGTTATAGTTAATTGTGTTTAGTTTCAATGTTTTAAAACCCTAATTTAAGCAGGTGGTTATGGTGGATGTGATAGTACAAAAGTTGTATCTGTAACTCCAGACTGACTTTAATCAAATTTAGGTTTTCGTGCAAATTTCAATTGTTATAACTTATGCTTGTTTTTGGCTGTGTTTGAAGGTTTAGAGGGCTTACCTGCAATGGAAGATGCGGATTCAGTTGCTACACTCTTGGAATCTACTACCTCCAAAATACAACAACTTCAGAAAGCATTTGCTGAGCTAGAAAGTCACCGAGCTGTAACCCTAAACCTGAAGTGGAAACAAATCGAGGAGCATTTTCATGGGCTCGAGAAATCTCTGAAAAGGCGTTTTACTGAGCTGGAAGATCAAGAGAAGGAGTTCGAAATGAAAACTGTCCAAGCCCAAAAAGTGCTGGAGAAACGGCATGCTGCTGTTATGGAAAAAGAAGAAGCTTCATTGGTGAGACTTCAAGAGAAAAGAGATGTTGCAGTTGTTGCAATCTCTAACGCCGTTAAGAAGAACAAAAATGCACATGTGGAATCGAAATCTGAATCTGAATCTGTAGTTGTTTGTAGTGAGATTCTTGTTGTGGACGAGAAACCGCTTGATGCAGTGGCTTCTGAACGTGAAGTTACTGGTGTGAAAACGTTATTTGATGATGGTGATGTGAAACTGCTATCGAATCCCCAGCTTGCCAAATTATGTGAGGAGATGGATGCAGCAGGACTTCACAAATTCATATCAGATAACCGTAAGAATCTTGCTTCTATAAAGGAGGAAGTACCTATTGCATTGAAGGCTGCAGGTAACCCTGGTGGTCTGGTTTTAGATTCACTTCACGGTTTTTACGTCTCGGAAGGGTCAAGTTTAGATGGGAAAAAAGATTCAAATCTTCTAGGTTTGAGGCGAACGTGTATCATGTTAATGGAATGTTTTAGCGTTCTACTTGCTAACTTAGATGCGAGTACTGTTTCTAAGGTGATCTATGAAGATGTGAAGAACAGAGCAAAGATTATTGCACAAGAATGGAAACCTAAGTTAGATGATCTTGATTTGGATGCCAGCAATGGGAACTCATTGGAAGCACATGCTTTCTTACAACTTGTTGCTACTTTTGGTATTCATTCTGATTTTGCTCATGAAGATTTATGCAAGTTGATACCGTTGGTCTGTCGTCGTCACCAGACAGCTGACCTTTGCCGCTTCCTTGGGTTGTCTGACAATATGCCAGGTTGCTATATTTTCTTTGTTTCGTAACTCATAATACTAGAGGGGCCAATTTTGGTACATTTGCTTATGAATGGGCCATCTAGGTTATTGTTATAATTTTTTTTATCTCAATTCTCAAAATAGGGTAAAATAGCTAAATAGATAATTTTCCTAATAATATGCGACTATGGGTCAAAAAGGTTGAGGGCTGCCCAAAGTATAACTTGCATGCATACGGTCTCCTAAGTCACTATATATTTATAGAAGACTATTATTGTAGTAACATAATTATTGTATTCATATCTAACACATCATTATTTATTTAAAAAGTGGACAAAGTGTAGCGGTTCAATCCGAGTTGGTCCATTTAAATACATACTAAAAAATAACAGCAGTTTCCGCTACCCAACCCGCTCATTTTGCCATCTCTACTTTATGACTCCTTCACACAATCATACCATTAAAACTGTAACTTCTTACCTGGAGATGGTCTAGTGATTTTTCTGACTATTTGTCTAATATCTTAAATACCCATTAATAGAAATTGAAAGCGCTTCTGGATTTATTCCTAGTGATCGATAGTGGAAAAATAAGTACTTTTACATGGAACATAAGAAAGGAATGTTGCAATTTTATGGGTTGTGATATAGTTATGTTTTTACAATGACTCCTCCTTCTATAATATTTTGCTTGTGGGTATTTTTTTCCGGAACTTCCCAAATATGTTTAGGAAAATCATATTCTTTGCGATCACCACGCATAATTCTCTTCTTTTTTTTCTTGGTTTACTCAGGTGTAATTGGTGTGTTGGTCAACAATGGAAGACATATTGATGCTGTTAACCTAGCATTTGCATTTGAACTCACAGAGCAGTTTTCTCCTGTTACATTACTGAAATCCTACTTGGCAGAGGCAGTTAAAGCTCCTTCAACTGTCAAAGCTGGAAATTCTTCTCCAACTGCTCAGGTTTTTTCCTTGTTCTTTAGAGTACCAAAACCTAGAGGATGTAATTTCGACCCATTTTTGGGTGAACAGGATGATTCAGGCCTTAGAGATTGGTTAAACCGGTCAAGTGGGTCAAAAGTCATCCACCACGTGTTCAAAAGGCATAAAACCTCCTCAATTGTTTATTTAATTTATTACTTAGTATAAAACTCAAGAAAAGGAAAGATAAAATTTTTTGTGGGCTTGACTTTAAATGATGCGCGACGCTCAGGAAAACGCATCAGGGGGTTAGGGGATGCCTCATATACTTCTGGGTCAACAGAACTGGTCAAAGTTAGGGTCTGTATGAGGCTTATATGTAAAAACCACCAAAGGGATGAAAAAATTGTGAAATGTTTACTTGATAAAAAGGTTTATATGGAAAATAGATGAGAGAGACGCAACTTTTGGCTGTTAAGTTGTAAGCTGTGCCTCGTGCCTTGGCTTCTGGGCTTCTGGGGTCTAAATATCTCAAAGCGCCTTGCACTTTCTTTAACGAAGTTTGTGGGTTGGTCCAACCCTCTTGACCCGTACTAAAATTAGCCATTTGGATCGTCACCCGACATTTCTACTTTACCGTTTCTATAGCAACCTGTTTTTTTACATGTTATAATTTTCAAATTCCAGAATGATGTCAGCGAAAGAGAACTTTCTGCCCTAAAGGCCGTCACGAAGTGCATTGAAGAACACAAGCTTGAAAACCAGTACCCATTAGATCTGCTTCAGAAACGGACCCTTCAGCTGGAGAAGGCGAAGGCAGACAAAAAGCAAGTAACAGAAGTTGTCAAACCTCAATCCAAAAGACCCCGAGCCAATGGTGTAGTAGCAGGATATGGGCCCCGCAACACCAATATCATTGCCGACAAAAACTTCTATGCCACGAGGTATGCACCACCGACTCAGTATGTGTATTACCCTGGACCACCCGAAAACCATGTTCACTCGTTTATAGGACCAACTACTTACAACATGGCTCCTAACCATGGGACCTACTTTGGGAATGGTTTTCACTACCAACCCCCTTATCTTCACTAGATTTGGACTCGTGATAAGAAACTTTGATCATGATCCACTCTTAACTTCTAGGTCTTGACTTGTGAGTTAAACCATGGAAAATTGGCATGTTAGCGCGTGG
Source organism: Deinandra increscens subsp. villosa (assembly GCA_039602395.1). Classification (NCBI taxonomy): domain Eukaryota; kingdom Viridiplantae; phylum Streptophyta; class Magnoliopsida; order Asterales; family Asteraceae; genus Deinandra; species Deinandra increscens. The sequence goes on along the minus strand of JBCNJP010000014.1, from coordinate 25,885,125 downwards.
TTCGTAATTTGTTTGTATAAGTTGACACCGTAATTCTTTAATACATGTATTATCAATGTTGTTAACATCTAGCTTGAATTGTTTGTGGCAAATTGCACCAAATACATTTAACTTTTTTTTTTTTAGTTTGACTATGCAGTTAGTCAAAACAACAGTTTGACTTTTGAAGCTATATTGTTGTTAACTAAATATGGGCTTGAGTACAAACACTAGACTGCCACCACCGCCGGCGTACTATCCCATTTTTTTTTTCTTCATATTAGTTTTTCGTTTTTGAGTAAAGCCTGTTTTTCGATTCAAGATTCTAACCGCTACTTCCAACAAAATGCTATTTTGACATCGTTATTGATTTGTTGGTTGTACCGTAAGTTAAACAATTTGTTTCCGTTAAAAATTATTTTCATCTACAATTTTTTTTGTACCGCACCGTGTTCCATTCTTCGAGTATTTTATAATTTGGAGATCTAATTTACATTAAAAAAATTCAATCCCTTGTGATCGTAATTTACGAATTAGGAATTCATTTAGTTTGTCAATTAGAAATTTAGATTGAAAATTTCAATCAGTTGTCATCTTAATTTTCGAATTACTAATTCATTTAATCTGTCAATTAGTACTTTGGAGATCCAATTTTGATTCAAAGTTTCATCAGTAGCAGCGTTACATGCATTATTTGGATGATTGATTTTCTCGGATCTAGAGAATGTTGCGACGACTATCCACCAGTCGGTGTCTGTACTTTCAGACCTCCGCCGCGTCACCTTTCGTGCTACGGTTCACCGCCGCATCGCCTCTAAGACTACGGTTATCAACTATGTCGTCGTAACGCTGCATTAAAGACTTTGCAATAAGAACTATTGAAACTTGTCGATTTAGTATGTTGAAGTTCGAGATTTCAAAGTTTACAAACATAAATATTAAACACTTGTAATTTGTTAACTCAGGATGTGTAAAATAAGAAAACTTATCAAACACTTAGAATTCTCGGATGAAACATGTTGCCTTAAACTATCATTTCGTTTGCGAACAAGTCACAAGTGGTCGTCTACGAGTTCTTCACATTAAATCTCAGGATCAGTCAGCTGACATGTTCACCAAGCTGCTTTCACAGGCTCCATTTTTTCACCACACGTTCAAGATTGATGTATCCGACAGATCCTCCATCTTATGTTCTGATGAACTCCTACTGGCTTGGTTGCAATTTCTGAAGAATAATGTAATTTTGTTTTGAAATTTTCATATCCGTGTCATGTTAACCCGTGAACCCGAAATGTATCGAACTACCCAAACGTTTTGTTTTATTCTGAGTAATCCTTCCGCGAGTCAACAACACTTCAGCTTTCCCTTGCACTCAACGATACCCGCCTCCTCTGCTCACAAAACCCCCCAAAATCGAACCTTCCCTCCATTAACAAATCGAAGCTTTCAAGCTTCATCCATGGCGGAGTAAGCTCCAATCTCTCTCAACTCCTATCTCAATTGATCGTATTCTCATTTCTCTGTCTTAATTTACTCCGATTCATTGCAGATCTGATGATCATATCCAAAAGGATTACTACGATCAACAAATCGGAACGAGAATCTCATCATCGTCATCCTCAGGATCTCCAACCACCACGAGCATCCACGTAACGGCACTCGACGGCCTCGTAAACGTGAACTCTCTCTTCACAATCGCCGTCTTCGTCGGCCTCTCTCTCACCACCCCCGGCCAACGCAGCCTGGAGAACCGATCCGCCTGCGACGCCGACATCTCCGTCGCGAAGAAGCTTCTGGTGTTCGAAGTCGTATCGTTCAGCTTCTTCCTGTTCTCGTCGCTGGTGGCTCAAGGCCTGAAACTCGCGATCAATTTGGCGAACAGTAAGGACGTTGATGAGGCGTTTAGGGCGCGGATTAATCTGAAAGCGTTGCGGTTTGGGATGCTCGGATCGGCGGTTGGATCGGTGATGGGGTGCTTGTTTCTGATGCTTTCGATGGTGAATGTGATTGAGATTCGGTTGGGGATGTTGAGTTGTGGGAGCCGGGCGACGGTTAATGCGGTTGCTTCCATGATTGTGCTGGTGACTTCTGCTCTTTTGGTTTATATTTCCACTGCGATTTATGCGTTTTTGCATTAAAATGAATTTATCTCATTGTGAATTTGTGATGTAAAGCTGGTTTATCTTGGAGCATTCACTCACCGCAGCTTTTTTTATTTATCCATAAAATTTAAATATTTTTAAGAATCACCCCACATCACATTATTTATTCTTAAAAATAACTCATATTTATGTAATGGATTGGTATATCTATCAATTCCTTATATTTATCTCCTAAAATTAGGATAAGGTTTAAATATAAAGATGCAGATGTTGAATAAAAAGTAGATATTTTTTATATTTTCATTAAATTTTAAGGATAAGGTATGATATAAAGATGTTGCTGTGAAAGTGTGAATGTTCTTGATGATGCGTTGAGGGCTACAACTTGTAAGTAATTTGTAAGAAATATGATTTGTTTTGGATAGAGAATATACATTTGGACATTTGGTGGAGAGTTTATGCCTTTATGGTCCGATTTTGAAATCGTGATAAGTAAGGGTTTTTTATTATTTAAAAGTTAAACCGAACAATTACAATTTAAAACCATACCGAACCGTTGTAGTTTAGTTTCGGTTTGATTTTATGGTATAAGCTTTAGTATTTATACTAGGTTTGTAAATTATGTAGTACATGGGTGGAGATTAAATTGATGAACAATAAAATGAAGAAACATTTTAGTCTTAGTAATTTTTCGTGATTTTTTTTTTAAGTTTCCTAATTTTGTTTGCGTTTTTATTTTTTTTAACGGTTGACTTTCATTAAAAACCAAAATAGTAAGGAGCTAGATTACATTTAAGGAAAATAAGGAGAACAACACTAACTTAACCAATCAAAACGTTTCAACTTACCTCTATGTTTAAATAGAAAGAAAGTCGCCGACTTTATTTCTTCCACAATGTCGTCAGCCCCTTTGTTACCTCCTAATTTTGTTTGCTGTTCTCGACTTTTTGTTTTGAAATATGATAATGATATAAAAATTAGTTTCATCCTCTCTTAAGCTATACAATAACTGATTTTTAGGGTTTTCCTTTGCTATAACTTTATTGAAACTTGTCGATTAATATATGTTGAATGCGTGGGATTTCAAAGTTTGCAAAATATACATTTTTTTAACGGCAAATACCCGGTTACTCGGGGTCTCATCATGGCAAACGATGCTACCCACGACACGCTGCGACCACAGGCCGTGCGAGTAACCAGGACCCTCTATGTTGTGCATCCATCCCGGAGGAAACCCACCGTCCAAAGGCCTACTATGGTAAAACATCTGACCCACCTCTATAATTATTCATTCATCATTCATTTTTTTTGTCTCCGGTGAGATTTGAACCCTTGACCTCCACATTGGAAGGCAAGGGTATATCCACTCCACCAAATGGTGTGGGATATCAACATCTAGAATTTGTGAATTCTGAAAGTGTAAACATAAGAAAGCTTATCAACATCTAGAATTTCGTTACCATAATCTCGCACGTGGTTACAAGTTGCCACTTGAACTATTTAAACCGAGACTTATCATCACCCTCCAAAACAATAGGAAGAACATTGCCAGTCGGAATAACATAACACTACATGCCGATCGAAGAAAAAAGACACAACAAAGAAGGGGACGAGCAATTTTCAGATAGAGTATGTGCGTTTTGAAATAAAAGAAGCAAGTAGTTTGAATTGGAACTTTGGTGGAGAAGAAGCAAGCAGTTTTAGGGTTTCCAGTTAGAGTGTGAGTAGCTTGAAAGCAGTTAAATCGTGTGGGAGAAGAATTGAACAGAATTATAGTGAATGTAGTATACATATCTCAACGGGAAAATGAGAATCAAAGTAGAGAGTTAGAGGCCGAACACGTAGCCTCTCTATTTACTCTTTATTAGGCTGTGAGTTATGAAACACGCTTCCACACAAACATGGCTCCACGAGTGGACTGACTCAAACGTATCCACTTTTTTTCCATTTTTTCTTTCACCCTCCTCTAATGGCCATTTAAAAAAAAATTATTCCCCCCACCAACTCTTAACGACTTTCAACATTTGTCTGACTGACAACTTATACTTGACATACAACCTTCAATTTTCAATTCAATACCCGAAACACAACATTTACCATAACATTGTCATTGTAGCATCTATTTGTGTCGTCGGAAGAGGAGGCCTAAACACAGGCTTGGATGGATGTTTTCGAAGATGTGGTAAAAAGGATCTTCTATTAATTATATTTGTAAAAGCTCTCGGTTGCTACATCAAAACCACAGCATTGTCATTGTAGCATCTATTTGTGTCGTCAGCGTGCAATTGCTACCCGGGTTCACCACTCTCGGTGACTTTCTGGGGAAGTTGAGGGAGGTGTGGATGTATGACAAAGGTTAGTGTTGACTTCTTGGTGGACGAGAATAATATAAACGGATCGGGTAATTAAATGATAAAAAAAAGAAAGATAAAATCCAGATAGAAATCATAGAGAGGCAATAGGTCCATATATCGTAGAATTAGCCATTAGGGCGGTTCGAAATTTTGTGGGTTTTTTTTTTTAGTTTTCTATTAGATTAGTCGACATGTTTTTTATACTTTAAAATTACTATTTTGTCTTTTAAGAATGGATAAAATACATTTTGCATCTTCCTAGAAAACTCAAGTATACGTATACCTTAAATTTTATACGGATAAATCGTCTGTCTGAAATCTGAATACGTACACTGGTTTTGTCGAAGTTAACGAAATCCTCCGGCGATTCTGGTCTGCTCCGCCCGTGTGATTTTGCGGCGATGATCTCCACTCCTGCCGGAGATTCATCACAATATACAGCCGACGAATTAGGTCATTTCTTACTCTATCTCTTTTTCTAATTTCACTAATTTACTTTTACCCTAACACCCTAGTTGGGTATAGAACATGATTAACTTACTTTGTTTAGTTGAATTATATGTTGATTGTAGTAACCACTTTCTACAAATTATCAGTGTGACTTTAACAATATCATATCAGTTTATGATTATTGAAGTCTAATGATTTGGATCATAAGTACTTAACTATCAAAGAAACCCTTATAATCACTTTACCCAAACACTCAAAATGGTTATGCTGCTTCAAATCATAATATTCTGATTATAGGCACATCCATAAAATCTTTTCAAGATTTTGATCAAAAGATGTGTAAAGAATATGTTACCTTCAGAGTCAAGGGAACTTAGGGCTAATTTCATAAAATGGTGACCAGATTATTTTAGACTAGAAACAAGTATCAGAGTTTCAAGAACTTTGATTCAAGGTAAATTATCTAAAATAGCCGGTTTTCAAATGCCACATTACATTAGAAAAATAAGTCAACATAGTCAAAAGTTATGACACATCAGCTTCCGGGTCATCATCATCTTCAACGGTTTGACAGTTACCGGTCTGGTTATCTTCAGTACAATTTTTTGAAGCTTTCATTGTGTTTTCTGTCCGATGAGTCTTCCTATAATGTGTTCTCACGGTTACTAAGAAAGGGTGGTTGCTAGAAATAGAAGTGTTTCTTACCTTATTATGCAATTAATGTAGTTATGGAAACCGCAATATACATTTGGATGACATACCCAAAATTTTTAACAATTTGTGTTAATTTAGCAGCTGGGATAACAGGAAATGGTGGTGGTAGTGAAGTTACATGTGAACAAAGGGATGTTGAAGAACCATGTGTGGGTATGGAGTTTGACTCTGAGGATGCTGCTAAGAAGTTTTATGATGAATATGCAAGACGTATAGGGTTCAAAATGCGAATTGATCAGTGTCGTCGATCAGAAGTTGATAAGAAGATTATTTCTCGACGACTTTCTTGTAATAAGGAGGGTTATTATACAAAATCCAAGAACCAGTTTGGGCAGATAAGGAAACAACATACTAGTTCAAGACAAGGTTGCAATGCTATGATGCTTGTTAAGGTTACTAAATTTGGCAAGTGGGTTGTGACTAGATTTGAAAAAGAACATACCCATCCGCTAGTGTTTCCGGCTTGTCTATCTCTCAATGAAGGGGTATGTTGGTCATTTTACCTACCATGGGTTATGTTTTCGTACATTTAGCTGGGTGGTAAACGGGTCAAAAGAGGTTTGGGAGTTGGGACAACACATGTGATTTTTGGTAGAACCATATTAGTCAAGAAGTATGATTTCAACATTGTACTTTCTTAAAATAGAGCATAACATGAATCTACCTATTTATAAAGAAGCGGGTCAAAATTGCCACCTCTTAGGATAAAGTCTGTGGTTGAGTACAATGCTGAATTTTCTTTTAATTTCTGTTCATATAAAGGAATTTCTTGGGAATATATTTTGTTCTTCATAGGACTATAAAGAACGGAGAATTCAGGCATTGACTGCAGAGCTGAAGCATCAAGATCGACTAATTAACTTTTACAGGGAGCATTTAAACACATTTTTGAGAGACCTTGAGCAACAGACAGAAGTTCTATCATCAAACATACAAGTTGCTGTTAATAATATGAGAGAGATAGAAAGAATAGACAAAAAACAATAGATCTACAAGCAACCTTTGCATAAAAAGTGAGTATGAATTCCCTTTTTAGTTTTCACTTTTTGTTGTTATTTATTGCTAGAGGTATCAGTTACAACCCATTTACTTGTGAATGAGTTAAATTTGGGTTTTGTTTTATCTCAAACGGGTCAAATCTGAATATTTAGGTGAAAGATGTCCTGGGTCCATTTTGAAGGAATACAACTTTCTAAATCGCTTTATTGCGAATAGATCAACCCCAATCCACCTTGCCCATTTCGACTCATGCTTAAAAGATATCATGCTATCTCTAGAATCTATCATTAAACATTACTTTATTAATTCTTGTGAACTTGGTTTCTAAAGGCGCTCCTGAGGGCCTGAGGTAAAATTGGTCGAACTTAAGGTTGTAGGAGGTTGATATTTAAAAACAACCATAGGGATGAATAAATTATGAAAGATTCATTTACTTGATAAAAATGTTGATATGTAAAACAAATGAGATTCGGTTCTTGTGTATGTGATGTGCTCGCCTCGCACCTCAACTTTTGGGGCCTAAACGCCTCTTTTTGCCTTTTTAAACTCTACCTGCCAATTACTTAATAAGTATGTAAAGGAACAAATACTGACAGATGTGCAAATTGCTTGCAACTGGACTGGATCATAGAGCAAAGAGGAGGTTACGCAGACTGATGACAAAGAAGGAAATAGAGAAGGAAACAAGTGATTTTTTTTAACGGCCATCAATATGAAAAAATTAGCAAGCTGCTAGATTACATGGAGAAATCAAAGAAAATTTGCACCACGCATCCCACTCCAAATACAGTAAGAGGAAACAAGTGATAGTTGCATCTTAACAATATCAAAAAACTACTGAGGTTGATGCCACTTAAGTGGTTATTCCACGCGGAGTTTTGTGCATTCAGTTATAGGAGCGTTCTTGGAGACAGGTATATGATTTTGCATAGAGTTTTGCTAATAGAAAGGAAGACTGTATATGCTGTGTAGAAGTTTTTAGAATTAGTTGATAAGTTTAGGGAAACTGCAATATGGAAGTTGTAAACCTATACTGTGACCTTTAAACATATGAACGGGTCAATTTATGTTATATTATCCCATCTTAGACGAAGGGTCATATATAGAGAAGGCTGGAATATTGAGAGTCAACAAAGCCAGTCTTTTCAATTCACACGACCTAAAACACGAACATGACAGGAGAATATATACGTTTTTGGTTGTTGTATTTAATCCATTTAATAAATAAGTCGTGTTTAAGTTGACACAAAACACGAATGCGACAGGAGAGTATATATGTTTTTGGTTGTTATATCTAATCCATTTAATAAACAAGTCGCGTTCAAGTTGAGCTACTTAACTTATTCCGCGTTCAAGTTGAGCTACTTAACTTATTCTATTAAAGATATGAAAACACCAACCTGCTCGTGACCCTTTTACCCATTTTTAAAACTTATTATTTCAATTAACATGTTTACAACTCAATTAGTATCTCTCAACCCGGTTGACACATTTACACATTTCTGTCATAAACAAGTTAGACGATGTGATACCTTTTTAGACACAATTTTAATGGTGTCATAAACATGTCGACTTATTTGTAACATGAAACCTATTTAACTCGAACCCAAAATGTTCTAACTCCGTTTTGTGTCATGTTAAGATGCCAACCGTATATAAAACCATAGTCAAAACTTTCAAGGTTTAGCTGCCATTGCAAAGTGAAATATAAACCAAAATTGAAGATGAATGCATTTAGATTAATATCCTTAGCAAGCCAATCAACATTTTAAAGAGCAGTTCATCTTCTCTTCTTTAGAAGTGAAGCAGCTCTCAGAACCACACGATCAACCTCATCGAAATCCAACGGTGAATCTTTTTCCTTTCTTGAATTGGCAGATATCCGCCTTAAATGCTTCTCAAAATCATCTTCACCCTCACTACTTTCTACAGGAAGCTTGTCGAATTCATTTAAATAAAGCGGTTTCTCATCATTCTCTTCACCAGTTTCACAATCTGTCTCAAATATATCAGACAGATCTTCTGAATCTGAAACCAGTTCTGAACCCGTCATAGAATAATCATTATCATCGTCTTGATATTCATCATTTATGGCGACGACTTCTTTGAGTTTTTCTTTAGCTTCAAGTTGGATGCGTGAAAATTCTTCAGGTTCAGCTATTTCAGTGTCGGTTAATTGCGTTTCCAAATATGCCCCTGGCTCGTTTTCGGCTTTTGCACGAAGGAGTTCAAGATCTTGTTCAAGCTGAGGAATGTGTCTCCTAACAGCACGAAGGGCGTCTTTATATTTTGATTTGTCTAATGCCTATAAGACAAACAAAATATATAAAACTGATAATCTGATTATTGAGATTTGAAGTCGCAAATATAACAAACAAAGGTGGCAAGAACAGTCGGTTAACGGGTAGAAATGAATTCAATTCAAGTAGCTGATAATCATTATGAATGGGTCAAATGGATCGGATTATGTTGGGCAAACCTGCCAACATTTCTATCTTTTTTTCTGTTTTTTGTAAAATTAATTAGTAAATATGATTACAAAACAGGTATTATTAAAAATAAGATGATTTCTAACAAACTAAATGAATTAGGACATTGTAAACATTAGAAGAAAGGTTAGTTGACTTATATTCCTTTAACCTAAAAAAAAGAACAGTTGACTGGTCTCATATTAGCAAAACGAAAACCCATTTGACATATTTAACAGGTTACCAACAAATAGAACCCCAACGATTCATTTCCGCATAGTCGAATTAGAAATTTGCCAGTGCCACTTTAGAATAAACATGATCAGAGAAAAGACATTTTTTTCATTGGTCAAACCCATTTTTACATGTTTCATTTTTAGGTAAATTTCTTTATTTTACCTGTTATCACTAAAATTACAACCCAACTGACCCATTTCCATATACTTTTTCCATTTTTTAACTTGTTCAACCCATTTGACCCGTTTCATTTCCGCCTACATTTCTCCATTTGGCCCTTTATAACCAAGATAGATATAAAAAAGGTTATAATCACTACAATCTAGTGAGAATCATACCTTTTTCCTAGGTAGAGTAACCCTAGGCGACATAATCTCTGTAGGTGGTTGTGAATAATTCTTCCCTCTATACATAATGATAGTGTCATCATTGTAAATATCAAGCACAATTCCACCACTTAATCTTGCAAGCTCTACAGCCATCTCTTTAACTTCATCCGGAGTGAATGTTTTTATTATAACTTGTAACGTTTCGTGTTTCTTCCAATGTAAATGCATGTTAAGAATTACACCTTGATATATTCCCCGTCTTCCCACAGGTACATAATTCTTGCTTTTCTTGCCCATTTTCAAGAAATAAAAGTGTTCTTCGGGGGTTAGTATTTCGGGATCATGGGTCGTTTCTGATGATTCTTTTGGTTCGATCTTGTTTAGGGCTTCGACTAATTGTTTCTCTTTCCTTTGAGCCTGAAAATAAGATTGAATAGCTTGTCATCACTCGTAATAATCAATTCTGAGAGTAGTTGAAAGTGATTACAGTTTTTTTTTTTTTAATTATTTATGGTCATGATATGGATATAGAGGAACAAGTAGGAAGTTGTTGTAAAAACTCTGAATATTTATGAAAAAAAAGATAAAATTACCTACTTATCCCTTACTTTAAAGAAAGTTTATATTCGTAAATAACCAATTTGTGATGCTTGGATACACAAATTCTTATGATTATCAAGTAACTCATCTAATAGCCAGTTTTTGATAATCAATTTAATACTAGCTACATAAAAAAAAGGAAAAAATTAATTATTTAAGAATAACATATGGTTACTAATTAACCATCTCTTTTTTTTTTCACCAAAAGCCATCCATTTTGGTAATTTTATCTCTTAATTTCTTGAACAATCAGAATTTTCCAAACACTAAAATATCTTATTATCAGAAGCACATCCAGAAACTAGCCTTTTCAAAACCATTTATTACAACTGATTATCTTATTATGATTAATCAATATCGCATAATCAATTTTAAAGTACACATTCAAACATTCCCTAAAACCCCTAAATCCAAACAGACCAGAAAACACACATGATACTGTTAATGCTTATGATGCACGCAATCATTTTGGACGAAATACGAATGTATGCAATAATCTACATGTATAACCAAAACTTACCTTTCTTAATTTGAATAGAATCTTCTCTTCTGCTGTCATTCTTTCATAATCTTTCTTCTTCTTGTATCTAAAGAACTTTAACCATCTTACAACCGCTCGTTTTCCCTTTAATTTTTTCCTCTTTGGTGTAGCTTCACTTGGACCATTAGCCACCATGTTGGTCCCACAGTTTGCGGCTGGCTCTGGAACTTTGTGAACTGTGTCCATAGGAGCCGAATGACACCACAAGATACCCCCTGGGAGGTATCTTTTTGTTCCATATGATGTAATCAATGCGTCACGGACCAAAACCTTGTGTATAACATGAGAAAAACTACTACAATATGAGATTAGGAGGAAAAATCCTATAACGGTAAAAGCTAGAGTGCTAGACATGGAAAAATGACTATTGGAAAGGCCGGGAAATGGGTCAAAACAGGTAACTTCTAATACATCTTCTGCACCAAAAAAAGGTTATAGTATCACCCTCACCGAGAAAAGGTTACTTTACCATTAGACTGGAAATTTAAATTATTATCGGGTCAATTGTTCATAGTTTGGATTATTGTAATCCAATTTGCTTTTCAATAATTATCCAACCGTTCAAACTTCAATGAAACGATTTAGGAGGTTTTATGCATTAAAAATACACTAGGCTAACATTTGCCTCTTTTGACCCATTCACCATTAAGTGATTTTTGCAGATTTTACCTTTGATATTGCAGTGAGAATGAATGACCCAAAGAAAAAAATGTTATAGATACAAAAATATTCATAAATTATTCTTCCTTTTTTCTTTTTCTTTAGAGATTTGAAACTGAGTTACTATATGTTGTTCACTGAAAATGAGTTTACATATCTAACAGATATGAACACAATTAATTACAAACAACAATCGTCTGGAAAATGATGGGATTTTGAATAAGAGCAGAGAATGAATAAGAGCAGAGAAGTAATTTAAAAAAAATAACAATCAGCAAAACAAGCAATCATCAAGCTAATGTACCAAGATTTTCAAGCAATTAAACACAACAAACACATTATCTGCTAAAATTTGAGTTGAAATCACGCAAATCCATTCTCAATTTCAACTTAAATACATCTTCGACAGTTCGAAATCACAGAAAGTGTGTACCTGGGCTTGTGAAGAAATTGGCGATATATAAAACGGTTGAAGATGAGATTCTTCAGCTGGTTCGACTTGCAAGATGCCATTGAAGTAACAGCTCTCATCACCATTTCTTGATTTTCTTTTTTCGTTCCAGTAAGATCAACTAGGGTTTATGGTGGAATTGGGGGGAAAAGTGCTATCAGACATCGTTGATCAAATACCCAGATTTTTAATTTGGAGTTGATTAACAAATGGTCACCGGTTTGAGTTAATTACATAAATAGTCCTTGTAATAAAGTCAAATTACATTACATTCCGTGAACCAAACGCCACCTAAGCTGTTTGGTTCACGGAATGTAATGTAATTGGAATTGTAAAGTTTTCATTTTAAAGTTGTGCTTAAGTTGGGTAAGGAAAGAGTTTGAAATACAATGAATTTCTTTAATCAATGGAATTTAGAAATCCTTCATTTTAACGAAGGAAAATTACATGATCTCAAATTCCATTGATTAAAGGAATTCATTGTATTCCAAACTCCTTCTTTACCCAACTTAAGCACAACTTTAAAAACAAAACTTTACAATTCCAATTACATTACATTTCGTGAACCAAACGTCATCTAAGTTTCAGTTATTAAAAGTTTGGTCAAGAGAAATTAACACCGCTGTTCTTAATGTGGATGGATGCTCGTTTAATATCTCTGTTAAGATCACGTAAAAAAGTCAATTTTATTCTTTTAACGTAAAAAAAAGTTAAACCTTAAATCCAACCAAAAACAAAACATCAACAAAATTGCATGACACCATTCATCAACAAGAGATAAATCAGATAATCAAATTCAAAACCCACCTAGTAAACCAAGTTGTAGAATCAGGGTATTCTGCAGGGTCAGAATGTTCAGGATCAGGGGCGGGTTAATTGGACTATAGACTCGACTAGAAGAAGGAAATGAAGTATGTGAGCTTACTTGATCTTGGGAATGGCTAGCTAGTGAACTTGAGGCATGTAAAACTAAGAGTGTTGTTAGACCCGCCATATGAGAGCAATATAACTTGTGACTAAGCTCTGGCGTGAGAATAAATAATTGTGTACTTGTGCGTAAAGATGAATTATGGTAAAGGCTAAAAACATTTAATGAATTTAAACCTCGTAGTTGGGTAGTATTTATAATACTTAGTTTTTGTCTTGTTGTGTCGTTAATGTATTTCTCGATTTAGTGTACTGTTGTGTAGGTCTGAACGACCTCTCTTAGCCAAACGACGTCAGTACCTATTTCGGGTAATGTTATTAATATTTGTCAGACGTCGGAGTGTATGTGCTCCAGACCTGTTTATGTTGAGCTTTAACTTGTGGTCCAATCCTAACTAAAGTGTTGACGTGTCCTACTCCGAAATGACATGTGTGAGACAAACCTATGTTAGTTCCGACCGGTGTGTAGTGTGATATGCTGATTATTAGTATGTTACGTCTGAACGGACCTATGTGAGCCGGATCACAACTTTAGAAATCTAGGCCTTAAGCTCAAACTATATGGGCTATTTGCTTAATTTACTCTCTAATTTGTTCGGATAATGTTTTAGGACTTAGGAGATATAAAAACTATTAAAGATTTAGTAGTACTTATTTCAAGTGATTATAAATTAAGCAAATTTTATTACTTCAATACCCTCAATCTTGTATTTGTATGGGCAAACTCATTAGGCTAGAAAGCCATGGTAAATTGGTAATTAGATAATCAAATTTCAAAAATTAGCAATCCTAAATACATTATTAGTTTATGTTGTTTTTTGATTTCATGAATGTTTACAAAACAACTTGACCATCATAAAACGAACACTTATTCCGTAAACCTCATTGAAAAGTGATATATAAGCATACATCAAAAACATAAAATCTCAAAATGAATAAGATGATTTGTTTATACAATTTTCAAATGACACAATAATCAAATTCAGTTTATTTAATTAAAAATAAAACTATTTAGTCCGGATGAAAATTAAGTTTCCAAACCAGCAAAACCACCAGCTTTCATCATTTGCTTGAACTCTTTGTAGTTAACCATTCCATCACCATCTTCATCCACCTTCTTGATCATGAGCCTACACTCCTCAACCGACCGCCCTTGTCTCAACCCGAGCGACCCCAAAACCGACCTCAGCTCTTCCACGGTGATGAACCCGTCCCTATTCTGATCAAACACATTGAACGCCTCTCGCATATCCTCTTCCTCGTCTCTCTCGCCCAATATCGTTTGATAAAGCTCCCCAAACTCCTCCATGTCCACAAACCCATCCTTATTGACATCAATTTTTTCTATCATTTGGGTTAGATCATCGTCCGGGATGTATATCCCGAGGTTTTCGAGGGATTTTGCTAGCTCTTGTTTTGTGATCTTGCCATCGCCGTTGCGATCAAACATCTGGAAAACACGACGTAACTCTGCGGGATCCATATCGGATGAAAATAACACCTATGTATATAAAATTGGACTAAATGTTTAATGGTTATTAGGTAAGATGGATGAAATTGTTTTTGAAGGAAAACATGCAAAAATAGGGTTTATGGAGGAGGAATTGGACTACTTTGAGGGGTGTGTGGTTGAGAGGAAAATGAGGAGAAAATATATGAGGGACTTTTTGTGGACAACCTCTAATTTCCTAAATTGTCATTTTGTTTGGCCGGGTAATTTATTTGTGGGTTATCTGATTTAGGGTGGAGAAGTATATAATTTAGTAAATCAATTATACGAGACGTCTTTGTGGTGGTTTGTCAAAATCACAATGTTCATTTTTTTAATTATTGAAATTACAGTTGGAGTCCTCCAACTATCATTTTCGTCTGAACTAGGGTCTCTGAGCTCAACAGTGTTAGTTATTTCAATTAAGTTGATGTAAAATGACCATTATAACCATTCTCTTAGAAAAATAAAAACTAAAAAATCTAAGTACTCCATCGCCATTCGACTAGACACCCCATTTTATCAGCTGAGTTCAAGAACCCAGATCGTTATTGTCTATGGGGAATAGACACCCGAAGAATCATAAACAAAAGTTGTCATTCACTCCGAATTTCTGATCGAGCGTCTGGTAGAAGAGAAGTTACAACAATGCGATTGAAGATGACGATAAAGCAACCATGGGATTGAAGATGATGACAAAGTATTTAATTTGTTTTTTTATTTTTTTATTTTTTCAAGAGGTGGGTATAATAGTCATTTTACACCAAGTTAACTGAATTTTATGATGGACGTTGGGCTCAGAGACCACAGAAGAGACGAAAGTGATAGTTGAAGGACTTCAACTGTAATTTCAATAGTTCAAGAACTAAAAGTGTGATTTCGGTAAACCACAATGACGTCTTATGTTGTGTAATTTACTCTATGTTTTTTTTAAACAGTAGAGGATCTCACGTGTAAACCTATGCTTTCGGGTCCATGTCCAAGATCGACTACCCTCAGATGCGCGAGAACTAGTTGGAATCAGGAAACACTAGCCCCTCAAGGTTCGAACCCGGGATAACAAGGGTTTAGAAAGACGAATATCTAACAAGTTAAAACCCTGGCAGCCTTCCTAAACCCCCCATTCCATCCATCTCTTCCGAGTTCCGCCCACCACCACCAAAGTGAAGGGGAAAGGGGGAAAGGGGAAAGGGAAGTATGAAAATGGAAGAGCAGGAAGTAGTAGTGATCGCTTCTTCTTCCTCCATCGAAGCCGGAATCGGTTGCTGGGACCTTCATTCCGGCGCGGAACACCTCCGTTATCGCTCATGCGCCTCTCCTTCTCACGGCCTTGTTTCCGTTGCCGGCCGCTTCCTAGCCTCTTCTCAGCTTCGTGATTCCTCCTCATCTTCTTCTGCTGGTTCCCTTCTCTTCTGGTCCTGGAACAAGGTACTAAATCATGCTCTTTTTCATCAATATTCAAATAGAGATTTCATATCATCTTAAATATTGATTGAATTCTGAAATCGATGGTTTGTTTTCCTGTTGCAGCCTCAGGTAGAAGTGAAGAGTTTTCCGGCTGAAGCAATCAATCCTCTCGTTTCCAATAGTGACGGAACTTACATAGTTGGGGGTGGAGTCTCTGGTGATATTTACTTGTGGGAGGTGATAATGATAATGATGATTACTCATTTCCAATCTCCTCTATTTATCTTCAAATTATTAATATTTTAGTTATTTTTAACTTCAGTATACATTTTTACTCTTAGAAAAAACATCAGGTAGCTAATAAGAATCATACCATGATGATGATGATGGCTTGATACCAAGTCTTTTTTATATTAGTCAAGATTTCATATTTGTGAAATGCATCATCTTAACAATCTTTTCTTATTTTGCATGTACATTTATTTTAAACTTTTGTTATTTGATCGGCCCTTACTCTTCTATCAAGGTCAAATCGATAAATCAAGAACACATACAAATCAGATATTAGGAAAAATCTCTCAAAAACCTTAATTGATTTGCATTAATTACATAGCCCTAACTCGACTAGTATATATAGACACTAACGAACTTGGAAAATAAGTTTTCTTTTAGTTTCCCATTACAAATCAAATCAAGTAATAAACCCTAAAGACCAACTTTGGTCCCCTAACTCACCGACTTATGAATTCGGGTCTTGAAATTACCTCCAACATTCTATTATAGGTTGCAACCGGTAGATTACTGAAGAAGTGGCATGGACACTATAGGGCTGTTACATGCTTGGTGTTTTCTACGGATCAGTCGCTTTTGATTTCTGGAGCTGAGGATGGATCTGTTAGAGTCTGGTCGCTTCTAATGTACTACTATTATTCATTTACTTCTTTTTTATGTGTATGAAATGGCTTCTTTATGGTTTTTG
The DNA here is from genome assembly GCA_039602395.1 of Deinandra increscens subsp. villosa. Classification (NCBI taxonomy): domain Eukaryota; kingdom Viridiplantae; phylum Streptophyta; class Magnoliopsida; order Asterales; family Asteraceae; genus Deinandra; species Deinandra increscens. The sequence continues at coordinate 25,868,439 of JBCNJP010000014.1, read as the reverse complement.
TGGCATTCAACTATTACTTAGTCTTTCTAAATTTTATGATCAGGATATTTGATGAGGAACGACAGCAGAGATCAGGGCATCTTTATGAGTATAGTTTCTCTGAGCATGCTTTGCCAGTAACTGATATTGTTACAGGCTATGGTGGATCTAATGCAATTATATTGTCCGCTTCGGAGGATCGTACTTGCAAGGTATATATATATATATATCCTTCAGTTCCTAAATCAACTGTTATCTGTTAATAGAGAAACACCATTTTTTTTCACAATGAAAATGGTAGTTAAGCTGTCTTTTTAGGTTATGTTTCATCTCCAACAGGTCAAATTGGTCCCTAGTGTATTATAAATGAATACAATCTACTAAATTGATATAATCTAAGAAACATGTAAAGATTCTAATAACAATCTTGTGTAGTCATATCCAACACGAATTATTTATCAGAATATTCAAAAAAGTTGGAAAAAACAGCGTTTCAAGTGATGAGTACGAGCCGTCAAGACTGATTTTGACTAGTACCCGAAATTATAAATTTGATCTGTTACCCAACCCATTAATTTTTCCTCATCTAGTTTGTAGGATCGCTAATGGTTGTTAACGTTTATTTCTAACATAACATTCATTATTGAAGGTATGGAGCCTTGCCAGGGGAACTCTGTTGAAAAACGTCGTGTTCCCTTCGGCGATTGATGCGGTTGCATTAGATCCCGGGGAGCATGTTTTTTATGCTGGTGGTAGAGATGGCAAGATATACATTGCAGAACTCAACTCTCTAGGCAAATCCGACAACAACTACGGATTGCATACCATAGGTACATCGTCTGATCAAAGGTAAATCAACTCTTTAATATGCAGGTATCTTAATTCATAATTGTCAAGCACACACGAGTCGAGTAATCAAACATTTTCATTATGATGGGATCCCATTTTGCTGCAAGTTTGGACTTTCTGTCATGTGTGATGAACACTTGAGTATTATAGTTATTTTCTATGAATTATGATTTGTTTTCCATCATTAAAAAACTGGCTAGCATTAGATGCAACTACAAAGCTGTTTCGTCATTTTATATTGCGAGTAAATCCTAGGAGACTGTTGTTGCTCATATGCATGATTAATAGCTGAGATAAATTGAAGTTTTCAAGACTGTCTATTTTTGAATTAGCAAAATTTGCAAAACAAAAATCAACGGGGAATCTATTCATAAAAGACAGGTTATCATTCATGTGGAAGACATATTTTCTCAAATTCTAAGATTATAATGGTCTAGAAAAGCAGGAATTATGTGTTTTATCAGTGGGGTGTTTTATGTTATTGATGATCTATGAATCTTTTTTGGACAACCATCAAGAATATCTTTATTTGCGTGTGAGTAAGTGATCATGTGATTGTTATCAATGGTGGTTGTAACAGTAAGGGTATATGCTCTTTGGCTTTTGCACCGGATGGAGTTCAGTTGGTTGCCGGATCAGAGGACGGACTCGTTCGAATTTGGGACACTAAAACTCATAATATTATACGTGTTCTAAAACACGCAAAAGGTATAATCTAATTGTATCAATGTCCATTAGTTCTTGTATTTTATCTTGTTTATTACACTTAGGCTTTTTAGTTTCTACAGAGCCTAAGTGTCTTTGGTATCTAATATTATGGTTCGTGTCTTCAGGTCCTGTTAACAATATTCTTGTTATTCAGCAACCACCGGCTCTTTACCCTCGAACATTAACAAATAATCAAGGTTTAATGACAAGAAAGCAGGTGTCGTTACCACCACCACTTGAAAAGTTCACATCAATAGATGAAAATGCTGATCTTAGCATATACATCACTCCTCAGCCTGATTATCACAGACCCTGTGACGCGATATACACCACTGTTGACTCCATGAACAAACAGATCAATGAACTTCAGGTATGTGCCTTCTCTGTGAATATGTAGAACATGTTTGAATAACCATTTGGAATCAACTTATTGACTTGTTAGCTTTTCAAAAAGCCAATAAGTTAAAATTTATGTTTGGATAGTGTAAAAGCACTTTTGAAAATGACTTCTAGAAAAGGAGGTTTAAGCATTGTTTCAAAAGCCAAGAAAACTTGGTTTTTTAAAACTCCATTTGGCTTTTGGATAGCCAAATTATCATATTACCCCCAATAGTGGCTTTAGATATATAAATGATGTCCTTTTTGGTCATTTTACATAAATGAGCTAACCCAAACATTTTTTTACAACAACTTACTGACTTTTCCCACCACAAAATCTAATCCAAACATTTGTTTAAAAACTTCTTTTGAAAAAGCCAAAAGTCAATAAGTGCTTTTGTCCAAAAGTGTCTTTCTACTCAAATAAACATTACCAAACATAGTCGTAAACAAACAGAGCCCGAGCTCGACTTAGCTTGAGCTCGACCTGTCACTAACCATGCTCGTTTATTATTTATTTTAATAATTTTTATGTGCATATATAGTTACTTTTATATATATTTATGAAAGTTAATTACACAGATATTCCTGTGGTATTTCTTTATTGCACATTTGGTCTCTACTTGCACTCTTGGTCCATAATGTCCACTATCGTGTAACACCGGGCGGATGGACATTTACTTTTCTATTATTTTTTTTCATGACAAAACAACCTTGTGTACTGAAAAAAGAAATTAAGTATTAGGTTCTAGGACGGACACCTTTGAACAAAAAAAAATAAAATAAATATATTATTAAATCGTGTACCCACTTAAATTTTAAGAAAACAAAAACCTATGAACACGAAAACAACCACGGCCGATTTTCATCAAAGAAAAGAAAAGAATGGAGGTTTTCAGATTTGCCACCTCAACGTTCATTCACCTCAGGGACGACCTTCATTGCAAGCTAGGGACCAAGAGTGTGACTTTATGAAAAAAGGGGACCAAACTTGTAATATGGGTATAGGGATGGGTTCAAAGGGGAACTAGGGATTGGGGAATACTAAAAGAACGGGAAACCGGCTCAAAAGAAACCCGATTGAACTCATTTCAACGGCATTTAAACGGGCTCGTTAGATAAATATTGGGTTTTTTTAACCCTAAAGCTAGTGGAACCCCAAAAGCGAAACCTGATGCCAAATCCTAAATCTAAACTCTAAAAGTTAAACATTAAATCCTATGAGTTAAAACCTGAAATCCTTTTAGTTAAAAACCCAAAAACTTAAACCTAATATTGATTCGACGAGATGGTTCCAATGCCGCTGGAATGATTTTATCAAAGTTCGTTTGAGCCAGTTCTTGTTCTTTTAGTGTTCTCTTTTGAACCTCCTCATGTGGATTACGCATCTATGTAATCAATTCTATTTGTAATTTAATCATATATTCATTTTGAAAGCAAGATACCTAGAAAAGTTGCTCAACTTCATGGCATAAATTCTTCATTTTGTTATTTAATAATACGCATTTGATTTTCTTTTGTTATTTATTTCAGCAACATGGTTCTTCTGAAATGGAGATGGAAAGATCGAAAGGCGATAACAAAAGGTCCATCCAAATGCTCCACCAGTGGAAGAAGATGTATGAAAATTTACATCAGTTTTGTGTTGGTGAGCTTTTGAATGGAGAGGGCGACAATTTGACACTTTAATCGTCTTTACTTACTTTCAAAGATTGTTTGAATATGTGTATTTCGGCCTGCTTAATTATACATTTTAAATAATATTATGATTTTTTTTGTTATAAATCAATGGACATATGCTCTAGTGGTATCCTCGGGTATAATTGATGCTCACTTCTTTGAAGGTGAAATCCTTAAATCTTGGTAGATTAGGTGCTATTAAAAGGTATCTTTTTTATGTAAACTAGGTTTCTAATAACTCGTGGATTACATGGGCTCACATGCGACTAATTGAATACACACGTAAGATAATAAAATTTGAATGGTATATTTGTTGTGAGGTTTATATTTTTATTATGATAATTTAAGATGATTAAAAAAAAGTGATCCAAAAGAAATTAACATAGAAGGCCCGTACATTGGACTAACACCATCAGGCATGAAACTATTGAGTGTAAGTAATGTTATTTTAAGATTTAACATTAGGATCACCGTGTGTGTGTTGCATTATGTTGAAAATATTTTGTCATTATTTAAAAAAATATATACATCACCTAGTACCACGTGGAAAAAATGGAACCAAGGTCCTTGTCACATAGTAAATAAGATATGATACGAAGAAAATACGTGTTATTATGCAGGTTTGTGGACATGGTTTGGTGGTATGAATACAGGTCGGTCGGGTCAGATAACCGGGACGTATCAGCACATGTATTCCGTATTCTCAGGGGTTCAATTACAAAAAAAAAGTTACAAGATATCTAACTTTTTTAAACTTTTGAACCAATTATTCTTTTTATATATTTCAATAATAAATATTTTTATATATTTCAATAATAAAGTAAGGTAACTTTTAGATTAACTTTAGTTTAGTTATCATAATCTGAGATCGTGACAGTCTTAGGTTACTAGTTTAATAATTAGGTTGATTTCTAAAAATCAATAGTGACCATCAACTCCCTTGGATTCGATAACCCTAGCTTACCTTACTACAGTTTAGGTTAGATATTTGTAACAGTCTCGAAAGCCGTTATCACCGGCATATGTTGCTTCCACTAATCGGTCCACCTGGTGATATTCCAGTCCGGAACATGTCGAGCCTTCCTGCTAGAAGAACTCCGATGAACGGATTGGGACCTCCCCCAAGTCCGCATGGTTTTCTCAGTTCTCCTTGAATGCACAGAAGGCTGTCCGGCAATTTGGGAAGCAACATCATCTTGAACGACCGGTCAAGGAGGATGAGGAGTTCATATCAACGTAAATGATAGTTTCTGTAGTTATCTTATAAATATTTATAAAAATAATCAAATAGTTATCAAAAATACTTTCAATTCAAGCTTTAGAGATAAAACACTCCAACGTAAACCACCATACATGTCTAACAATGTGTATATTATCAACATCATGTAGAATATGTTGGTATTCATACGTGTTCGGCTTCTTCTAAGTTAAAAATGTTAGGAAGTTATTCTCGCCTTTAGCGGTAGTTGGTAGCCTTAGTACAACACTCAACAGTGAATGATATAGAATCAGAGAAAATAATTGCTAAGGTGTATTATCATCAAGAAGAAAGAGAACATTTGTTTCAAAACAAAAAAAGTTGTGAAAGATTTAAAATTTGTGTATGTTAATACTTACAGATGATGATTTATTTAGCTCTAAGAGTTGGTTTATATAGAAACCTGCTAAAACATTAAAAAATTAAAGGAAGCATGTTTTGCATTTGATCATCCAGTGGACGAGAAGGGGATAATCGCTATTCATGGAGCGAAAGACGTAACTTTACTTGTAATATAACAAGAGAACAAACCAAACCAAACCATCAAGAACACTCATTGTTAGTTAAATCATACAAAACTAGAGATCAATCGACTTAACGAGGTTGCATAAAAGATGGTATAACTAAAAAAACTAACACACACAAAAATACAAGAAATAATACTTACAGCAGTTGACTATGATGCCTGCAAAGCTCTAACTCTTGCTGTTAATTCCCTCACTTGATTTCTCAAACGATCAGGATTGCAGAAAAAGTCCACAAAAACCTGCCTTTGCAGTGCCATTTCCTGAGAGTGATGCTTTACGATCTGTCCAAATGTGTATACACGTTTAGAGAATGATTATGTTTGGTCATAAACCTCATTTCACTGATTTAAATAAATTGCATAAGATCTCCTAAACGAGCATTTTTTTTCCGAAATTTTGATTATTATTGATACAATACAACATCTCTTATCATATTCGGTATTTGCACACTGATTATCTATCAAAAACAAAAGGAGTTCGGGTCAACCCGACCAGCACAAAAATTACCTCATTCTTCTTGCAGTGCTCGTGTGTTACCTCTTCGACTGCAGTAGACAATTTGGCATTCATTCTTCCCATCTCATCTAACTCTTTCATTAGAGTCTGCAACATGAAAAAGGTAATATGTTTCAGTTTGGATATTAACCCCTTCGTACATAAAGGACCTTCTTGTAAGGTTAGAAGGAAAATTAGAATTTGATGATTATCCCTAAAAGCAAAAATGTATAGGATATGTACCCGAGGCGTCAAAATTGGCTGTGCAGTGGTAGAGGACGCAAATAATAACTGTTGCAAACTTTGAATAAGAGTGCACCTGTAATAATATTGAACAGAAAACATGATATTCAATCTATAACTTTAAGTACAATATATAATGCTTAGTTATAAATGAGTCGATTTGGGTTATTTTTATCAAAAACGGATCGAAATAGTTCAAATAAACAGCTTAAGGTAAATGGGTATTTTAAAATTCAATGCTTACAACTTTCTAAATCGTTTTGTTGAATACTTCAAATTTTTATTATGATTATATAGTTTTTCTGAACATAGTTGATGTATTATCCATTTATAATTTATACAAATACTGTTCTCTAAAAAGGACTAAAAAGGGTTTGTGTGTAGACCTGACCCGTTTTGACCTGCATTATAAAATAACAGATCTAACCCGAATTTAGTTTGAACCGTGACCCAAGGCAGCCCGTGATAACTTACAACTCGTTGATGCATCTACTTCTATCTTCTGGAAGGGCATTATCCAAGTCAGATTGTAGGACCATGAGGTCTGATTGAAGGCTGGATATTTGTTGCACCAGCCCTGGTGCAGATACATATGTTGACAAAGCAGACTGCGCATCTAAAGAAAGTAGATACGGGTGTGTTAAAGATGTTCCACTCAGTATTTGAAAAAATTGAAATTAGTTAATAATAAGTTTTAATTTACTTGAATGGATGCTTAGAAGATCTCTGACACCATGTAAAAATGTATCTCGATCATCTACTGCTCCTTGTTCTTGTACATCCGATGCTGCTTGAATTAACGCCAAACAATGGCCCTACAAGACAGAAAAAATTTATACGTTAAGAAAAGAACTTACAATACACCTCATGAACTGGTCATTTTTGGAGAAGGATGGAAGGGGTTGGGTCAGAAACACTTTAACAAAGATTTGAAGTTTTCTTTATGAATCATTAGTGTGACAAATATGATGGTAAAAAAATTAAAGACTACACAATTTAAATAATAAAATGGTTACGGAAGGTTTTTGTATTCGATAGAAGTAAAAATACACTTTAGCTACTTTTGCACCATTTGACCTGTTGCTTGTTAGTTATTTTAGTTTCACCAATTTGACATGTCAGAGGTAAAACATAATACAAATGATGTTATGCATACCACTCGTCCCTTGGTTGCTGATAGGTAACCTTGGAGCTCTGACTCAATAACCTTCAGTAATGAAAAAGCTCCAAGCATCGTCTTCCTTTCAAATTGGCATGCTAATTTCAGAAACTGATGCCTTGCAAGCTGGTTGATCAGATGACTTATGAACTGTCAAATAAAATAAGAGAAATAAAACCATGAATGAGTTCATTTTTTAGTTAAGTAATGTAAACTGATAGCAATAACATGGAATTAAGTATTACAAGATTTGTTTCTTCATAATATTTAGTATTCAATTTGTCACCAAGATATTAGGTGCTAACCGTATAAGTTTAAAAAAAATACCATTTTCTGACGTTGAATATAATATTCTTGCCGCATGACCTTTAAATCGTAATCACCTGCATTATACATTTAAAAAAAAACAAGCATAGCTTTCATAACTTGGAAAATAAATCAAACTGCATAAGCAAGTTCAAAGCTTTATTCAGTTGTACACCTTGGAGAATGTATGTGTCTTGTAGCTGAGCCAGCTCCCAACATAAATCAGGAATAGTCTGGGAATAAGACAAGTGGTATTGTTACCATTAAAAAACTATATAGTTCATACCATTAAATATCAAAATGGGTTCAGGTTAAACTGCGTAAATTTAAGTGAAGACCAGAACAGGTTGAGTTGGGTTGACCCGTAAACACTTTTTTGTCCATTTTAATTATTTTCTTATAAACAGTTTAGTGCATTAAAGACAGTTATAGAAAATATATTATTAGAATAATAGAATAACAATCTAAAATACTTAGACAAAGAAGTTTAGGAAGTTGTATGCATTGAAATACACTTTGGCAACTTGAACCCGTTTAACCCATCTGAGCCATTTGATCTTGCTTCAGTTTTAGCTAAATATTACAATTTGACCTGTTTGGAAGAAACCATAACCCAAATTTGGACAATACAAGCAAGTGCAAACCTCAGACAACAATTTTTCTTCTTTGTTTTGTAGGTTTGACAGCTCTCCAACTAATTCAACATGTTTTCTCCTAATTGATAAATGCAAACCATCAACCACCATGATGAAATATATGTTGTTATAACAATGTGTTTTAAAACAAATGCATATTATTATGCATGTATGCTATTAGATTTTTTTATTTTTTTTAAAGTGATTTTATACCTAAGTGAATGAAGATCCATGTGAATATGAGCTTCATCTGAATTTACTTGACCTTTAAGTGTCAAAAGAATAGCTTGTTGTTTTGCATTCTCAACTTTAGCTTCTACCCACTGCCTTTCACTGGTTCCAAATCTGCATAATTAACATTTACATGATATCGTCAACATATGATGATTGGAGAATAGAAACGAGAAAATACATACAAAACTCAAAAGGTTAGACACACACATACATGGAACGAAGCCTTTGCAGTTCTGAAACACGTTGATGTGACTTTTGGGTATCCGCTGCATCATGAAACAACCATGAAAGAACGAAATGTCTCATTAATTAGAAATAATAGATCTTGGAAAAAAGATTAAAAATCATATTAAATGCTGGAACTCCCCTTAAAAATGAAATAGAACTAGTTAAACTGCAACAAATAAGAGTAAAAAATTTTAGAAAAATATAGTGAAACAGACAATAACCTTGCACTAAGGTATTGGAGACATCATCAAGATTGACCCATGAACATTTGGATTTTCCCTCCTCTGCCACCAAACGAAAAGGACCCTGATTCAAAGTATCATTTTGTATCATTATACATGACCAAAAAAGTGAAAAACACCATTTTGTTGTTGATAAAACACCATTACATTGTTCTTCAAGATGTTAAGAAAAAAGGTCAAACATATAAAATCAATGTATAGTGTGTACCGTGTCAAGTTGCTTAACAAACCATTGATTTAACTCTTTCATGCATGATGAATCAGCATGTAAGTATGGATGAAAGTCAGAGTATGCCAAATAGATGCCATCTTCTGCATATCAAGAAATTAAAACCCATGAAAAAGTGAGACATAAAATAATGGGTGACAATCACTAAATAGTAATCAAGTTTTACCAGTGTTAGATTTAGGTCACTTAAGCATTTTTTCCATATTCTTCCAATGATGTGAAAATTTGTAAAGGTTTAACATGCAACCTAGTATTACAAGTTAAAAGGCATTTTTTTTGTTTTCATTAACAGTTTACAATAGTTTTATTATTATTTTTATTATTTTATTTATTTGTTTTGTTTTTATATCTACTACATTTCTAGGTTAACCTTTAATAACCAATTTCCGGTAGATAATTCGGTAAGAAGTCACTAAAAACTAACCAGTTTTATAAAGACTACACTTAGGTTTATATGGGTAGATTATTCCGGTACACACTTTACTCAGTTAAGCAGTTATGAAAAATTGCACAACAGCACAATATGAAACTTATCAGATCTAAATGGAAGAGTAATCAATCCCAGTTACTATTTAGGGCCACTTTCCCAATAATATATCAAGACCACTTAAATAAAAATGGTTTATATGGCTTAAATGGCTTTCACAAAAGTATGAAAGGAAAAATTGTACCATCCCCTGAATGGAAGTGAGCCAGCTCTTGTGCAGTAGAAGCAATTCGTCCAAGAACTGCATTCATCTTGAATAACAATCAAACAAGTTTTACAATTCATAATTAGGCATTAAACTATATCATATTACCTTTTAGGAACTAAGAAGTATATTAAGAGTAAATCTTTATTTCATTGTATGTGTACCTCTAAATTTCTTGCTGACAGACTATCATCTATGGTAGTTAGTAATCCATTAACGGTTGATGTTGATGCAACCCTTGCCCTTTTCCCTTGTATTAAAGTAGAAGCCTGTGTACTGAGCATATCATATTGAGACTGTAGATGCCCAAGTTGTCTCTGCAGCTCAGCAGCTTCTGCTTTAGAGGCTAAAGTTGCATCCCTTTGTGGGAAAAAATGAAAAAATAATTTTTAGGAAACAGATAACGAGGATAGAAATAAAATCTTAAACATTATTCGGTTTAGTCAAGTACTTATAAATCTGCCACCGACATGGTAGAAAATAGCTTAAGAGGTCAAAACGGAAAACATTAAATCTGGCTTCACTAGAAATATGATTTGCAGGTAGCCGTGTGGTGCTCTATATATTTGAGACGCTTTTAACAAAAGGTGTAACATGATTAACAATTCAAGAATCAAGATTCACCAATAAATTAAGGCTTAGGCAGAAAACGTCTCATGCATGAGTTGTCACACTTTAAAAACTTGTTGAGCAGAAAAGTAACAGTTATGAAGACAGAAGTATGAAATGACAAACCTATTCATCCTTATACAAACCTTAAATATGTTTGGTTAAAACTCAAGATCTCAGGACATTTACTTTATAAAGAGACAACGAAAAGCACATGCATGAATGTTTACCTTATGTCTTTTAGACTTTCTTCAGCTCCAAAAACTGCCTCTTGATTGTCTCTCCTAGTTGAAAATGCTGAAATGCTTTCATAGGCAAAATCTAGATCTTCTCCCTATGAAAACATATAATAAAAGAAGGTAATACTTAAGAAACTATAATGAATTGAACTGCGTCTTTGTTAAATAGAAAATCATAGATCAGCAACTCACAACTGAGCAAATGCAGCAAATGGAACAAATCTCTCCAACTTAAACCCAATTTAATAATGCTAAATGTGATTCACAAAAAGACATATGCGACATATTACCATATGTTTAAACGCTTTCCTCCTAGTCTTCAGATGGTCCTAACTCCTAAACAACTAAACTGGAACCTATAGTCAAGTGTGATTATATTTCCAGTAAATATGACAATAAAGTGTAAACATGTTGTGGTATATGGGTTGTTTGTTAAACTGTTATTAAGGATATAAATACTTCACTATCACCAACAAGCAAAATAACCAAAACCTTCAACTAGAGACCGCCAACTTTCTACCAAAACCTTTGGACTGTCAAATTTTAATTACTGGCGTGTAAAGATAAACATCATTGATCATCCAAGTTGACTATTCTTCTAGAAAGCAAACAAATGAACCTTAAAAGGCTATACAACAGTTATACGTCCCATTTATGTAGTTCACTAGAGAAGTACAGTGATAAGGTCATGGTGCACTAGATATGATACAGAAATGATGCTATTTTCATCAGTTTCTACAACTTAACCCTTGTTTGCTTCTTGTTCCAAGTAAACCTGCATCAGTTTTGGACCCTAAAAGAGTCTCTTCTCACTATATCTAATTTCAAATTGGCACTAATGTACATTAACCAAAAATAAACATGTTGCTTACCTCCAAAAGCTTTCCATCTTCTATAAACTGCTGATACCTACATGAAAATACAAACATAATATTAATAAAATCCTCTAAATTCTAGGAAGAAACATTAAGTAGCGTAATAAGACCGCAATCATTTCAAAACATGCTCTATCCGTTTCAGATTGAAAAGCGTGCATCAGATTCATGCCCCGTGGGAATTCACAGAACCTCATTAACCTTAAGTGATTAACTAATTAGGGCAAAATACGTTGTAGAAGTGCGAAATTTGATGTTTCTACATGATTCTAGGAAGCGATCTGAAAGGGAGAAGAGTTAGTTAGTTAGGATGTTACTGAGAAAGTTCGGAGGCGGAGAGGACGTTGGAAGGACGGAGGCTGGAGCATAGCCAATCGAGGATGGGGCGTGCGTCTTCGTACTGAAAAGGCCATTCGAAGCTGTCGGGATCAAGTGCCCCGTGATCTTCGAACCCTAATTCGCCCAATAATGAACACAGTCTCGCCCCACTCATCTGTAATTGTCAAAACTGAAAGGTGCAGATCAGATCAGATCAGAAGATAGATAGATAGATAGATAGATAGATGCCGTCGAAACTTTGAACCAAAGAAAGAGAGATGGGTTTCGCGCCGGCCGGAGTTCCTGGATTCTGACCACCTTAAAATTTCGATTTTAGCCCCAGGGTTTGAAAAATGTAACTACGGGCTTGTTGAGATTACTTAACCCGATAAGTGGTTTTTTGTCAAAAGCGTTTAGTGGCTTATAACTTTTTAAAAAGGAGCAAACGAGTTTTAAAAAAAATGTTTGGATTTGCTTATTTAAATAGATAAGTGTTTTTATATGTAAAATGACTATTAAGGGTGGGGTGTATGTAATGGCATACCCCTCGGCATCCTCTTCGGCAAATTTCGGCGAGTATACCCCCCCCTTCGGCATCCCCCTTCTCGGCATACTCCTCACCCTCTCCGGCATATTTATGTCGATCGTTACCGAGAGATGTTGAGGGTTTTTCGACCGTTCAACGGTCATATTTTTTACCGTTAAATGTATATATATTTTTTAAGCAATTCAAATACTATATATAATCCCACTATATCTCATAATTTGTATACCTCTTCTTCTTCTTCAATTCAATCACAAAAAAACCTCTATATTTTTCTCTCAAATATGGATCGTCGTCGCCCAAAGTATATAATCCCACCCGAACTTTTGACTCATCAAGTAGTTCGAGTAGTTCGGACGAGGATGGAGAAATTGCCTAACAAAATATAGAGTGGTGATCATCCAAAACCAACGATAATACTCGAGGTTCGAATAATTACATAAACGTGCTTAATCAGTCAACATTGTCCACGAACGAGTTGAAAGTTATTGCTCTGAAAGCTCCTTTTACGGTTAATGGTCGGGAATACAAACGGGGCTACTACCTTGCCGATGGTATATATCCCACGTGGTCTACTTTTGTAAAAGCGTATACACATCCATATGCAATCAAGGAGAAGAAAATGAAGAAGGTGCAAGAGGGTGCAAGAAAAGACGTCGAAAGAGCGTTTCGTAGGTTAAAAGCTAAGTGAGCCATAATCGATCGAAAAGCACGACCAACAGACACAAATTTGATGGAGAATATCATGTACGCTTCGATCGGAGCGGCCTCTTCTTTAGGCAACCTCGATCCACATCCTCTATGTCCTTAGTGTCCGCTAAAAGAGTGATAGTGGCAGGATTATGAAAAGGTTTCATGAGAGTAAGAACCTCTGGTTGAAGCAAATGAGGACAACTTGTTGCATGTAATCTAGACTTTGACACATATGAAAATAAAACTATTAAAAGATACACCGTAGCTTCAACTTGTACACTTTACTTAGCTGTAAAAGCACGACATCGTCAGTTGCTTTTTTATATAGTATATATTGCTTGAACTGATCTTTATTTGATATGCAATATATTTTAGTCGGTAAACCTTTAGTTTTCTAATACGGTTTTGTCATTTTCTAGTTGGATACGCTAAACATTAGTTTCGGTCAAGATTTAAATGTTATAATGGTCAAGTTTTAATGTTATAATCATCTAGCCGTATGTATTTGAAACTTACTAATTTTTTTCTAGACTTATTAGTTTTTATTTATGAACGGCAAACACCCCGTTACTCAGGAGTCTCATCATGGCAAACGATACTACCCACGACACGCTGTGACCACAGACCGTGCGAGTAACTAGAACCATATATGTTGCACATCCATCCCAGAGGAAACTCACCACACAAAGACCCACTGTGGTAAAACTCTGACCCATATCTAGAATTTTTCATTCATTTTTCATGTCCGGTGGGATATGAACCCTTAACCTCCACATTGGAAGGCAAGAGTGTATCCACTCCCCCAAATGGTGGGGGATACTTATTACTTAGGATCTACTTTATATTTGTTTTTAGTTCATGTTGGTAGAATGACTCAATGACACATGCTCTTCGGAAATGTTAAATATGTTAAGAAAATAAGGGCGCGTTTGGTTGTGGAAAACATGGGGTGTTTTCCATTTCTGTTTTCTAAGAAAACATGGAAAACAGAAAACGCGTTCTAGTGATAGTTTTCTGAAAAAAAATTCCTAGAAAACAGAAAATACAGTTTTCCATTCTTTTAACTAAATTTGGAAAATAGTTTTGCATTGTTTTCCAATTTCCGTTTTCTATTTTCCAGAAAATGGAAAACACATCTTTTGGTTAGATCGCGTTTTCAAAATTTTCCAAGTGTTTTCTAGAAATGGAAAACCCATTTCATTTTCTAGAAAACTGAAAATGGAAAACTGGAAAACGTTTTCCACAACCAAACGCAACCTAAGTGTCTACAACTAAAAAATATTTCCATTATGTCTAGGATAATATTGGTCATACGGCTATATATGTTTTGATGATTGACGTGGCATTTGAATTTGGATGGTAAACATATAGCCGTTTTCATACTTGTATCACTTTGTAAGGTTTCTAACAACCATCATTTATATATATTCTTATTTAGCATTATTGGTACACACTCAGATTGTGCACAGTTCACTTGGCACATATGTCCAGTTATGCAGTGATCTCGATTTCTCTTTAATGGTTAACGCCTTTGGTCTTTATTTGAGGAAGGCCGAGTGAAACAACAAACCAGATGCTAGCCCAGTGGTCCACGCGTCTTATGCTCAACTGCATGACGCAGGTTCAAATTCACATCCTCGAAATATGCAAAAGCATCACATAGAGCAATATGATTCCAACCCACACCAGAAACCATTTGGACATAAAATCCTGCCAGGGTTTTTACTAATTTACAAGAGAAAAGTTATGGGTTTCAATCTATCGAAGTCACATAACATTTTAACCGCATTTTACACATCTGTTTTGCATCCCAAAGTCCCATGTTTGTGGAATCAAATCCACAACTTGTCAAGATGTGGTTGGTCAGAGGCGGTCATAGCGCTTTCTGAATCCAAGTACCCGCCTTCCAAGGATCTACTGACAGCAAAAACATAAGAATTGAGCTCTTTAACAGCGGCACAAAGCCCCCACATGAAGTTTTTAACAGAACTATAATAATATATATATACACATGATATTGTTGACTAACTTTGACTTAATCGCTGTCACTGGATGAAAGGTATCTCTTTGCATCAAATGATTGATTCCTTGGCGAAGAAGAATCAGGTGCTGTGAACCGCATAGGTGCAAAGGCTGTGCAAACAATCACATATCAGTTGTTGAGTATTGCTAAAGTAAAGATTTTGTAGGAATTTCTTTTTTTAAGAAAATATATAAACGATTAACAGAAAATAAGAAGATTTGTGTTCTGGGGGTTACTATCTGATATTAATATGCTTATGATTATCAGACTACTGAGATTTTAGCCTATGTTAGATAGGCAGCTTCATACCAACTGCAACAAAACCGATTGTCCAAACAAATAAAACTAAATAATTTTCCCTCTTTGTATGGAAAGTTTCGCTCTTATTTCACAAGACAGACTTGTTTTTTCCCCACAAAAGGTCATTTTTTGTTTCTTTTATCTATTAATTTCTTGAATAACCAAATTTTTTTAAGTTTTTAACTATTTGATCATCTGAATATTACAACCTAAAAGAGTATTTTCACATCCACACACTATATTTTACAGTGCGATTTATTGCAGCTGATTATATCCAACCATGATTATTTATCAGTCAATTTCAAAATCATATATTAACACATCCCAACTCCCTAAATCCTAAATAACAATCTGAAATTCTGAATTCACAGGGGAAATGGCAGAAGGCTAGAGAAGGCTGAAAAAACACCTGAAACCCGGATCATCCAGGACGGGTATTGGCGTACGTGGCTGGGCATGAAAGTAATTATAAAAGACAATTTACGGATTTGAGACGGTATGGTATTAGGTGATACCTATCCTATTACCCGAAACCAATTCCATACATTTACCCGCCTTGAAACCACATATATCAAAGTATTAGATAATCTTAGAAAATATATAATAAGGTATTTTGAACTTGTTTGAAAACTGAATTTATTAAAAACATAGAACTCTTACAAGTGTAGTTAAGTGCTTGATATTTCAAGTTGGTTTTTTGCCTGAGTTTAAGAATAGGTTTTTAATAATGCGAGTCATAAGGGATAATTTTTAATCACATAAGATCATAAACAAGTATACCTAATACCAGTTCGATGCATAACGTATAACAGGTACATGTGACGGATTGATGGGGTATGGAACTTGGAATACCAATACATGTCACATACCTGGCCTGTTGCCAACCTTAGAGAAGGCTTGTTTGTTAATCTCAACAATGTGAAATACCGTATACCATTCTACCCTAAATAGCCTATAATACAATGAGTGTTGTAACAAGAACTTGTAGAGCTATATGATTAGAAGCGTAAATCTAAACCGAAATGTATTCTGAGTTTTATGCAAACATAAGATCTGTAAATGCGTACATTATAAACAGTAACAACTGACCTTTATCTCTCATTCTTCTCTCCCGGTCAAATTCAAACTTATCTCTGATTGCGCCAACCTTTTCCATTGTATCCCCTTGCCTATTTCTCCCAAAAGCATGATTCTGCTTTCAAAAGTTGGCCCAATTTTAGTAAACTTATATACAACATTACAACTAACTGGGTCAGCAAAAACAATGCAACTGAGCATCAACTACCTTCGTTTCCTCAGCATAAGGTTGTCTTCGTCTGCAAAAGAGAATCAATGAATTTAGATGGTAAATCACGTAGAGAAAACAAATTCTTGAATCAGTAAATGGGACGAATTAGGAGTGGCAATTCTTCACACGGCCCAAACATGACACGAAAATAACCAGGTTTGTCATATCTAACCAGTCAAGTTTGGTTTGACCTGTTTAGCTAGTCAACCCGTTCAAAATCACCATTAAGTATTTAACAAAAATACATTTTAAAAAGTCACCACGCCAACCCATTACAACCAGTTTAACTTGCTCATTGCAACCGCCAACCCATTTACAACCTAATAGCAACCTGGAAGCCCGCAGCCCATTTGACTCTTTTAAGTAAACGGTTTACAATGGTCTTGTTCAGGATGCAAGTTTTTAAGTGTCTAGGATAGGGTTAATCTCTATGATTCCAATAAATATATGCGAGTCATGTTCACATTCATCAATTCAACCAGCCAATCAAAACATATCTAAAGAGTTTCACTACTATATAGTTTACCTGCAAACCAATTGATTTTTTATCTGACAAAAGCAATTTGAAGGTTCAAACTCACAAACACATATATATACACAAAAGTAGAAAACCACCTGTAAGGTGAAAAGTCTTCATTGTCATCTTCAGCAGAATCATAAGAAGCACGCTCTTGACCATGCTTTTTGGAGTAACCTTCATCCCAATACAACTTCTCCCAATTCTCCCTAAGCTCCTGATAAAGCTCCATGTACTTTTTGCACCACACCTCATGCTCCTTCAAATAAATTACGAAATCAGAATTACGATTCGAAAACCCTAGATCGGAAACCACACACAGGAATACAGAATAAAGCTAACAGAGACGAGAAACTAACAGATTCCTTGAGAACGAGGCGAGTCCGGCGCATAAACTGTTCACGGAGCTGCTTACGGCGTTTGTTCGGAATATTATCCCTAGGTATAACGAATCTCTCTCTAGGCGGCACGTTTTCGCCGATTTCGTGCATTTCTCCATCGACTACCCACCATTCAGACTTGTCGTCGGTTTTTCTCAAGGCGGCGGGGGTGGATTTGGAGCGACGACGGGGTGGGGCGGCGGAGAGAGGTCTGGTTGATTGTAGTTGAGGCGGGAGAGATTGAAGAGATCTCCGGCACCGCCGTGCTAGTGAAAGCATCCCGGTGATAGGTGGAAGGGGAAAGGTTACCCTGTTAGTCCGTTTGTGAGCCGGATTTTTTTTTCAGCCGCAACTGTATCACATTTGCCGATTTGCGATGAGTTTACGGAGGGAAATTAAAAAAAAATAAAAAAATTAAGGAAGATAATTAAGAGTTAATTACTATTTGTGTTTCCGAGTTTTGCTAGATTTAACTTATATCTTATTTTGAAATTTTTACGGGGAATGAAATAAGAGTTAATTACTATTTGTGTTTCCGAGTTTTGCTAGATTTAACTGTGTTCATGAGGTTTGCTGGGGTTTACTACGTAAGTCCAAGGGTTTATAAATTTAAATATCCAGATCCGAACTCTTAATCATTTGAGTCCTTTTGAATAACGTGATTAAATTTTTCTATTAAATAAAAAGGGTTTTAATCATGTACATCTATTAAATTGGCTCAACTTTTTGAGTTATCACTTGTTTCAATTTCTGAACCATATACTTCTATTTATTGGCTTGAAGAATCCAAATACATATCACAAATGTAAAGTACATAAATACTAACCTTAAAATCAGCTTAAATTAGCTTTAGGAATTAAATTTTTTAGCTTTCAAATGTGCTTTCTTCAGTTTTTTAATAAATTTAACCCTTCACAAATCAAATTCAAACAAAACAAATAATGTAATCAATAAGAGTAAGACAACAATTAAATACATAACATAATTCAAGAAATGAAACTCTAAGGGCGTATTTAATTATGAAAAATGTTTTATAAATTTCTATTTTTAATATTTTAATAAATGAAAGAGGTTTTTCTTTAGAAGAAAACAAGGACAGCTTGGGCCTTCCTTTGCTTCAAAAGTGTGATTGGGCTTCCATATATTGGACTGGCCCATTTTAACTAACCCAATAGTTATACTACAGGATCGTTTGTGGGTGGTATAAAGTTTTAAACCTAGGGCTAGGGTTTCGTCTCTTCCGTTCCTCTTTGGGTCGTTTCTTCTCCGATCTCCATCAACAGGTTTCAAGCTTTTCTTTCCTCATTTATTCACTCATTTTTTCAACTTTTGCATCCGCATCTGTTGTTTGTGGTACTACTTAAATCAGTTTTTAGTTATGCTGGATGTTGCATCTTCAACCGCTTTTAGATGTTTTTAACGCTTCGATATTTGTATAACCAGCTGTAGAGTTTGATCGGAGAAGACGAATTCTTATATATGATGTTGTAATGGTATCAAATTGTGTATAATTGGCTTACAATTTATGGATTGGTAGTGATTTCCAGTTTTCATTCTGTTTAATTTAGGGAATTATTGCTTCAAAATTCTACATATATTGTTGATTTGCTTTTCATAGATGAAGTTAATGGTTTTAGTGATCTGTTAGTTGCAAACTTCATTTTTGGTGTTAATGCTGATTCCATTTGCTTAATCATGCAATTTTTTTGGTTGTTAATTGATTTCTCTTCTGTTGAGTTTGCACCTATTGTTCGGTTTGTTATACAAAGCAATGGTGGCTATAAGTCTTGATGAAATGGTTAACTTTCTTTCTTATGATCACTTGTTTATATTTTGCATGTTGTTACCAATCTTGTCTGGTAGTTTGATCACATTATTTCCACTTGGCTCGAATTCACTGTAATACTTGTTTTCAGTAACCAATGGCGGTTCCTAAGCTTGACAAGAAGATCGTCAAGAAGCGTGTAAAGAAGTTCAAGAGGCCACAAAGTGATTGGAAAATATGTGTCAAGGTACGTTTTACCCCCGTCTTATGGCTACCAAGTTAAAAAATAACAAGATCCCGAGCTATTTTTATCGTGCCTTTTGTATTACTTTTTAGGAAAACTGGCGCAGGCCTAAGGGTATTGATTCCCGTGTGAGGAGAAAGTTCAAAGGTGTGACTCTTATGCCCAATATTGGATACGGGTCAGACAAGAAAACCCGTCACTACTTGCCAAACGGTTTCAAGAAGTTTGTTGTGCATAATGCCAAGGAGCTTGAAGTCCTTATGATGCACAACAGGTAAGTAAATGTGGCAGTTACAACCCGTTTAAGTTATGTGAATTTGGGTAATGTTTTTATGGGTTGAATGTTATTTCAGAACTTATTGTGCTGAGATTGCACACAATGTATCAACCCGCAAAAGGAAGGAGATAGTTGAACGTGCAGCACAGTTGGATGTTGTAGTTACCAACAAGTTAGCCCGGTTGCGGAGCCAGGAAGACGAGTAAGCTTGGTAGCTCTACATGTGTTTTTATATTTTCTGAAGCATTTCAAAATTTGATGTACCTTTGGATGGTTTATTGTTATGAAAAAACGAATTTAATCCAGACTATGATGAATGATTTATGTTATGAGAATGAGGTTCATGTAATTGTGTGAGTTTTAATTTTGTTTAAATTGTTTTTTAGTAATGTGCCTCATGGCTTTGCCACATGATATGTTATAAATTATAATATATATTTTTTTTACTTTGTGTTTTTTTTAAAATTATTTTTTATTCCTTTTAAATTAGTTTTAATCTTTCTTTGGTTTAGGTAGAGGTATAAACGAGTCGAGCTACTCTCGTGTTACTTGAGATCTGATATCGACTAAACCTTGTTACGATCCCAAGTCGAGCTCAAGCTTTAAATTATGACTTTTTAGATAAACGAGCTTGAGCCAAACGTAAGTTTTGAAATATGGCTTGTTTAATAAACAAACTTGAGCCTTAGTTTTACCTCTCGAGTCTAAGCTAGTTTGCGAACCTTTCATTTGTTTAATTTTTATTTAATTTATTAAATATATTTTGAAAGCTTAATTATAATTACTATTATATATAAAGTTATGATAAAAGAGAAATCATATGCTCTATTTTATGATATTTATGATATTGATCTCCAAAGTTGCATGGATGTTAGTGGTGTTAGGCCTTTTTTGAAAGGGGATGCCATTGGCGTATTTACGGTTCACAGCCTAAGATCCTTGATGAGCGCTATCCCCCATAACATGTTGGATTTCGTGATGTCATGGAGTAAACTTGTTTCGTTGAAGGTTAGTATATTTTTTTTTGTGGTGCGTTGAAAGATAGAATTGCGACTAAAGACGCACTTCTTCAGCGTAATATTCCGGTAGATGGGGAGTGGTCTCCCTTGTGTGAAGATAGATTGGAGTCGGCACTCCACTTATTAACGGGTTGTAAGGTGGCATTCATTATTTGGTGTTGGGTATCGTAATGGTTGGGGTGCCACCTATCTATGCTTTTCACTTAGAGGATCTTGTCAAGGTGGTAGAGGAGTCTAGGTATGATCGGAAAGCGAAACCGGTATTCTATGCGTTCTATGTTGTGATTCTTACTACGTGCTCGATGATTTGGAAGAGTCGGAATGAGGCGGTTTTCCAAGATAAAAAACCTTCAATTTCATTCATTATTAAATAAATGTATGAGCTTCCTTTGGGTTAAGAATAGGGAAAATGGTCTCACATGGGAGGATTGGGATAAGTTTAAAATGTAAGTTGTTTTGTTTTTTTGGCCCCCAGAGCGCCTTGCTAGAGGGGGTGTCTGTTTTTAATGAAATCGCCATTCCAAAAAAAAACTATAATTATAAATGTATACAAATAAATAAAAATTAATAATAAACGACCTGAACCGAATAGAGTTTGAAATAATTTTTCACTTTCTGAGCTTAGCTTCAAAAATAAAGCCCGAATCGAACCGAGCTCTCTTAAGTCTAAGCTAGTTGAGTTCGAGCTTACATCAGTTCAGGCTTAGCTGAGCTCGTTTACACCTCTAGGTTTTAGTTCTCGTTTCACACCATTAACTTCTTTTGATGTTATAAATATAATTAAACATCGCGAGTTACACAAAACGGACACGAGCATCAACGGGCACACCACAATGTCTTTGTTATTATTGAAATCAAGTACCATTTTACTTAAACTAGATTTGCTACCCGTGTGTTGCCGCGAGGATATCGCTATTACACGAATCAATTGTATTGCTATAATGTTTGGTAAAAAAACATAAATACAGAAGTAACGACGTTAAAATTAAAAGTCATACACTTAAAGTATTGATCATACCACCTGAAAGTTATGTTACACGACTGTACCTTTTGTACCACCAACTCTATGTGTTAATTTTGTTGCGTTTGAAAAAATAAAGAAATAAAAACCATAGAGACAACACGAATACATTAAAAGTTGTGTAGCTATAACGCTATATAAAGAAAACAGAAACATAAAAGATCGTGTAACGACGTTAAATTTAAAAACCAAACGCTAAAAATATTAAGCATAAAACTTAATAGTTATGTTATATGACTGTAGTCTAGTTACACCACCAACTCTTATGTTAAATTCGTAGATAAAACGAAAAAAAAACATTATTCCGCTAAAAGACAAATTCGATAAAAAAAGTTGAAAAATGAAAAGAAAAAAAAAACTGCTCGTAGCTATACTTCTAAACAAAAATAGTGAAAAGTATACAGCTAGCTTATATTTATTTTCATACCATAGTTTTGGCAAAAAACATGGTTTTTCTTACAAATAATTAAAAAAACTTTTGGAATAACAATTATCATCAACGTTCTGGTTATCCGTGGTTACATCTGGCAAATAGGTTGATCACGACACCTACAAAACGCTGACAATGCAGATAACCGAGACCATCCATTTAAATCGTCTCTGAAAAAATCCACCCGAACTTTTCCGTAGAGGTGCACAAACCTGTTTATTTTTGTAACTGGTTAGGACCTTTGACCAGTCAAAACCGGTTCGGTTTGTAACCGGTTTAAGAGGGAAAAACATGTAACTGGTTTGTAATCGGTCTGACCGGTTAGAGACCGGTTAATAAGTTTTTAGTTTTTTACACTAGTTTTTTTACAACCAGTTAGTGAATAACCGGTTTGTGAACATAAGGAGTGAAACTAAAATATAACCGACGGGCTGGTTTGAAACGGTAACCAGTTTATCCAGAAACCGATTTTTGTTTTTTTTTTGTTTTCTAAGTGGTGGGGCAACAGGTTTTTTGGGTACCTCCCCAACCAGTGCTATGTGTTTACTTTTGTTAAAATATTGAAAAATCCATATATAATAATGCATTAAAAAACATACCTTATAAACCCTTTTTATGGACAGATCGTTGACGGACAATAGTCATATTGAACGGCGATCTAGAACCATCTCCTCGTCGACGATTTCGTCTCCGCCACCTGCCGTCGCCACCGGTTCTCTTTCGCGCTATCTCTCTCTCTCTCTCTAATCCAGGATCCTTCACGGTTTGAAGAGAGAGGAAAACAGTCACATATCAGAGATCGGTAATGGTGAACGGCGTGATTTCGGCGGCCGAGCAAGCAGAACAACTTAAGCAAGACGGTAACGTTTATTTCAAGAAGAATAGGCTCGGTGCCGCCATCGATGCTTACACCGAGGTATTTCTCACTATTGGATTTGTCACAGGGCCGATTCATTTCATGCTCATATTCTGTTTGATGAAATGCCGATTTCTAATTCTCGTTGTTTGTATTTTAAATCACCAGGCGATCACGTTGTGCCCTAATGTTCCGGTTTATTGGACCAATCGTGCTTTATGCCATCGTAAGCGCAAGTACGTATCGTATTTCATATATGCTCTTGTGCGTGTAATTTAGGGTTCGTTGTTCTACTCAATCATATGAAAAAGAAGAACAGGAAGTAGGAAACAGTTGGCAGTCAACATATATTGCAAAATTGAATTGAAACTGAATATCGTTCGTAAAAATTTAAAATTGATGTCAATTTTGAATTTGATTGTGATTCATGGCCAGGTTTTGGCAGTTTTCGATTATGGCTAATTTTGTATTTTTATAGTGAATGGGCAAGAGTTGAAGAGGACTCTCAGAGGGCTGTTCAGCTTGATCCTAAATCTTTCAAGGTCTAGATTACCTTAATTTTTTGTTATATATGTATTTTGTCATTTATCATGACTTAAAACAAGGCCAAAGTAAGGTCAAACATAACCATTTGATGATCCTATTTGATAATGTACTTAACAAAACGAGCAACATCAGATAGAGAAATGTTACTTTTTTCTTTTTCTGTAGAATTATAGTGTGTAAATTAGCGTTGCTCCTAAGCAGCTTGAGTTTTGTATTGTTGCTTACTAGGCTCATGAATTACAGGTGAAGTAGGAGCTTACAGATTATTACTTTTTCTATGTTATCATATCTTTTGCATATATGCTTCTGTTATACTTCTATAGGGCTAATGCCATATGTATATGATCATCGTTGGACATTTTAAATGTGACTTATTTTGTGATATATTGATCATTGTGAGAATTTGTAGGGCTGATAGTCTTGTTCTTTATTCCCTTCGTTATAGTACGAATCCTTATAATATAAGAAGTTATAAGTCATAAGATCATCATATTGGTGTAAAAAACGGAGCATAAAGTAGAGATAACTCTATTTACATATATGTTTAAACCGATGTGCCTTTTTATCGATTGTTGTTTTGGGATGAAAGAATACCACTTTAAGAGCTATCTTTAGATTACTTTATAGTTTATAGATATTAATATCTCATTATTATCACTGACAGCGTAGATATCATGGTATTTCTTATGATTTGTGAACCATAGGTGTGAATGTGTGATGACAAATGACAATACAAACCTAGGTTATGGAAATGACATTTGTTCGTTTGGATGCATAGCATCTCACCTGTTGATTATAAAACATTGCATCTGATTTATTAGACCTCTCAAATTTTGACCCATATAGATGATGTTTGCAATGGTATTCTCCTCTCTCTTCAGCTGAGGCTGTCTTTGGCGCACTAGCTTATAAGCTATCTGATTAAAAATAACGTTTGGTAAAAACTAGCTGATAAACTAGCTGAAAAATGTAAAATGACATAAAAGTACATGTATATAAATAAATTGAAATTTATCTAGTGTTTATTATTTATGAGTTGGGGAAGGGTAAAACTGAAATTATTATAAAAGCTAGTTGAAACGCTACTCCAACTAGTTTTTCAAAAGCTAGCTTTTTGACATTACCAAACGGGACTTTTTAAAAAAACTATTTTTTTTTTAAAAAGCCCCGTTTGGTAACGTCAAAAAGCTAGCTTATGGCGCGCCAAACACGACCTTAATCGCTTATATTCTATCCTATAATATTTTGTTATGTGAATCTATACTCAATATATTGTATCCTGAGGTTACAATTACTTAAAAAGTGTATGCTAGCTTATATCATCCTAAATCGGCTGGATGTTGTGGTTTAATTGTACATTAGTTGCAATTTTGCAAATACAACGCGAAGTGAACTACCTTATATGATATGACACGGGTTTCTTCTATATCTGCAGGGTCATTACATGCTAGGGCTTGCGTTACTACAAAGGGAAACTTATGCTGAAGGAATAAAAGCATTGGAAAGGGTACGGATCTTACTTTTATATTCCTTTTGATCCTTTTAGATTGAGCTAAAGAAACAATTATCATTTTCTTTCTATCGTTGGTAATATATATTGGTGAATGATTTATGAGGTCAATGAAATGACTGTGGGTCTAATTTATGTTAAGCCTAATTTGGAAATTGAGGCTTTAGTAAAATTTTAAGAGGGATATATGTGCTTGTTCACAAGTATAATCCCGGTGTGGATGTGTAAAGCATTTTAAAGTTTGAATTAATACACTCTACAGCATGCATGCAGTGTAGAGGTGGCAAACTGGGCGGGTACTTTCTGTTCATTTTCTAAACACTAAACCAAATTTGTATTCAAATGTGCTTACAAGATATACATATATAAGTACATATTTATAGTAACGATACAACTTTTCAAATAAATCGATTTAGAAGGTTGTATCAATCAAGAATACACTGATGGCCAGTTCTCTTTTTAGCTATTTTTTTTATTTGCCATTTGACCTAGTATAGATGAAACATAACCCAAATCAATCCATTTGTAAGAGGAATCTGTCGCCACCATTTGTGTCTTTTCAATTTGTGTAACTTAGGAGCAGTTTTGTGCAATTATATTTGCATTTGAGAAGAATAATACTGGATAAGTATATTTTCACCAATTGTAATAGTATAATGAGACCCTAGTTTACTTCCTATGCAGGCTTTGGATCTTGGTAGAGGTGCACACCCCCATAGTTATATGGTGGAGGAGATATGGCAGGAGCTTGCAAGTGCAAAATATAAGGAGTGGCAGCGTGATTCTGCTAAACGAACTTTAGATTTGCAAAAGCTTGAGTATGTCTCTTGTTAACTATTCCCATATTGTGGTTTGGTATAGTAGGTGCCAAAATGGGTTGGGTCAGTTTGGGTTCACCCACAAGTTTTTGTTTTCATTTTTAAAGTAATTCACGGGTTAACTATGATTACATATAAACAGTTTTACAAAAATAGTGGTGATTTAGAAGGTTGTGATGTTGTATACGTAAGACTTTAGGTGACCTTAATCTGTTAGGCTATTCAACCTTCCCTTTTAGGTAACTTTTTTTTTTGTTTGGCCTGTATAGGTTGAAATTATATGATATTTTGGATGCCTTTTATATTTATGAGACGTTGTTTTTCTGCTATTCTTTTTATTAGCATTTTTATGTTATGTGCTACAGAAAATCGTGTGAGATAGCTCTTATAGAAAAACATTTGCATGATCTTAGCCAAAATGAAGATGGTAACAGGGATGTTACTGATTCGACCTCCGAACAATTAGCAGCTCTGAATTTGGTATTCAACAAAGCTGCAGAAGCTGACAAACCAACAGACGTGAGTCTCTTTGTCTTACTTTTGAATTCTCATAAACAAAATGCAAGTTTCCTTATTGGTGGCAATGGCATGTGTGTTATTTCAGGTACCAGATTATCTTTGCTGCAAAATAACGCTCGATATATTTCGTGACCCTGTCATTACTCCAAGCGGTTTAACTTACGAAAGGGCTGTCATTCTTGATCATCTTGAAAAGGTATTGCTTTCTTCCAGGTTTTCAGTTGATTGCATGTGTTCCTTTGTACACCATTATTGAAGTAAAGACTTTGACTTTCGTATCTGTCTACTTTTCTTCCCTAAAGTGAAAGCCCCACTAGATTTGGGTTAGATTTTATTTTAACGGGCCAAATGAAGCAAGACCTTGATACAGCGAGGCCAAAGGCCCTTTGCTAAGTAAAATGGTTAAATTGGAAATATGTAAAATGGGTCGAAGGTTGAACATCTCAAACGCTTTATTCAAACATACTAAACTAATGCTTTAGTAATGTAGCTTTTCTAATCGTATTTAGCATACCAAGTATTGAAATCAGAAGCTCGATCAGGCCTTTTCCATTTCATTCGAATTATTCGATTCACCGTTTCTAGATTGATCGTCGTTTGATTTGTAACCCGATCGCCTCTGAAAGCAATCGACGATGAGCGCCGCTAAGGAGCAAGTGCACAAAATGGAGCTCCGTAAGAGCTACCGGAATGTATGGCACACAGATCTCATGAGCACCATGGCTGCCGATACTCCTTGTAATCTCATCCTCAATTTTATTTTGTTCTATAATTTTTCTGCTTAATTTAGTGAATATCGATCTAATTTTTCGGTGAATCGAATAATACTGTACTAATGTAGCTTTTTTAATCGTATTTAGCATACCAAGTATTTATCTAAAAACTTGACCACAAATCTCCCCCGTCAACCTGTCTTATCCACTTTTTCAACCTGTACAAAAATGACTGCACTTCTATAAAAACCAGAATCTTTTGGATCCCAAAGACCTAGATTTGGTGCAACCCTTTAGATATACTAAACTCCTTTTTTACAGCGGACATCACATGTGAGACTCTTTAAGTGCACATTGAGTTAAGTAAAATAGTGAACCAGACGTAATGCCTTTGTAGATATGGACATCCTCCATTAGGATCAGAGTCCAATTGTATACCAACAGCCATGACTAATTTTGACTTGTTGCCCATGCCGTCCTTTTTGCCACCCGGGAGTAAATCTAAACTCATTAGAAGTAAGTTGATGCAACATACTTGAGAACACAATCCCTTAGTAGACTACTTGGTATCAATAGTCAAAAGTCTACCTCTTTGCGGGTCAAAGGGAGAGAGTTACATATTTCTGAAACTTACATTATCTCACCTTAAATCCGACGTGGTTGCAGGTGGGAAAGTTTGATCCAATCACCCGGGAAACCCTTCTCCCGTCACAGTTGGTCCCAAATTTGGCCATTAAAGAAGCAGTAGAAGCATTCTTGGAAAAGCATGGTTGGGCATATAAGATGGATTGACATGGTACATGTTTACATACCTAATTTGGTGGTTAATACAGGTTGATTTACTTGAGATTGTCGTTGTTCGGCACCCTAAAACTCTGGTGGTGCATTGATCTTTTTGTACAGTTCCTTCATGGATTTTAAACTCTTGTTTTTTCGGTATTTATTACTGCTGATGATACATTTGTCTTTTGTGCTTGTACAGTTGAGTGGCAAACTTGCTACATAGGTCAAATATATAACATTCATCATAAGAATAGTTGAACTTTATTGGTTTTTTATTTTCACTAGTAACTGGTTTTTATGTTCATCACTAACTTTTATTGGTTTCTATTTCATCGCAACTTTGTTATGAAAATGGGGAAATGATCAAATGAGAACTCACTTGTTTTGTGAGAACTGCGAAAACCAAGGTCAAACGAACTCTGATTGAATTCATTCCAGTGGCGTTGAAATTGGGTTGTCGAATCCTAACCAGGTATATTTGAGTTTAGCATTTAGAGTTTTTTAGGGTTTAGCTTTAGAGGTTTATCTTTCAGTGTCTAGCATTAATGTTTATCTTTTACTGTTTAACTTTAGGGTTTGAAGAGCTGGTTCCAACACCGCTTTAATTTTAGTCGGAGTTCGCTTGATCTTGATTTTTATGGTTCTCACAAAACAAAGGAGTTCTCGACGGAACCTACTCTTTGATATAATATAATTTTTATTAGTTTTTATTTTCATCATTAACCTTTTTTAACGACAATTCTATACTACCTACACCTTTAAACCCAATTTACATCACACCCACCTTTGATCGAATCTAACCTACAACCTACATCAAAGAGGCAAAATGTCTTATGTCTCTAATCACTTATCATTGGGCCAAGCCTCGGTGGATATTTTCATCCGTTCACCATAAAAGTTTTGTTAATGAACACAACTTTTTTTCCCCTATTTTTTTGGAATCATGGTTTTTTTTTTTTCGTTTCCACCTTCACATTTTCTTTTTTCTAGTTTTAATTTTTTTTTATCTTTATATATTTTTTTATATAATTTTTTTTTTCTTTATTACTTCAAAATTATAAAATCTAATGTTTTCTTGAATTTTAATATATTATTGTGGGGTGCATATTTTCAATATGCATTTATGATACAACTTTTTAGGGGTGTTGACTCGGTTTGTATCAAACGGGCTGGATTTTTTGGAACTTTTTTCTTTTTTTTTTGTTTGGAATCTAACTCATAACCTGACTCTAATTAGCTCCTGGTTGTCCGGGTTTTATGTAACTGGTTGGTTTACACATGCTAACAGACTAAATAAGGTAAATAATTCGATTGTATAAGAGTGTCAGTTGGCCTTAATTTTTGGGATAAGTATATTAGTCAGATCATTGATAAAAGATGCAATTTTGACACTGTTAAATAAAAACAAAGGTCCAATATTATTTCTCAAGTTTTTTACGATGGCGGCGGCATTGTGTGTGTGATGGCAATGGTTTATGGTGACGGGGACTGAGGTTGTGGGTGTCAACGTCGGCTAGTGGGGGAGCGATTGTATGCTTCAGTTATGAGTTGTTTTGTGGATCTAATGGTTGAGGATGGTGGTAGTGATGTTTGTTGGTGGCAGATGGATGGATCTTAATCTTGTTTACAATTGTTAACAAATAATAAGAAAAAAAACTTGAAAATAAGGAATAGGCGGTGGTAGTTGGTTGTTATTCTGTGCTCTGTCACAAGATTGTATCATGTGGAATTGTATAAATAGATTGTGTGATTAGGGTTTCGCGTGTGGCGTTGATGGCTGTGTTGTGGTGATTATCGTGTCTAATTTTAGAATGATGTCATCAATGCAAGATGGAATGAAATATTTGAGGTGAAACACCTAAAGACATTACAATATTGTTATATGGATGTTTTGGGTTCAAGCTCCCACCTTTAATTTTTTTTAGTATAATAGTAGAATTCTCATAGAAATACAAATACAAGTGGACAATCATCCCGGCGGGTAACAAGCTGCGCCGTCAAACCTTTCGGAACCCTAATTTAAAAAAAATGAGGTTTCAAGTTGAGTCAAGTGGTCTTCTCACATATGGTGAGTTTCCTTTTGAGAGGTTTTCGGGTCTTGTACTAAAAAATGGAGATGATCGAGTGCTCCAGTGGTTTGTTAATTATCCAAATTTAGGGTTTAAAAAAGTTCAACTAGATTGACCCAGTGAATAATGAAGTTTTCCAATTCAAAGAAATCATGTTGTTTAAATGAGAGAAAAAGTTGGTGACACAAATTCATGATATTTGATTGGATACGATGAAATCCATTTTCGTAGTTGGTAATGAAGACTATATATAAATGAGCATGCGCTATAACATAAGCTAATTGGGCGTGCTAGCACACGTAATTGTGATGTTTCTGCTGTAATTGGACTTTTTTTGGGTTGGTCCTGCATCTTGCGGGCTGACCTTTTTTATTGAGATTGCGCTGTTTTAAAAAAAAAAGATATTAAACTCATCCACTAAAATGAAGGCACTAGAATTTGACCATCACAATTTAATAATCTTACGTCTCTTATCATGTTTACTTTATTTACCACCATGATAAAATATAATCAGCCGTTCGAAAAAAAAATGATAAAATATAATCATGACTCCCCCCAATCATGTTCCACCGCCGCTAGCTATGGTTTTTTAAATAAGACCGTTGATTAATTATTAGAGCATCAACGATTAAGGGCGGCCTCGGTTATATATATATATTTAAAATATATGTATATATTATATATTTGTGAAAAGAGTTAAATGAAGAAATGAGCTAGGGTGGTGTGATAAGAAAATATATGAAGAAATGTTTTGTTTTGTGTTTTCTTTTTTGTTATTTTCCTATCTTATTATCTCTCTCTTCTTCTTTTTTTTATTTGAGTTTTTTAGTTTTAGTCTAACATATTTTTGTTTATGTATCGGTTATACATTTTCATTTTGTCTGTTATTATTTAACGTTGGTGTGTTCGCGTATATTATTATTTTAATTCTAATTAGATTAGACCACCTTTTGGTTTTTGCTAAGATGTTAGGTGTTATGATGTCCTTCTTTTACTTGTGATATGATATTTGAGATAGCGTTGTCGCCGACTTGCTGCTACATAGCAAACTAACACATTTACTTGCATACAATATCGAGTTACAATATACTACAATTTGAATGATATTTTAACATCAATATGATATTAAGTTTATATTTACCCAGCCAATTTTTATACCCACCTAGTACCCTGAAATTTTCAGGGCTTCTCATGGACACCTCTGTCATCGATATATATTCTATGGCACTCCATCTTGATATTACACAACACTACTCACAGATCAACTTATTCTTCTCTCCTTCCTCAAATATGAAGACCTCTTTATTTCTTAGGATATGTGGTATGATGCATGGAGCCACAAAGGGGAGTAGAGGTGGTAATGTGACCCCACGTGGCACATTACGCCTCACTCCATCTCGATCCACACAAGAAAAACCATTATTGTGGTATCCTCAAGCAAGACCACACAACACTATTTTAGATTTTATTATTTGTGCGTTGTCGCGGGATAACACAAGTACAGCGCAACGTAAAGACAACAAAAAATGCAGAAAGACTGCAAAACGACATATAAAATAGAAGTCAAATGTTTCAAGTATCAAACCTATGGCCTAAAGGTTATGTATGACCTAATATAAATTCATGTCACATTAGTTAAATAAAACATTATACAAAATTAAATACGTATGCTTTAATTAACGATTAAAAAAAACTACTCACAGTCTGCCATGTGACAAACTATGAGTGATGCAATTTACTATTCATAATGTTTTCTACTTTTTATACATTTTAATTTAATTAATTAAGCACCTTAACATATTTTTGGTTAATAATTTATATTTGGTAACCTTTTCAAAATCAAAATACATAGTATTTATAATACTTTTTCTAATATTTCAACCCAAGTTTTACTAAAAACGTAGTTGTTTTCAAATATAATTTTTGATCTCGTAAGTTGTTTTGTACAATTTTCAAAACCACCAAACAATACACGAGCCAAATCTAGCAAGTGGTTTATTTTCAAAACCACCAAACAATACACGAGCCAAATCTAGCAAGTAACTAAACCACAAATAAGGCTAGTACACTAGAAAGGAAACCAAACACATGCACCACGAAAAGTAATTACATTTAGGTTTAAATAGGGCCGATATTGATCAATAGTGGTAAATAATGTGAAGTCTAGCTTGTGATCATAGAGGTTTTATGCAAGATTGGTTAGTGTTCCATTGTAGTTATACATTGGCACATTAGTATGAATAAACCCATTGGGTCACTATCATGCAATGATGTTAGTGTATGGCTGCTGTGACTTAATGCTACATATGGTAGAGTATCAATTCTTGTTGATTTTTCCTCTTGATATGGTTCGGGTCAAAAGTGACAAGTTGCTGATAGTTAAAGGTTGGAGGACTGAATATGTCATTTCTGAAGATGTTTGGTTAATTACCATTGACTTGGTCTAACAGCTTTATAACAGAGATTAGGAGCCCCATTAAAGGAGCTTGTTCATTTTTCATTTTTCGTTCAATTCATTTGTAATGATCGTTCTGTAATTTTCTTTCAAGTTCTCTAATAAGATTTCCGAATCATTTGAAGTCGATTTCATATCTTTTGATTGTGTTCTTCTGTTTCAATTCCGCGTTATAATTTCACAAATAATATTAAATGATGGTCAATTATTAGCCATTAGTGTTAATATTGGTTAATGATGATCAACTATGTCAACTTACAATGGCAATCCTTGGTTGTTGTGGTCGATTATAGTTAATATGGGTTTGTAATAGCTAATAAGGATTAATGATTCTCAACTAGGGTCACTTGGTGTTAATTATGATTAATATGGATGATTAGAGTTGATAATGGTTAACAGGGCGAAACTTGACTAAAAATCCTGCGCTTACCGACTTAGTATATAATTTTTTTTTAATTAATTGGATCGAGCCGAGCTAAGTATATAAAAAAATTACAGACCGAATAG
The DNA here is from genome assembly GCA_039602395.1 of Deinandra increscens subsp. villosa. NCBI lineage: Eukaryota > Viridiplantae > Streptophyta > Magnoliopsida > Asterales > Asteraceae > Deinandra > Deinandra increscens. The sequence continues at coordinate 25,835,279 of JBCNJP010000014.1, read as the reverse complement.
GTATATATTGTTACTTCGAAGCGAAAAAACGGGACGGGCTCGGGCCTGACCGGGTCCTCAAGAAGCTCGCCCCTGATGGTTAATAGAACTATTTAGGATCAATTAGGGCCCGACATGGTGTGATGCTAGGCCCATGGGCCTTGATGTTAGCATCTCTTGTGTTAGTAATTAGGGTTTCAGCCGTTCAAAAAAAAAAATTAGGGTTTCAAAACTATTTTGTGCCGTTGGGAAAAAGAATTCAGCCGTTTTCGTAATCAATATATAGCACTCATCAACAGGGATATGAAACTCAATTCATTCGTTCATTCATATTCTAGGGTTTTCAGTTCTTTTAATTTTGTTTTCATTTTTCTTCTTTGAAGTTTTTAAATCGTTGTGATTATAATGAGGATGACGAAAAAATCAGACGGATTCCCTATGATTTTCTCTTGAAGAGAAATGTGATCTTACAACCAGCTACTTCTGACTCATTATCTTAATCTCAACTGATCAATTTTCAAGTGAAATTTCATTTTGTTTTTCTTGTAAATCTGTGTTTTACTGTTTTTAAGAGTCTATTTCTCTGATGCACAATAATTATTAATGAAGGCGATTTGAGGTTCATATTTGATTGAAAAGCATGTTTTTGATTTGTAATTATTTTGGGCGGATTAAGAGATGCCGGTGATGTAAGGATGATATTTGCTACTCTTGATGAGTTGTTACTCATTTGATGATTCACTATCCACCAAGATCTCTGAGGCATCCTTAATTTACATCAATTTCTACCCAAACTGTTCAGCAAATTTTTACGTTTTTTGGAAAATTGTTTAAAACTAACTTTGGGTTTACCATTATACAATAAGCAGCACAAAAGTTGTAGTTATAAACATTTACAATAGTATACCATTGATTAAATTAGAAAAACATGGTTTACCATCATACAAAGCATCTCAAAGGTCCTTCTAGTGATAAAACCGTTAAATAAAAGTTTTGTTTCGTTTGGTTTTAAATTTGACTTTGATGCGAATCAAATTGTTAAGAACAGTTATCACTTATTTATGATTATTTAGGGACAATTAGGGATAACTATTTGCCAATGATCACCAAAATGCATTAATCTTAAATACTTAAAAAAACGTACACTACAAAAAAAAAAAGTCATTTAAAATTTTAGTGGGACAAGTTTGTAATGAAATTTTAACTTTTATATCACTAATGTAGGTTTTCAATGATATTTTAACTATGTAAAATATTTCATTGACACTTTTAGTGCATTTAGCTTTTTATGCCACCTTCTTCTAATAAAATAATAAGAGGATTCACAATCGCTATAGTCTATCAGTATAGTTTAAGTTAAAAGAAAAAACTGTTTCCTTATACTTATGGATTATTATTTAACTCTATATTTATTATTTTATATTTGTTGTGAGTGGTAAAAAGAAAAAAAATTAATTTAAAAAAGAGGAATTAAAGAAGAATTAGTCAATTGAATAGGGACAAAGGTAGGATATTTTTAAAACATGAGTGATAAATTTATAAAATAATGTTATTCACCTAAATTATAGGGATAGAGATATAAAATATGTTATGAATGCTCTATCAACTCAAAATTAAATATCTAAAATTTCCCTCCAATAAGATTTTACTTACCTAATCTTTATTTGACTAATTACCTCTAGGTACCCAACTAGGAGTGTTCAATGAATTAAATTGTGATTTACCCAAGATAATCAAATCGAGGTATTTGAATTTGGAATTTTGACGTTGGATTCTAATTCGATTTAAGTTTGAGACTGACTCAAATCGGTTTGATTCTTTCAAATTAGAATGCATGTTAATCTCGAGATTCGATTTGAATTCAAAATCGAATTCGAATATGTGTTTATTCAAATTGTGGAGAATACATAAAAGCCTTTAACTCGACTTCAATTTCAAAACTAGTGCAAACTTGCATATTTTCAACATAAAATATTATAAGGTAACATAACCGATACATTATTAAAACTACATGATTGCCCGTCACACGTTGCGGCAGGTCTTCATTGTTGTTTGAATTATTGGTCTTTTAGGTTTTTTGTTGTATGATTATCGTGGGTGTTGCAAGTAGAAGTCTAATACTGAACTAAAATTAAGTGGTACAAAATATGAAGTTTCAGTTTTCAGTGTTTATAACTAAGCTGACATTTTACTATTTCCAAAATTACAAGCAGTCCTGAGATAAGGGAAAGTCATGGGTCATAGGTAAGACCTCATTCAAAAGCTTAGAGGAACTTGTGGGTCTTTGGTATGACCTCATTCAAAAGATTAAAGACACCAGTACCAGACAACTTGTACGCCATGCTAAACAAATGGTACACAAAGCTCAATTTCTTGTACACGATGCAATTAAAATTGCACATTCCTATGAGATTCAATGGCCATTTATAAAGGGGGGAATCTCAAATGACCAACTCGATAACAAATGATTAAAAATTACAAGTGAAATTACTAATAAAACATGAATATTTTTCACAAACTCTATACGGAGCAATTAAATTTGAAGCTTCATCAACTCCATAAAAATTGATCAAAAGAAAAAGATAGTTGGTGATATACTATTTTCAAAGAAGTTTTTTAAAGACCATTTAATACTCTATTGATCGTCATGTGTTTCCAAGCAAAAGAACTTTTTTAATCTATTTATTAAGTTATAATAGGAGATTATGGGTATAAAATTTAAAATGTATATCTAGTATAATAGAAGTGTTGTATATATTTCAAACTCCAATTTCGAATCGAATCGGATATCACAAACTCAGAGTTCAATTGAAATTTGATCTCTGACTTTGAATTGATGATTTTCGATTCAAAACAAATTTTGAGTTTTTCAAGCCCGATTCGAATAGTGAACCTGAAATTGTCGAGGAGAGCTCGTTAAATCGTGCCTCTAAATTGTCTATTGACATCTCTAAAAGTTTCTTTTATTTCGAATAAAGGAAGCTAGGAGATTAATCTGCCTTTCCTTTTGCCTTTATGCGTTACTAGTAACCACATATTGGCGCTACATCCTCTAAGGTTGGTTTTGGTTCTTAACTAGGTTTTTAGGAACCGTCAACTGATGCGGGGATAACGCGAGAGAAAAAAAATGTCTTAATGTGTTAAAGAGGTAAAAACAAAAACCGGGAACAACAAAATACTATTGAAAGAAAAACAAATAAACATCATTATGCTACCATTAAAAAAACCGTAGCAGCAATACTATTCACCAATTTTTTTATGGTTCTTAATATCTTGTTATATGTACACAGTTTGAATTGTTTTTTTGGATAATTTTAAAAACTCTGTTTAAATGATGAAGTAAAAAAATCGGCTTTCATGCGTTTATGTGCAATTTGTTTTTGTGGACAATTTTTAAATTTTGTGCAGATCACAAATGTACACATACACAGTTTGAATTGTATTGGTGAAAATATCAAGGAGAATCAATTGCAAGTAGAGAAGAAACAGCTCTTACAAATCAACATTAACTTCTGAAAATACATATTAAAAAAAACAATATGTCATAATCTGTGAAAATGTCAATTCAGAGTATTTATCTTATTAAAAACAGAATACTGTAAGCACGTTTATTTACTACTATTTATTACGTTTATTATACTATAAAAATCAGATCACGTAATAAATAGCAATTCATCTAACAATCGTCTTCGGTCAAGTGGTGTTTTGTTGGACGTCACGTTACACTATTTTCTTTTTAGGTTTACTTTATTAATTTCACATCATGTTTTCGTATCATTTTTAATATTCTTTTTCTTTTAAGTTTTTTTAGTTGTATTTTCACCCGTAAATGTTTGTATATCATTTTTTTAAAAGTTTCTTTCGTTATATTTATGTTTTTATGTCTTTTTTAGCAATGTCACTGTTTTGTATACTCGTATTATACTGATTAACGTCCAAATAGTAAAATCTGGTTTAGAAGTATATATATCTCATACTTTTCTTCCTTTATAGCTATTCAAATTGCGAACCAATTCACTTTAATTTTATAAGTCGGCATAATTATTGCAATCGAACACTTACAACATTAATATGTTATGGGATTGAAACAGTTATAAGGTATGAAACTTATGTTACATCAGTAATATAAACATTATGGGATTGAAACGGTTATAAAGTATGAAACTTATGTTACATCAGTAATATAGACGTTATGGGATTGAAATAGTTATAAGGTATAAACTTATGTTACATCAGTAATATAAACAACCGATATGACATTTATAAGGTAACGAGAATGGCCAATAACCCGATAGAAAATTAAAAAAAAAATCATTTTTGGATAAATTAAAGTAGACATGTGATTACTAGAGTGGAATCAAAGTTATATGCTACAAAAGCCATGTGCAAGATCAATAGACAACAAATATGCATAATTTAAGGGCATCAATTCCCCATCATCTCATCACGTACACTCCAAGTTATCTTGTATTATACTACCATAACATAATATATTTTTATTCACACTAACTATGAACCAAATTTACAAAACTTGTGGTCAAATTTGGCACAATTTTGACTAAAAAGTCAAACTTCAGATTGATAGACCGATTATCACTTCCCATTGATTGTAAGAGTTGATGAATATACATTGTTCTTTAAGAACCCATGAAGCCTAGGCGGTATGGGTGCGATTTATCGGTCGGTTAATGCGATCAAGAATCCCGTTGGCTTTTCTTTTCGCTCGTGAAGTCCCGTCTTGTGCGAGTCGTGACAAGGTCCCGTAACGACTCTCTTCGTCCCGCATTTCCTTCCATTTCGCTCGATCGTTAAAACATATGGTGTAAAGAATCACGACGCAGTTCTCTTTGTTTCGCGCACAAGTCGTCTCCTTTATCAAAGAAAACAAACAAGAAACCGCCCCGAGATCACCCATCTCCTCGACCGCCTTCTGGTTGCTCGATAGCATAGCGAGAATAGCCAGTAACTCGTCCACGTGGACCCTCTCCTTAATCTTGTTTAACAGCACCCTTATCGCGCCATCCTGCACCGCCCGGCCTTTATTTTCGTGGAGAATGCACACACTAAAGATCGCAGATGCGGCATCCTTCATTGCCAACGCGTTCCCACTGTCAAGAAGATCGATAAGCGGTCTTAAAGCGCCTGATTTACCGATTATCGTTTTGTTAGAATCGAGTGCTGATAAGGTGAAAAGGGTTGCAGCTGCATTGCTTCTAGTTTCAATGGTTCCTGACTTTAGGGCGTCTAACAGAACCGCGATAGCCATAGGCGTTTCCGCAACGACTTTCTTGTTGTTATCATGGATAGATAGATTCAAAAGGGTTGTGATCAAATCCTCTTGAAGATCAAGATCAAGATCGGTTTTGTTCTTGATCATTTGGGATAATGGGGCTAGCAACTGAGGTATAGCATTGCTAGATTCACCGAAAAAGGCCCGAAAAGATGGGAACTTTTTCGTCAATAACCGTAATGTCTTTGCAGCTTGTTTCTGCTCAGATACTATTGTTGATGACAGTTTCTTGAGAAGTGAAAGGAAATGACCATGATCATGATCATGATCCGGTTCGGTTAACCCATGTTCGTCCGGATAGTGAACCGGGCTTGGCTGACCGACTACCCCGCGATTGTTGAACCATTGTGTGATCATATCTCGAACCAGGTGGTTCGGGGTTAGAATTGTGTGGGAAAGAACTTGCTGGGTTTCTGGGCATGTTCTGTTTCCTGCTTTTAACCATTTCTGGATTGAAGCTCTATCATATGTCTGCAAATTATCAAGAACAAAAATTAGCATTATGTAACACAAATTTCCCCAAAATAGTCATAGAAATCTTTATTACTATACTATCAAGAAAAACTGAAAATAAAAGGCATGCATTTGACTAAAATTCTCCAGTAGCCCTAAAATTTTTTCCATATAGAAAAACAATTAACGTGTGATTATTAACTGATATGGCGATTCATAACGATTAACAAACACAAAAATTAGCATCTTGAAAATCATCTGAAAAAAAAAAATTAGAATTCTGTAACACAAATTTCCCCAAAATGGTCACAGAAATCTTGATTGCTTGAAAATAAAAGACATGCAGTTGACTAAAATTCTCCAGTGAATCAAAACCCTAAATTTTTTCCAAAACAATAATCAAAATACGTACTTTTCCGGTGGAGATGATAACAGGGTCTCTCATGATTTCTTTCGAAATAGGGCAATCAAATTCGTGAGGGTGTGGATCAAAACTCGTAATCTTGATATCATTATTATTACGATGATCGAGTTTCATGGAAGAAAAAGATCGGCGTTTTCTATCCTGTTTCAATTCTTTCAAAGCTTGTAAAGTCTGTGTGGCTTTATCAACAGAGTCTGTGAATCCAGATTCCCCTGTTTCTTGATCTTCAACGATCGATTTGACAAGTCTCTGTAATTCCGTCTTCAAGTTGTCGGCCGTCGCCGTCGCCACGGCGGTGGTTGGATCAGTTTCGAAGACCCCACTTTTCGCCATTACGTATACACGTATAAGTGTCACTTTTGGGTTTTCTTGATGGGGTTTCTTGAAAAAATAATAAGATGGAATGAAAAAAGGTGATGATGGTGTTTGCTTTAGTGGCCGGTGTAATTTCCGAGAATTCACGGATACAGAGTGTGATATCGCTGTTTTTCCTGCTAAATTGACATTAATCTCTCTCTGAACTCTAAAATTGGAAGATTTAGAGACACACCGAATAACAAAACATATGGGTGTGTGTAGGTGAGAATGTGAGATAGAAAAAAGAAAAAAATAAAAGAGGAAGAGAATTTCATATATACATGCCCTCTCTAAACTTTTAAGATATTATATATACCTAATTTAAAATGGTTTTGGCTATATTAATAAATCTTTTTATTAAAAAAATAACTTTTAAACGGTCGTTTAGAGCCAATATGGATCGTCTGGACCCAAACGAACATTTGGTTTTTTTTTTATTTATAAATTTTTTTTTAAATATTACAAAAACGTAGCCCCCCTGAAATTTAAGGGGTCGTTTTGGCTAGTGTTTTAAACACCGGTTGAACCAGTTCGACCGGATTTTTTAGGTGAGAATGTGAGATAACAAAAAGAAAAAAATAAAAGAGGAAGAGAATTTCATATATACATGCCCTCTCTAAACTTATAAGTATTATATATACCTAATTTAAAATATCAAATATACTATATTCTTAGAAAACTTCTCTAATATTATATTTATCCTAAAACTTTTTAAATATCATATTTATTTAAAATATCATATATACTTGTAATAAATATTTCAAATATCATATATATATCCGTACAGAATCCAAACGATCGTTTGGAGCCAAATGGTCGTTTGGGAAGATCTCCAAACGATCGTTTGGTGTTAAATGGTCGTTTGGAATTTAGACACGTCGTTCAGGACCAAATGGTCGTTTGGACTAATCTTTTTTCTTTTTATATTTAAACCCCACCCCCTCCCCCTTTGAATTTTATGTGGATCATTTTGGTCCCAAACGACCTTCCCAAAACCCAAACGACCTTCCTAAAACCCAAACGATGTGCCCAAACGACCATCTGGTCTCAAAAGACATTCCCAAAACCCAAACAACATGTCTAAACGAGCATTTGGCCACAAACAATCGTTTGGATTTTGTGTGAAAAACAATTATCTCCCGTGTGAAAATCAAGTCCCTAATTTATATTGTTAACAATAGTTTAGAATATATCCGTTTATTTTTTGCACTATTTTAAAGTTTTATATTTAGCTATTTTTTATCATATATTTTATGATTTAGTTGTATATTAACGAGGACATGGCGGAGTGAAAATTTATTTCCATCTCAAAAGTCATACCAAAAAAAAAATTTGATTACGCATGTGAAGTTTGAAATAAATTTTGGTTCCGTCATGACCTTATTAATATAAAACTTTTTTATCAATATTATGATAAAAAACCATGTAACTAAATATGAAACTTCGAAGTATTGCGAAAAATATATTCCAATATATTCCAAATCTATCTATACTATATAAAATAAACACAAGTTTTTTATGTCTAGGTGGCATAATTTAAGGTGTGCCACATAAGATTAGCTTATGTGTCATTTTTATAGATTTTTGAATTAAAAAATTAAATGATATTTACAAAAAGGAAAGATCTCATAATTAAAAATCAAAAAATTAAATTATTTCCATACAAAAGTTATCCATATTTGTTTTACAATACCACAACTTTGATTCATCATATCTTCTTCATTTCTCAGTGAAAATTTGATCCGTAAATTGCTTTGGATTCGTGAAAGAAAACCTAACAAAACTAGATCCATATTGCTTAGGTTTCGATCAACGAATGATGGTGAACGAATCAAAAAACAAAGTCACGACTTTCTAAACCCACCATTGATAAACTTAAACTCCAATTCGATATTCGTTTAATAGTTAGAAAAAAAATTAATCTTTTACTTCATTTTTTTTTATATCACAGTCTCGGGTATTTACCCGGGGCACTAACTAGTTATTCTTAACGTGATAAACTAAAATGTGTAAATATAGTAATTTAATTATTAAAAGAGGGTAAATATGATATTTTATATGTTTTCTAGGGGTATATATATATGACATTTTAAATAAATATGATTTAGGCATATATGATATTTAAAATGTTTTCTAATTGTATATATGATATTCAAAATGTAATTTGAATACATATGATATTTTAAAAGTTTGTAAAGGTATTTTCAAAATTCTTCCAAGAAGGAAACACAAACATAATATATATAATTTAGGCTATATCTAATGTTGTGATGGCGTGATGAGAAAAAACTGTCACGCATGATGTGGTGTGATGGTAAAAAATATGTAACGTAGGATGTCATTCATGATGTGGTGTGATAGTAAAAAATGTGTGTAGTGGGTTATTGATAGTGTGAATGCTAATTATATGAATTTGGGTTTTTATTTAAAAAGAAAAAATGTTGTGTAATTATTTAATTGGTAGAGAGAAGAAAAATACTAAAAAAAACAATCACACTCGATGCCTTCCGTGAGCGCCACCATGTTACAACTAATTTTTAGACCCGAAAACGTCCAAGGGGGTGGCGTTACAAGTGTGATGGAGATTTCAAAGGGACTTTAATGCCCCCACTCCCATGGCCTTATACTTGCTTAATTTTTTATTTTTTAGTTTTATATATTATTTTTTTAATATAATTATATTTAAATATAACATATAAAAAACATAATTAAAATAACATTAAATTAAGCAAAGTACATAAAGGCTTAAAAAGAAATGGCATGAAATTTAAGAGTAGTATTCTCCCTAAGCAATTTTCATTTCGTTAGAAAAGTGAAATCGGATACAGTTTCAAATAGATATTTCTGGAGCGCATTGAGCAAAATGATATTATTTTAGTTCTTGAAAAGATCATTGTAGATCATGTTAAACTTTTAGATCTTATGCTTCATTCCTCTCTATTTAGACATTATGACATTGAAGTCATGATAGGGACGCATGCCATTGCAAGATGAAAATTGATGCTTACGTTGATCCAAAACAATCGCTAGTTTAGGATTTACTACTCAAATGAAGATTTAGTGTATAAGTGTTTCTAAATATTTGGTATCAAAGAGAAAATAACTTACAAATTTCCATGTCATTGGATGTGTCGATCCAAGCACAAGCCAAAGCAAAATTTCCGGCCAGAGTCCACGCTCGATTCATTTTGAGGAGTTTGAGTTAATTTGAAGTGAATGTAATCTTAGGAAGAATGGTAGAATATAGAATGGTGCCTGGTGGTGTATATTGTTGTGGATGTAGGGTGTATATAAAACTAGACTTTTCAACCCTTGTGTTTTCGTGGGAATAATGCGGACACACAAATAGTTGCATTGTTATAATGACGTGTAAAGAAAACTAGAAAAAAATGCGTAATGATCTAAACACTTAAATTATCGCCTACGACCTAAAAAAACTATGTTATACAACTATACATACTGTATCACCAACTCTCTTACTAAATTCCTTGATATTGAAAATAGAAAATTAAAAAAATGTATATATATTACACGACTGTGATTACCACACCACCAACTATTAAATGGAAACAATCATACCTATTAGACCAATAAACCATATGTTAAAAAATTTTGCGTTTAAAAAACAAACGATAAAAAATAAAAAATTAATTAACTTTTTACTCGTGCCACGTGGTGTCAAACATTATGTTAGTATTTCTATTAGGCATATGTAATCATAAAGCCCCACCATGGGGCATTACGCGACACGTGTCGCTGACATGGCAAAGGGAGGTTATATTAATTTGGGTGTGTAGTCAAAAAGCCCCTTACATGACACGTGTCGCTCACATGACAAAGGGGGTTAAAAATCAACCAATAATTGAAGGCTAGTTTGACTTGTCAAGGAGGAAGAGGGCGCCATCTAGGTCACGCTCACGGACGAAAAAATGCAACATGGCGCCCCGGGGGGTGCCCAAGGGCGCCATATGGGGCGTTATATTGGGGGTGGAGGTCCTATCACGCCCGATTACACATAGCCTTAACCTTGACTTTGTTATATTTATGTTATCTAGGAATATATGAAATTTGAAAAAATAAAATAACTTGCCGTTAACATCCTTGGGCCGACATTCAAGCGTTAACATCCTTGGGCCGACATAACTTGAAGCTGGAACCAAGAGGTTGAAGATGAACTCAAAGAGTTATGGTTTCTTTAGCTACTAATAGAAAAACCATACATAAAAGTTATATCAACAACTACATATATTAATAAAACATCTAATAGGATTAAAATATAGAAAATCACACGTTAATAGAGTTGAGGTTGGAATATTGGATCAATGAAAGAAGCTGATGTGGTTAAAATTGGACCCGATCAAAGGTTGAATATAAAGGTAACATTATTAACTAGTGGTTTATCATGCCATGAGTTGCGGCGATGATACCGTAAATACACAAAGCAGTACGTTAATGGGATCCGACATATCTCCGCATTAAATCAAATATATATTGAAATGTAGATATATAGCAAACTTAGAGTACATCTAGATACATATATAAAACGTGACAACAAATAATTAATTTAGTTGAGCACACGGGTCGAACTTTGAAAAAAATCTGAAATGAAATCAAGGGACTGGCCACCCGGTTACGGTCCTGCTAGTTAGATGGAAGCAAAGAGGAAGAATAGATCAAGGCATCAAGCTAAGGGATGGTATTGTTGGAAGAAATAAGCTTGACCCATTAAGGATTTTTAGAAATGATATTGTACATAAATAAATGTTGCTTAAGTGTGTAATCGATTTGATGGCAATTTCTAGGTAGTTAAAAGCAGTTAGGATAAGGTTGGTTTAGGTAGTTATTTACCAATCTATGTGTTGGTTGGTTGATGGTTAATGCCTTTAACTGCCAATTTCTGGGTATAAGTTGACATTTGAATGTAATAATAATGCAAGTTTGTATTTTTACACTTGTGCTCTAGAATTCTCTACAAACACATACACACACACGAATTATGGAATCTGTGATGGATTTCAAAACATTCAGATGCATCCTGATTAGGCTCATTAGTTGAGATTAGCAATCAGTGTTTAGGTTACACTAAAATGGTATTATAAAACATTCATAATTAATCACCACTACCAAGTGACTTATATTTATAAACCCCTGAAAACCTTTATGTATGACCCAAAATACCCTTGCATGCCAAACAATCTGATAATTTGGATAGCAGATCACAGGAAAAATCTTCTTCTGCTAGTGTCCATTTCAGGCTGCAGTACAAATGAAGATCAGATTATTATGTGCAACACTAACTATATATAGTGATCAGTGTTTGTTATATAATGAGAAATTAAAAATGAAGATTAGTTAGTAGTTTAATACCACCTTATGAACCCACTCATACTCTCCTCCTTTTGTATCAAAAGTCCCATGCTGTATACTTTTTAATTTTAGGGTAAAACGAGGTCCACATTCCTGCAAATTATCCAAAAAGAATTGTATTGTGATCATACTTACTTATGATTTAATTGTTTGATGGAAAAAGAAATAATAAAGAGGAAGAAGAATAACCACCTGCAAACGAACAAATACTTTCCCTCTCAAGGTCCTCTTCCCCTCTTCAGTAATCTCCTCTTTTTCTTTGTTATCTTCTCTACTTTCAAAAATGTAACTACACAGAAAAACAAGTAGGATATATCTAAAGACAGGTTTTGTTATTTTTAGTTATTAAATCTTTTTATCACAACTAATAAGATTTACCGATGATGTCGGAAGAATATAAAATCTCGCTGATTGTGAAATGTTACGACTCGTCGACCACCGAATTCAGGATCTTGTGGAAAAAGTGACTGTATTAACCTACATACAGAAAGCAACAAAAAAAAAAAAAAAAAAAAAAAAACCAACTATAAGGCCAGCTGATTTGATTAGGGGAGGATGCATGCAAACAATAAAATGATCTCAACCTTCCAACACGATGGCCCAGTCGTGTAGTGAAATTGTTCAGCACTAACTCAGGTTTATGACCCGTTGGGTTTCCATGATTCTGCAAAAACAATATATATATATATATATACATATATAAACATTAAATTTCCATGGAATAATTGAATAGATTACTGCAGTACCTTAAGATCCTTGTGCAATACAAGATTTAACAGCTCGAAATCAGCTGTAGGTCCATTAGGCAATTCAATAAACTTAAGAGCATCTACAAATCGGCAGCAGCAGAGTAGGTAAGTAATTAAAAGAGAGAAAAATCATATTGGATCAGTAAAATCAAGTGGATTTAAGAAAAGAAAAGAAAAGCAGATGAGATGAGAAAAAACACCTGGTTCTCTACGGCTGGTGTGAACAACAATAACACATGTAAATCCTTTGTTGTTTGCATACTCCACAATCTGAAAAGTTAATATTTTATCCAAACATCTTAAAAGCATATATCTCCAAAGAAAAAGAAACAAGTATAGGAGGCCCATAGTCGTCGATACCTTCTTCAAGTCGTAGGTTCCTCTCTTGTAATACTGTGCGTTTGGGATCACGGTGAGTAAATCCTCGATCAATGCCGGTCCCCTCTATATTCATAAGAGTAACACAAAACAAATGATTCAAGATTGAGAATCACAACATATGAAACTAACAAATGCAAACTCTACTACTACAAAATCATAACAAACTAATTAAGAAGAAAATTAACCTACTGTAGAATGGAAGCGAGAAGTTGTCATCAATACTTTTGGAACACGATCACCGCCCAAAACCGAGCTGAACTCATCAGCATCATTACCAGCAAAAAGCTACATAAAATATCAAAATCTGATGTCATATATGAAACGATGATTTTAGCCTATTTGTGATATTATGATGAAACAGAATACCACCTCTTGATCATGAGGCTTGCATACAGTCTCATCAGCCTCTCTAGTGTTCTCAATTGTTCGAGGTATCTTCTTCGGTGGAACCTGCAGCAAAGTTAACAACAAGAAGAACGGAATGTATGTAGATTATAACGTCATCTTCTTCTATTCTTGTTAATTAACACATAATTAGGGTTAAAGAAGAAAGTCCACCCCTACCTCTTCTCCAAGCTCAAGAGCTCTGGTCTCTAAGGCTTGACGAGCCTTAGCGTTCTTTCGCTTCTCTGTCTTCTTCTCATGCTTTAGTTTGGCGTATAATGCCGACCTTTTCTCCTTGTTTTTGATCATTGATGGCAGCAACTGCGGCTTTCCACCGTCCACCATTTTCGTACTTTTGTCCAGAACCGAATCGAAACATGAAAAATAAAATCATCCAAATACACCGCAGCAACGAAAGCAAATTCAGCTATGGAAAAGTAATACTACGAAGGATGGACAGATATTGTAAAGCAGATTCAATGGCGAAAGGTGCTACTTAATTTACTTTTACTGGTGGTTCTGTATGCGGCGTTAATGTAGAATTGAAGAACTAACCTCCGATGATGAAGGCGGATGCCAGAAGAGGTAGGGTTTTCCCGCCGGCGGCCACAGAGATTTGCAGACTAAAAAGTAGTAATCTATATATATACGTTGTATTATATTCTCTTGATTAAAATCTAAGTTCATAAGGAAAGTGAAGGTAAACGGAGAATAATTTGTACCGCTAAACCTTTTTGTATAGCGAAACTAATCCGTTTAAAAACTATATTCATAAATCTTGATGTCATAACATTACTATGTATGACACGTTGAACTCCCAACTAACTCCACAGCCTCGGGTGTGAGAAAGTCAAAGATTAATTACTTATAAATTTAAGAGTTATAAGAGGATAAAATAGTCTTTAAAACAAGTAAGAGGTGAGTTTTACGGCCCCTTTCCTTTATAAACTGTTTTATACTTTTGGGGGAGAAATCATGATCAAACAAATCTTTTTACTTGATATTATAGTATTACTGTTACACTATTGATTATCTGTTCTTTCATACCCCTTCATAGTAATTTGCTGATAACATATTGCTACAAATCCCATCATCAATTGATTTCAATTAACTCTGTAACGAAACGATAACTAGTAAATAGATCTATTTGGGTTAACAACCCTGCCCTAGCTGGTCGCTCCAGTTCTGACTCACCGGTAACCAGTCTGAGGGTACATGTCAGTTATTCTTTGCCATTGGTATTTCTTAGGGGAAGTTACCATCGATGGGTAAATCTGTTAGTGTTTGAAATCAAGGAACAAGTAGATCAATGCAACAACGAGTAACCTTTATAATATCTTGTATATCTTCAACGTTTTACAAATACAATTTGTAGAGTCCTAAACCTGTGAACTCACCAACTTTATGTTGACATTGCTTTCAAACTCATGTATTTCTCAGGTAAATGAAAACCGCTCTCGGCATGCAAATGGGAAGTCTATCAACTATTAGGACCTGCTTTAGGAATGGTGTCATGGTCGTTCCTTTTTATTAAATAAAATCATGAACACTCGTAATATTTATCGTATTTCATCCTTTCCAGTATTGTAACATATTATCATCGTGTATGAATTCCGCTACAACTTTAATAACTATTTGATCTTTAAACATAAAATGAAACTATTAGAGGTCGTTCCTCGTAACCACGACTATGACCCCATGACGTCACATGCCCTCGTAATCGGAACATCGGGGTGTGACAGATTGGTATCAGAGCCGTGGTTATAGCGAACTAGGTAACAAAAACAAGAAAACCTAGCCTATAGCCCGCTCTGTGAGACTTCCATTTGCATACGAGACTTGCTACCAACATCCTGAGGTACACTTATGAATATATGTGTAATAACTCTTGTATAGCCTCATTACTACTTGTATACATTTACATGTTTACGCTTTAATTTAATATCCACATGATTATTACTAACATTGTTTTGTCTTGGAACATTTTATCGCAGAGATGGCTTCAGATCAAGTCATTTGCATATCCTCCGAGACAGAGCACTGTGACTCCACGCCTGATTTCCCTCCCCATGCACCTATGGACATACCACCCACTGCTGTTGGAGCACTACCGACGGGATCTGCTACCAGTGCCGCCCCCCACCGCTCGTCTGACAAGGCAATCGAGGAACCTACCGAAGCTGCTCCTGATGATGTTGCTGCCCCTCCGTCTGCCACCGCGATCGTCATAGCCAAGGCCGATGCTAGTATGTTGTGGTGTCAACTGCATCATGCTAAACTCATAATACTCATTTTAGCCGTCGAAAAAATTGAAAGTGATAACATTTGGGCTTTAAGGAATATTGAAGAAAACACAACCATCGTATTGTCCCAATGAAGACTCAAAATCTTCCAATATGAAAAACTTCGAAGCGTCAATGCAAAACCTTGTAAGGAGAATATAACAAACTCTTAGCTATCCATTAAAAACCACCTTTAGTGAGGGGATAAAAAAATCTAGGGGTGTAAACGAGCCAAGCTGCTCATGAGCTACTCGAGATCGAATTGATAAAAAGCTTGAAACGAGCCGAGCCTTAACGAGCTCGAGCCAAGGTTGAGCTATGAATTAGGGCTCGTTTAGTAAGCGAACTCGAACTCAAGCTTTACGTAGCGAGCTCGAGCCGGCTTGCGGGCCTTAACGAGCCTTTTATTTATGTAATTTTTATTTAATTTATTAAATATATATTTTTTTAGGTATTATTATTATATATAAAATTATGACAAAATAAGTAAATAATATATTCTATATAAAAAGAATAGTTCTAAATATATACAAATCTGATTATATTAATATATAAAAAATAAAAATTAATTATAAACGAGCCGTGCTCGAGCTTTATATAATTTTTCACGAGCCAAGCTCAAGTTTCATAAATAAAGCTCAAATCAAGCCGAGCTCGAGCTTTGTTAAGTTTAAACGAGCCGAGCTCGAGCCTAGACGAGCTTGGGGCTTGGCTCGGCTCGTTTACACCCCTAAAAAAAACTTAATATCTATTTTGTTTATTTGAATGAGAAAGTATAAGCCATTTGGTTGAATGGTATGACGATGAGTGGAAAACTCAACCACTGAAATGTTATGAGTTTGATTTCCGAGTCTAACAAATTTACCACACGGTTAATCACAGAGATGTGAGCTCGATTGTTACCAGTCCTGGATTTTATTGGGAGCTATGTTTATTCAGTGGGTTTCCTACGTGAGTTGGGACTTTCTTTGTTGGTAGATAAAAAATGAGTGGAATGATAACTCACTCGCCCACATACAATTAAAGGTGTAAAGTGTATGATAAACAAACCAGTAAACTTCATTTTTGTTCTCATTTGATTCATTCTATTATTTCTACCTCTTTAGACCAAACATTTAAAAAAAAGATTTAATAGGACTTGCATCTGGTTTCACTTAAATGGAACTATGGAAGAAAGGGACAAGATTGACTCATGGACATAAATGCCCCTCATGACAACGTTAATTTTGGATGGTGTTTAAAAGTTGTACTTACACTTTGAGGTTTCTACCGAAAGAACTCAAATGCTCATCACCCTTAAAAAGTTAAAAAGTTTACTTCTTCTCCTTGCAATCCAATGTTGTTATATGTTTTAATTCTTTTTTTCTGATTCTTATTTTGTTAACACCAACTAGTTAGTTGTAGATCCCACCCCCGGGGGCGTTTTTTTATCTAGTAGAAATCCGAGGCGTTCAGGATGTAAACGAGTCGAGTCAAGTCGAGCTCGAGCTTGACTCACTCTGAACTTTACATCTAAAACTCGAGCTCGGCTCGTGAATAATTATTCAACCTCGAGCTCATCTGAGTTTTGCTTGTTTAATAACTTAATTATTATTTTTATATTATTTTAAAATTGAATTTTTATCTATTTATAATTATACAATTTATATACAACAAAATACAAAAGTTTGTTTAGACTCGAGCTCAAACTCATTTATTAAACTGGTCATATTTCGGGTTCAAGCTCGTTTAGGGCTCATTCAAGCTTTTTACCGATCCAATCTTCAGCCGAGCACAAGGCAACTTAAATCATTTACACCCCTAAATCCAGTCACGAAATGTTCTGTTTGTATTACAAATATAGTTTGATTATTTTAGAGCTGCGACCAAGAAGGAATTTTATGTTCTTTAATGGTGGTGTTAAAAGCATGAAACAAAAAAGATAGGGCGACGAAACCCTCCAAAAACGAGACACACGGCTCCCTAAAAGACTTGCACGCCACCGCATTAGTAAACACTTGAGGGGCCAAAAAATTAGAAATTAGATCAGATTAGAACCAACTTGGAATCATTTGGCATCAAATTTACTTATAGTTGTAGACCCAGTAATAAGATCAATCATATTCTCTAACTCTACCAAAATCCATGTCCAATAAAAAGGAAAAAAAAAATACAAATAGCTGGGACCAAGACTACTACTACACAACATGAGTAACCAAAAATTTCCTAACTAACCCAACCAATCAAAGTAACCAATTTCCAACCATAACCATCACTCACTTGTTCAAGCGGTAGCAGGAACTCGTGGTGCCATACTCTTGGCTGTCCCGTTAACACCCATACCTCGGTTCACACGCTCCCTCTGATATCCTTCACCACCACCACGGTTTGGTGGTGCTCCTCCACGCCCACCACCTCGGCTGCCACCATAATCATTCCTCCCGCTTCCAAAATCACCACCCCGATTGTAGCCCCTTCCACCGGTGAAGTTTCCACGGCCCCTCATTCCTTCGTTCCTGAATCCACCACCCCTTCCAATGGGAAATCTTCCTCGTGTTCCTGTTTTAAAAAATAACAGATCTACGATCATTAACACGATACGAGAACTTCAAAAGTTTATGAACTGATTCCCAGGTGGCAATGCTAAACCAAACCAGCCAGGTTGGTTGGTTGGACTGGCAAGGCCTACAATTTTTGTTCAGCAGTTTGTACCGGGTTTTTAAATTTAAAATCTTTAGTTTTGTATTAAATTTTTAGATATTATATGGAATATTATACATATGCATAAAACTTCATATGTATAATATCCCAAACATGTATAAAAGTACATATATTAATGGAAAACAGTTGCTTCAGTGTTTACAATGCCGGCTCCAAGTACCAACCATGAACTGAATCATATAGTCTCAAGCCAGTCAATTTGCTTCAATGTGAGTGGTTAGGTGAATTTCAACGGTAAGAACACATCTAGTGGGCTTAGAAGTCGATTATAAATAACTGGATCAGACAACCCAAACTGTTTTAATTGTTTACAATAACAGTAATTTCTTGACCATATTCAATACATTAAACATTTAACAAACTCAAATAAAAAAAGAACAAAAAAGGTTGACCCAGCCCACTTGACCCGTACTGAAGGTGCTTATTCGACCCGAACCCCCTTTTGACCCATTAACCAATCTGTCTGACCCAGTGACCCACCCATTTTGCCACATGTATTCTAACTGCATATGTATATCTCAGCATCTTCAAAGACATAGAAGTTGAGTGATAATTTACCATGAACGTTTCCCCCTGATTCTCTAAATTATATGTAAAACTTGCCTTTAGAGTTTGTGGACCGTTTCTCCTCAACAACAGCATTGCGTCCATTGATTGCAACTGGTGAAGCCTAAAACATCATGAAGATGCATGTCAGAAGCCAATAACATACATAAATATAACAATGAAAACTACCAACTGTCATTATGAATGTCATCTAGTGGCAGTAGTAGCATAGAGACCAAAAAGTTTCTACATGAACGAAATAACATGTGTTTTGCAAAACCTTGTACATAACAATTAAAACATGAAAAAAATCAATAGATAAATTCTTGATTAATGTTTTATCTATTTTAACATATAAACAAAATTTGGTAAATACCTCGATCGCCTTTTGAACTGCTTCAGGCACCTCAAATTCAACAAAACCAAAACAGAAGCCCTGTAGCTGCCATAAGTTTTGCACAAGTTAATAAAATTAAACACATAGATTAGGTTCCTAACAGAAAGTAAACGAGTACCCTGTTGCTTCGCACTTGAACACCATTGGTCTTGATAGGCCCAAACTTCTTGAACTCATCCTCCAGCAAAGCAGGTGTAGCATTCATTGGGAGACCCTTGATGTAAACAGAATAACCATCGGCTGCCCAAAACAAATTAACATTTGTGCATAAATAGACAAGAAAACAGATACAACATCCACATTTAAACTTTCATTAGGGTAACAGCAAACCATGACACTAAAAAGTTAGTACATGGGCCTAGACCCGTTTCTACTATAACCTGATCCTGGAGAAGTTGCTTAACCTAGGCTTGAAAAGGCACAGTCCCAACAACCCAATCGGTTGGAACAGATAACAAAGTTTTCTATCAAATACAACTACCAAAATGTTTTTAACTTCAAAAACATGAATCAATTGATTCTCTAAGTATAAAAATACGAGTTTTTTCTCAAATTAGATTAAAGTGTGCAAAGTTAAACCAATCTACCATTGAAACATGTAAAAAATCCCTAGAACTCAAAAAAACAAAATAGCAAACACTAACTAAAAATAATATAAGTATACTACATGGAAAATAACTGCAGGTACTAGCAGAATTGACCAGTAAATTAGGACTAAATGGGCAATTTTACAAATTGTTAGAACCGCTCTGTCACTTTCAGGCTCGGCAAAGTCTAAGATCAGGCTTTTCAGTCCAAGCACAATCTCAGCCAGAACCAGCCTCAAGTACAAAGACAGACGATGCACTATTGCACTTTATGCAAAAAGTATGAATCTGATCTCAATGAATATAAGCATACCTTCTTCCTCATGAACACCATTTTCAACAGCATCAACATTAGAACCTGCTGCCTCGGCGACTACAGCATTTGCTGGGGCATTGTTCACCTGCTGCTCTTGGTTCCTTGGCTGAGGTTTCCTTGGGACAGGTGCTGGGGATGAGAAAGCCACACCGTTCTGCTTCAGGTCCATTACCTTCAAAAATAATAAAACATGTCTAAAACTACAGCATGTAGAACAACAAACAAACTGGAATCGACTCGAAAATCAAGCTAAGCTTGAACTTAACTCGATAGCTCCAAGTGTCTACATATAACATTATGATAATGAAGAACTGGATCCTAAAGACAACTTACAATAGAAGCATATGACTTCTTTGGAACTTCCTCAGTTTTGGTGTTGGGTTCAGCAACCACCTGTGATGGCGGCTCATGTACTTCGACAACTACTTCAGGTATTGTCTCTTCCTCCTCCACAACAGCCACTTCCACGGACGCATTAACATTCTCGGGTGTATCTAACACTTCTTCCACTTGAGATTCCTCTGGCGGTTCAACGACTTGATCAGGGAAGTGATTCTCCAACCCAGCCACACTTTCATTCACTACGGATAAAAAGGTTTCAGCACACGTTAGCTTAGTTTAAAAAAATGTCTTGTCTATTGTACTTCTAAATGGTCATGGCTGATAAAGAATACATAAGGATATACGTAAATAAAACAATCAAAATAAAATTAAAACTGTGAAAAAAATAAAAATGACAGAAGATAAAAATGTCAACTTATGAATAAATGACTAATCTAATAAAAATTTCACAATTTGCTTTTATATTAATAACATATCTTACTAATTTAAGTGAAGCTTCATACATATAATAATGCTCACTAGATAGTGTATGACACTGTCTTCTCTATTGTACTTCATATGGTATAGAAATTGATTGCTATGGGACAACCTATGTAAAACTTTGAATAAACTCATGGGAACATAGTATGCCTGCTTATAAGTAGTCCAAGAACAATGTCTCATACACTTGTATATTCATTACATGTCTTCATACTGATGAAAGTAAAAAATTTATAGCTATATATGCTTAATAGATGAAATGTGTGCTTTTTGTTCACAAAATCACTCAGTTACACATACTAAACAAATTAGTTTTTTTAAAACTTGATTCTGATGTATACAACAAAACTATTGATGAAAGGGATTTAAAATATCAGCAATAGTATAATATGAATATTTTTTCAGTCACCTTCCTCAGAAATGATGGGACCCTTAACATTCTCAACAGGAGCATTGTTCACTTCACTCTGATTGGCATCCTCCATGTAACGAAACATATCATTTAAAACAAAGTATCCTTTGTCTTGTGGTGCAAGAAAGAAAGTCTGAGTAAACTTTCGAAGAACATTGTCCTTTCCGGTTAGGTACCCAGTGACTAAAACATTGACTCCGCCACTCAAAGACTCTTGTGCATCCACAGATTTAATCTCAGCTCTGAACTCGTCATA
The DNA here is from genome assembly GCA_039602395.1 of Deinandra increscens subsp. villosa. Classification (NCBI taxonomy): domain Eukaryota; kingdom Viridiplantae; phylum Streptophyta; class Magnoliopsida; order Asterales; family Asteraceae; genus Deinandra; species Deinandra increscens. The sequence goes on along the minus strand of JBCNJP010000014.1, from coordinate 25,813,577 downwards.
GTTAAGAGATAGTATCTTAGAATTGATAGCCTGCACATCCAAAAAAACTAATCAGACCAAAAGATTACAGAATGGTATACACGTAATCATTATCTTGAGGGTGACGCAGTGGAAATCAGTTGATCTTTTTTACTTGTTCGTCAATTTATGTCTCTCAACTAAAAGTTGTAATCTTTCAGCCTGTTTTATGGTAGTTTCCAATAAAGCTAGCCATTTAAAAAACAGTAAATGTACCGCATGTAGTATGAGCATTTTAATTGTCATAGATAATGATTATTGATAACGGGTGAAAAAGAGAGATAAAGGATATACATCCATAGTAGTGGTTATGCTCATGGAGCCATCCTCCTCAGGGCGTCCAAGTTTGCTGATATCCTGATAAAAGCGATGAACTAAACCAGGGGACTGGTGTAGTATATGATAATATTGCTGAACAAAAGCATTGCCAACCTATTTATCACCAAGACAAGACTTAATCATCTTATGGAACCAATAAAGCAGTGAAGGGATACTGAATTAATTAACTTAACGCTAAAAAATGTAGACATTTAAACAAAAAACTTAGAGCTTAAGTTTATATGGACATATAAATTAGAATATCTGATGAGTCATGAATGACACCTGCCATGTTTTCCCCATAGGGTACTAATATCTTATGCTTTTCGGTTTATGAGTCATGAGTAACACCTGCTACTAGTATCTTCAAACAAAGCTTAAAGAGTGAAAAAACAAAAATTAAGGTTGAGTCCAGGTGCAGGCTACAATGCACAAGAAAGGTGTTTACCTCATCAAAGCAAGGCATTGTGAGCTACTTGCACCAAATCTTTAAACAGACTGTAGATGTATGTGTTTTAGTAAAGCATTGAAAGAAAAGAACAAACTCATCCTAGAACTTCAAAAAAAAGTCACTTGCAGTTTGTTTCCCCCTGGAGACCATTATTAAATTTGGCTAACAGATCGTAACCACATTCCAAAACGAAAAAGACTTGTAACGTAATCTTAAATCTAAAAATTACACAACAGCTATAAAGTATAAACTACTAAAAAAATTATTCCATTTACTCAGATACAACAAATTCCCAAAAACACCATAAGCAGTGAAGAAAAATCGAAACATACAACTTGAGCAGAGACAGGTTGCTGCGGTGCCGCTGCCATTGTTGAATATATCAAAACCCTAGGAAAAGCGCCACAAAGGAGAAGCCGTTACGATTGTAAATACGGAAAACATCAAACCAGAACATGAAACAAATCTAATTAAAACGTCGATATATACGCATCGATTGGAGCGAAGTAATGAGTGAATCTGTACCTGGAATCTGTAGAAAGACGAGACGAATGAGGAAAGAGACAGTCTCTGATCCCTTTCTTCGTTTCGAAATTTATTTGTGTGCGCGCTTTAGGGTTTCGTGTGTACCTGACGGATCTTGGAGCTACGTATGGGGTCGAGAGGAAGTGTGAGAAAGGGCTACCTGGAAATTTATATGCTATGATTGCAGTGTCTCCGTTTTTTTCTAATTTTCGTTTTGGTTTTTTTTTTTTTTTACTCCGCTCGTAAATATATATGTTTTAAGTTTTAACCTTAGGATTTCAACATTTAAGTAATCACTTCAAGAATGAGATTAGTTACACACACCCTGATGTTATTTGTAACACTTGAGTTAAAACGATCGTCGGAAATATAATCGGGAGTTAGAGGTATAGGACAAGGTTAAAATTGGCAATCAGGTAAGAAAACGAAACGTCCATATCGTCTAGAATGGTTCCAGAGGATCTGCATGCTCATGGGTCGACGGGACGGATGCGCAATCCCCCAGGTCAGGGTCAGTGTGTTTTTTATGATCAATGCAGATTGTCTCCATGGACCGGAAGCAAGGCAGATGGTCTGTATCGATCAGTTGTGATAAAAATCAAAGAGTCATCATTTTTCATCATTTCCACTCAAAATTTGCTCAATACTTCGAATAAAACCAAAGGAAAGATGTTGGTTCTATGGTTGAGTTGAGGAAGGAATCAAGTGTGTTAAGCCTTTTTAAACCTAGTTTATGGTTTCTATGTTGATTATGAGTTATGGATAACTATGACTCATAGCAACTTTGTTTGATGTTCCAAAGGTGATCAAGGACCTTTGTTTCACATCAATTATTGTGAACCACTTTAAATATAAATATATATATATATATATATATATATATATATATGGAATCTATGGTGTTTCTTTAAATATATTGATGGACAATAAATTTCTCTCTCATCCACTTACAAACAAACCTTAAATTTTAAGAAACCCAACTCACACAAATATAGGGTACCTCGTGAATGCTCATACAGTTTAGTGAAAGGTAAGAATAAGTATAGTAGAGATTTACTAGATCTTCAGCTTGACACGGCCCGAGCTAAACTTGACACGGCCCGTGACGACCGTACGAGTTTGGCCTATAAATACCAGCTTTCCCCTCACTTCTTCATTGCTCAATTCTTTCTTCCTATTAGCTTAAGCATTCGAGTTTCCTCTTTGAGCCATTTGTTTATTTGTGTTTTAAGTTTCTTCATCGAGTTTGTAAGAACTTTAACTTATGTAGATTTTGATTTAAGTTTGTCTATGAGTCTTTCTTCTTCTCTTAAACAGATCATTAAATACATGAGTGGCTAAACTCTTATATTCACTTGGGAAAATACATCTTTGACGGGTTGGTAAATTGAGTTTCTAAACTAACCTTGAGGTGTGTGTTAATGACTTAAGATAAACTTTTTATATTAAAAGTGTATTATTGATCTTTTTGAACAATTGTGCCATGTGTATTGCGGACCATTTAAGTCATTAGTCGGTGAGTGACACCCTAATAGGGGACGATGCATGATCCATGAACCTGGTGACTCTCACCCCATGCAAAGCAATAAATTCGCGTGTTTTATGTCTATGTAAATAAACACGAGACTAACGCGAGAGCAGTTTAAATGTACTGGGTGGGATTTTGGGTTGGTAATATTTCGTCACTTCACATGCGCGACAGTGATGTTCTAGTGAACCTGGTTTTAGTCACGGCTGATTATGCATGCGCGAGAGCAGTACATAAAGGAAACGGACCTTGGCTCATTATAAAAGTTCCTACTTAATAAAATAATCTGATGTATGAGTTGTTCCCTGCTGGTTCATCACAGCGTATCCGAGCGTAACGGTACTTTGACCATAAAGCCCTACGACTAAATGTCATTCACACACATTATATTTGTTAATTGGAAGAGAGTTCTTCCCGGGAGTGCACCCGCTTTAACTTTATTTTATTTTCTTTTATTCTTATTTTACTCTTATAATCTTAAACTAGATTCATAACTTCCCGCGCGTTGCGGCGGACGTGGTTTTAAACGTGAAAAGCATTGGCGTGCGTTGCGGCGGTAGAAATCCATGATGTATAAAATTAGAGAAAAGAGAGCATAAAAGCCTTTAAGAAAACAAATTTAAAACATTAGCGCGTGTTGCGACAATAAAAATCCGTTATATACCATTCGTAAGTCCAATATGGATGAAGGGGGAAAAAATGGAAAAAAAAATAGTGAATATACATAACATAAACATTTTTTTATCTGAAAAAAAAATAAAAAAAAAATCAACCACCATGGGGTTCCCAAAATTTGAACATGAGACCCCAAATCACAAACCAAAACTTCCAACCACTGGAACACACCCCCAATTGGTTAATGAAGTGGAAAAGATTCATATAATCTACAAATAGTATATGAAAAAAAAATCGCTGCCGAAATAAGGATAAAAAAAACATTACTGCCAAAATAAGGACCCCAAGTTTTGAACCCAGGTTGCCTCCCTGTAAGACAAAGCGTTTAACCATTGAGCCAATCGCGCCGTATATTTATCTATTGGAACCTTATGTATATATGTAGATCGAAAAGTCAACACAGGAAGCAGCCAAGCAGGCATGTTCCTGTGTTGACTTGCCTAATAATATATAGGTAATTTTATATTTTAGCTTGGTTAGGCATTAATAAATGTGAAGCATATAGAACCCTCCTTCTTGTGTCATTGGACGATCTCGGTATTTTACCATATTACGCCAACGATGGGTACACTTGCTCTAACGTGTGGTGTATGGTGATTGTTCATTATCGTGTTTTATAAATTTAAAACTTGAGCAATAGTGGTGTTGGAACTGACCCATTAATTTTTATATTTTTATATACACCACCCGCACACCCCATCACGCAGGCACCCACTAGTATATGGATAAGGCTCACAAATACAATGTTTTATACTCTTATTTAAGCCCCGGGATACACACACATGGTTTTAATATTCACACATGACCGAACGGTCGTTTGGAATACATGAAAATATAAAACCAAAACCCCTCAAACCACGTTTCTGTTTGGTTGTTTGGGTCCAAATGATCGTTTGACGTAAAAAAAAAATTTCTTTTATAAATGTTTTTAAATTTATTTACAATACATGATAATACAATTGATATTACAAAAACATTAAGACTAAGTTTGAAATTTTATTAAATTTTAAAATTTCTAAATTCAGTCTTAATGCTATTATTACATCAACTTATTTGTAAAAATAATTTAAAAAATGCCATACTTTAAAATTTTAAAATTAGGTTGGTTTTATAAATGTAAATTATCGGGTATTATAAATAAATTAAAAATATCTATAAAATTAAATTTGAAAAACTATTAAAATCTATTAATTGACGTGTTTAGCAAAAAAAAAATAATTAAAATTTATGAAAAAGCAAAAACTATTTTCTCTTTTTGAGAATGAAGAAAGAGGACCAGATCGGAAATCGTCGCAAACCACCCCCCCCCCCTCCATCTCCATCAATTCATCTCTATTTCATCTCCATACCCACTCACCTACCAACACGCTGGTTCAATCACTCCGGCGGGTGATGCGAAGAGACATATCGAAAATCGTTGCCAAAGCGCACCGGCAGACGCCACTATTTTGGTCACCGATGGATCAGGATCCAAGCCGGAAGTCAGATTCAGAGGCGTCAGAAAACAGAGATCCATGGAAGACAACTAGGGTTGTGCTCGGTACTTTCGACTCCGTCGAAGATGCAGCCGTGATCAAAGATTGCATTTGATTTCTTCCCACAGAATCACCAACAAATGCCGATTCAAAGTTGTTTGAAATTTTGAGGACTTGAAATTTTGAATTTGGGGATCTGAATGTTAGAAATGAATAATATATGGTGTTAATGAGAGATGTCTTGTTTTATCTGACAAGGGAGTACATATATTGGAAAACACAAAAATACTATGCCCATACTACCCTTCTAGCATATATGTCAAATGTTTTATTAATTAAATTTAATAAAAAATATAGGATTAGATGTGAGCCATAGGATCAACAAAATCAATGGTTTAAAATAAGGTTCTTTGGTTTTCTTCACTTAAGGGGGTTTCCATTTTACCCTCTCTCTCTCTCTCTCTCTCTATATATATATATATATATATATATATATATATATATATATATATGTATACTAAGACCATCTCCAATGCTAAAGTGTAAATGTAATGTCAAATAAGCTAATTCTCATGTTCTCTTTCCTCCATTCATTCTCTATCTTCCTTTTCTCTCTCATCTCCTCTAAATGCACCATACTAAGAGGTTGTTTGTTTTTTCAGATAAAAACTGTCTGTAGTCTGATTTCATTTGATTTCATGTCTGCAGCTGAAGATGTGGTCTGAAGATCTGTAATATGAAAATATAAGACTCTTTGTTTTATAAACTTGACACTATCTGTAAAAGCTGAAAAACATATAACTGTCAAACTTATCTTACTAAATAAAAGTCATTTGACATTCAATTACAATATAAATATAATAATAAAAGCAAATATCAATAACATAAAAACATAGGTGGTGGTGGTGGGTCTTTTGTTTTTAAGCTTGTAAGTTGTAATGTGAAGATGAAATAAGCATAGGTTTTAAGCATTTTTTTGAAGAGGTTATAAGATCAAATAAGATCTTTTTAAGAAGAAAAAAAAAACAGTCTTTAAGGCATATGTCTACGCGCCTACAAACATAACCTCTTATAAAGATGTTTTAAGCAAAAACAAACAACACTTTAGCCACAAACATTTTCTTTCTCTTTCTATATTCTCTTACATCCACATCACCAACTACAATAAAAACGAATTACGAGCCGAGCTGACTTTGACTCATTTAAAAACCGAGTTAAGCCAGATGAGCTTGTTTATAATCGAGCCAATTTCAAAAAAAAATTAACCACCAATAGTTTTTTAATAGCCTTTACAAAACATCACCATTGATCAACCACCGTTGGACCCTCAAAACAAATGAGGAAATAAAAACAAAAGGTGGTAGATGCATGAGTAACTCTCTATCCCTCTCTCTCTCTCTACAATATAGATATAAATATATCTATCTCTATACCTCATCTTTCTCTCTCCACCCTCACCACCTTGCCTTTGTAATCCTATTCACTACCTTCCAGATCAAAACCCCAGTTGAATTCGCAACCGCTCTTCACCACCTTCTCACTCAGGTATTTAAATCACAAATTCCCTCACTTTCTTTTCCTCTACAATGGTTGCCACCCACCGATCTGTCATTCTCTCTCACCTCATCAAAACCCAAAAGGGGGGTTTTCACTTTTCTCTCAAAATTGTTCATGAACTTCAATTTGTGCGGATTATGTGATGAATTTGTTAATCTTTTTAGTGTTTGTTGGTTGATTGGTTTGGTTTGGTGAGTAGGGGTTAACACTTGGTGGTTGTTCGTTTATAAAAGGTGGTAGGTTGGTGGGTTGACTTTAATTTTCTCAACACAAATGGGGTTTTCTTGTTCTTGATTTAGATGCTATCTGTTCTTGGTCGGATGTTTGCTCAATTTAGGTTATAATTTTGCTTAATTTGGGCTTGATTTTGCAGGTTCTGAAAAATTGATACCTTTTCCCCATTTGGGTGTTCCATGATTACAGACTTTTTGTACTTATTCTGGTGATTTGGAAGTGGTGTTTACTAGAAATAGTCATCTGTGAGTCTTGGTTTTTGTAATATTAAGTGGTTCTGAATTTGACCTTAATGTGTTCGACTAAATGCCTCCTTGTTTTTTGTAACTAAATGCCCTTTTGGCCCTGCACCAACAGCCAAAGACCATGTAATATATAAGCTAGCATAACAATTTAACAGACTTTCTTGGTCTTTTGATGCTATTGTATCCGAATGTGTTCATATACCTTGCAATTTTTTTTTCATTTAGGTTTGTGGTAGGAAGCTATGGTGAGCATTCGTCGACAAAGATTGATCAAGCTTTATGGTACATTTTTTCACAGTTTTGTAACTTGTATAGATAGATACCTTGATTGTTATTGGAAACTATGTATTTGGTGCACTTGTTATTGGACATATTTGTTTCTCATTTTTTTAAAGAATAATCGTGTTGATGCATGATGTTGTACTATGGTAAATTTTAGGGCGGAGTCCTTCTCTAGATTTATCGTCATTTGAAAACGGGCAATCTCCAAGTTGGATCCAGACCACTCGACATGCCAGCGTGCTTCCAACACCTTTGGCTGACATTGACCGATCTGCAGAGGTAATTATATGTTCTGTGTTCACAACTTCAAATTACATTTTGACCGGTGTGATTGGGGAACAAATGTATTGTTTCTTTCTCTTCGACTTTGGCATGAAAAAGAAAGCGGAAAAGTAATTATGTACGATCCGAGCTCGTGACCTTGAAGTAATTTTGAACAAATTCTAATATGTGACTGCCCCCATGGGGTCTCATTTAGTGTTCTTTGTGCGCATATTGAGCCTATGAATCTTATTATCAGATAAAAGTTTGCTTTGTGAAGTTGGTTTTTTATATCAAATTCAAGTGTGTATAAGTAGTTCAAGTTGAAAGATAGCATAATTAACAAAATCTGTTTTATTCTACTTTGAGCATTTTGAATCTTAGATCCATAGCATTCTCGTTTAAAATTCCAACGTGCTATTTCTAGGTTCAGGGCAAAAGCTATGTAATTGATGATATAAAAGTAAATCTTTAAACATATATATAAGCTAGAAAATATGGAGGAGCAAAATTCCCATAAATTTATTAGTGTTTTTATATTTTCATTATCATTTTCCATACCTTATTCTTGCTTTTGGCAGGAGAAAGCAAGATCTGAAGAACCTGAATCCTCAAATGTCCATGAATCGAGCTCACCTAATAAGCAGCCCATTCAGCATCCAGGTCTCTCTCTCTCAACTTTAACTTAAGGGTTTCGGCTATTGCTGGCTGAAACAATAAGAATCTGATGAAAGGTGGTCAACAACGGACTTACTTGGTTCGCTGGATATGCACACCCATACCCTAGAAAATTCTTTTATATATTTTGGTAGTGTAAGAAAAAAAAGATAAAACCTGTTGCATTTTTGTTAAAAAAAAAGTGACCTTTAACGCTTAAATGAGCTTATTTTCTAAAATAACAGATCATTATACGTCACACATTGACTATATTTCATTTCAGCTTTTGTTTCAGTATTATTCTAGTTGAGTTTAGCCACATAATTTGCTCCCTCATGCGCTATTGTGATCATCTCAATACAGGCCTCTATATAATGTTATATGAATGGCTTTTTGATGTTTTAACCATTTTAATATGGGACTTATGTAGTGTTCAAAAGGCGAAAACGACACAGAAGAAAACATTTTGAGAATCAAGAGCCTTGCATAATGAGAGGGGTATACTTCAAAAATATGAAATGGCAAGCTGCCATTAAAGTGGACAAAAAACAAATCCATTTAGGCACAGTTGGCTCCCAAGAAGAAGCTGCTCGTTTGTATGACAGGTAACTGAATCACAGTTAAATAATTTAATGCAGCTTTTGTAGTAGATGTGGCAATCTCAAACCATTTTATCATTACTTACAAACGGGTCACCCGTGATATCTTTTTTCAGTTTTTGTTGTGTCAAATGATTAGAGTTGAATGATTTTGACTAAAACAGGAAACAAGTCAAATGAATCAAACAATTGACGGTCATTCATAACGCATAAAACCTACCAAACTACTTACTAAAAATTGCTACCTTATTTTGTGATGGTATAGTTTTTGTTTTAATATTTAGCACATTATTTATTTTTAATACTACAAAATGGATAAAAATGTATTTGCTAGTCAACCTGACCCAACCTGTTTCAACCCTGCACTTGCAACTCACTTATTTTGACGTTTTGACCCGTTCCCCAACGACCCACCCATATTGTTTTTTTTTTATGTTTGTATAGGGCTGCTTTTATGTGTGGAAGAGAACCCAACTTTGAGCTTACAATCGAGGAGAAGGACGAACTCAGCAAGTTGAGTTGGGACGACTTCTTAACCATGACTCGAACAGCAATCAACAGCAAAAGTAGCCTCTCTCACGCTTAATTTGTAGCTTTTTTCAGTGGTTGACCATCTTGTTTATTTTATTTGACCTCTTTTACCTCCAGCAACCATCTTTCTTAGAAAATAATTTTTAAAAAAATGGAAAAAGGAACATGAAAGCTTGCTAAATTCAAGGGCTTTGAACAAAGTTTACAAGAAGATGGTTAGCTTGCAATCAAGAGTCAAATACCATGACTCAAAAGTCAAAAAGTCAACCACTCTTTATTCACCTAATAAATGCTTTTTTACGAACAAAAACGATATCTTTTCAGAGCATCAGAGAAGGGTTAGTTCCCGGATGAAGTTTGAGCATCCATCACAGGACAATGGCGATCCAAAACCCGAGGCTGATCATGGAGGAAACAGTTTCTCAGGATCTGAGACATCAGGCTCTTGATAATTAAAATTTATTTATTACATTGTTGTCTGTTTCATCAAACCATTATAATCATTAGCCAGTTTTTACAAGTCTTAGATTATAATGCACCTCTTAGAACCATATTCAGAATACAACGGTTGTATGATGTCATCGTTGTATTTGATGATATTCGTTTATTACGCATTGTTTGTGTAAAAGTATGACAGGAACATAAGGTTCCTACATCATTTTAATTGAGATTATCAATCTTTGGCATTGTTATTTATTCTATTTTGTTTGACCCCATTTTGTTAACTTTGATTGCATATGATTTTTAGGGGTGTTTGGATCTATGTTTTATAGCTCACTATTTGATTGTTATGCTCTCAGATGTAGATTGTTAATCAGGTACCCATTGATACAGTTCTGCAGATAAGCAAACAAACATATTCTATAAAATCTCAATCAGCATACAAGGATAAGATAGGCCCAACTTACCACTATTACATAAAATGTAAAACAAAAAGTTTACCTCTATTACATAAAATATAAAATAAAAAGACAACTTATTGGGAGATCTTATTTTAAGAACAGTTACAGCCCCATAATTGATGCTAAAAGATTTGCCATTTTTATGTCATTTTCCAACAAGCTAAATTCTTAAAAGATGCCAAATCAACCAATAGTACAAAACAAAACCTCAACAAAGTAAATAAATAAATAAATAAAATAACTAAAAGGTTATCATATTAATTTATTAAGACATTAGTCATTAACTACTCTAAACAAAAATGGAAGTCCAACTACAACACATGGAAGTATGACATCATGCATTCATGCCTGCATCATAACAAGTATACATGTTTTTTTTTTTAACAAATTTATCAATTGATTTTTTACTGCGGGTAAATATTGCCAACCACATCGTAAGTTTTAGTGAACTTGTACATTGTTTACTCCCTTTTACATTCATGTAGTAGGTGACAAAATGTTCAAAAGCTATCAGCCAATGCCATGACAACATAGCCCACAGGCCACAGCCCCACAATATTCACTGGATCAGAAGTATCTACTTTATACTTTATGACAATGTTACCCACTTTATTTAAGGATGACTAGATTTGGGGTAATGGTAGAATTTTGAAGATTATAAAGATTAGTGTTGACCAATATGAGTGTGTCACGCAGGGAGAGAAATAAGTAGAAATTTAAAAGATTTTGGGGGGAGTGGTGAGGATTATGAAAGTTTGTAGGTTAATATATTTAAATGTTTTGAGTTATTTTATTTTGTAATTAATTTTAAAACACTGTATTTATTTTATAAAAACACTACATTTATTAAAAAAATATTACATTAAAATAAAAAAAGACATTACATTAATAAAAATAAAAAGACAATACAATAAAAAAAAGACATTACATAAAGTAAATTAAAAAGACATTACATAAAAACTACACTGCAAGTTCCGCCTCCGTTAAAACAACCTCGACGTTCTCTTCAATGTGCTAAAACTTAAAATATTACTATAGTTATCGATTATTTGAACGACTAAAACTTTTTAAGAATTAATACCTAAATTATACTATATACAAAGTTTAACATTTTTGAAAATTTATTTATTTATAATTATTATTTATGTTGTTTGTCTTTTTTTTTTGGTATTTTATTATTTTATTATTTTTTTTTTATCATTATGAGTTTTTTGGAAATGAGTTCGCTTCTCTTAAGTTTTAAGTCTCTTTAGTTTTTGTTAGTCTTAAATATTTTTTGATATCATAACAAAGCCGATTTCACATCAATACCACCGCCTCCTCGTCGCCGAAACTCACCGGTCGGAAATCAACGGTGATGATGGCGTTTTAATTCCCCATCTCTTTCTCGCCGGAGCTTCAATCCCACCCCCGCCACCACCTCGCCGCCTCCCTTCCCGTTTCCCTCTGCCTCCATCCAGCGCCACCCTCACCTAGGCCCGTAACCACCCCTCCCGCTGTACCGCCGCCGCCTCTCTTCATCTGCCCTCTTCCCGGTTTGCCCAACAAACCTTTTCTAAACCCCTGTTGCCGTCCACCACCCTTCCCCTGTCTCCGGCGATTTCAATTTGGTCCGCCTAACGGGCCGCTGTACCATAATCAATTTGGTACGCCGGTTCCTTTTTGGTCCGCAGGTTCCTTTTTGGTCCGGTGGGGTTTTGGTCCGGTGGGGTTTTGGTCCGCCGGTCTTGGGACGTTGTCTACTTTTTGAGATACCTCAAATATCTCAAGAATTTCCTTTATTTCTTTATTTCTTTCGATCATTTATTTTAGGCTTATATATTCTTTTGTTGACTTAATATAATTTATTGTTAACAGGAGGGTATATTTTTAGGGTTACCCCGTCGGAGCCCCACCGAACCTTCTCCGAACTCCGTCGAGCCCGGTCCGAACCGGGGCCGTGCCCCCGGGTCCGGCCACCCCCCCCCCCTTTTCTGGTGCTCCGCCACGCCGGTTGAGGGGGTTGATGTAATTTTCCCCTTCGGGGACCGGGGTCCGCCAACCCTCTGTTGGTTTTCCCGGTGGTGCTTTGCTTAGCACTCCCTTGCACTTTTTCTTGCACAGTCCTCCTCGTTCCGTGTCTGCTTGTATGGCCACCCCCTCGGTGTTGCCTAGTCGTTTGGTGAGGTGCCCCCTCCGATCTCTCCAGCATTGTGATAGAGAGTTCGGGGCCAAAGGTTTCTCGCGCCTTGTCGCCCACCTTAAAACCTCGCACCTTAACAGTGATGAGCGCTGTGACACGTTGCGGAACACCCTCTCGATGGACCGCGGAGTGTTTTTAGGCTTGGAGGATGCCTTAAAGGCCCTTGATTCTTGGTTGTGTGGTCGGTGCATGAAAATTCACCATGTCAGCCGCTTGTGCCACCACGAGGACGGGGTTTCTCGCTTTATCAATCCTTCGGAGGGCGAAGCCAGGCATATCACCGTGATCCCCATCCCCCTTGGCCTTGTTGACCCGCCCGGGCCTGGCCCCGTCAATGTAGGGGGTGGGAGGCGTTTGGATAGGGAGCTCTTGGATAAGGTCTTCAAGGCCCGTGTCACCACTGTTAAGAGTTTACCTCTCAGTTGTCGCATGGCCTTCTCCCAGGTCCTTAAAACTGCTCTGCTTCAGGTGGCTGCTCACCCCGATTCTATTGAGGCCTGGGTTCGGTTGCTCATTCTCCCTAGGTGCACGCTGAGGGTTTTTAACCCTAAAACGCGTCAAGAGGCTCGCTCTGGGAACCGCAAAGCCCTGCAATGTCGTTCCATCATGGCTTCCTTATCTACTTGGGGGGGAGAGGAGGGTATTGACCAACTGGTTGATAACATCCTGGAAACCCCCGTTTGTGGGCCAGGGGGGCCCCCTAATACCGCTTTTGACAAGTCGGCTGCCGAGGGGTCCAACATAAAACGCTGCATCCGGAAAATTGTGGACGGTCACTTTACTGCCGCCGTTAAAGTTCTCTCTTCGTCTGGGGTTGCGCCTTTTGGACCTGCCACAACTCGGGTTTTGAGGAGAAGCATCCTGTGATACCACCCCCCTCCTTGCCGTCTGAGCCCTATGCCGAGCCCCCACTTGTGGCTACCACCGAAGTGGTTTTGGCGTGCATTAAATCGTTTCCCAAGGGGACTTCGTGCGGGAGGGACGGGTTGCGGGCCCAACACCTTCTGGACAGCCTCTGTGGGGAAGGGTCTGCCATTGCTAACGACCTCCTCGGGGCTATTACCTCGGTTGTCAATTTGTGGTTAGGGGGGAGGTGCCCCCTCGGGCTAGCCGAGTTTGTGGCGTCGGCCCCTCTCACACCTCTGCTAAAACCTGATAACGGGATCCGGCCCATCGCTGTCGGTACCATCTGGCGGCGGCTGGTTTCTAAAATTGCTATGAAGGGGGTCGGGAAGGATACGGCTAAATATCTCGGGGACTTTCAGTTTGGGGTTGGGGTGCCTGGGGGAGCTGAGGCTATCTTGCATGCGGTTAACCGGTTGGTCGCGGGGAAACATGACGACAACTCGCTGGCTATGCTTACGGTTGACTTCTCCAACGCGTTTAACGTTGTGGATAGATCGGCCTTACTTCGTGAAGTGCGTTTAAGGTGCCCGTCTATATCTCCATGGGTCGACTTTCTCTATGGTCAGCCTGCGCGGCTATACTTAGGGGGAGATCATATTTGGGCCACTACTGGGGTGCAACAGGGGGACCCTTTGGGCCCTCTCCTGTTTGCCCTTGTTCTTCACCCCCTTGCGCACCAGATTAGGGACAAATGCCGTCTTCTCCTTCAAGCGTGGTACCTTGATGATGGCACTCTTATTGGGGATTCCGAGGAAGTGGCCAAAGCTTTGCAGTTTATTTCGGAGACCGGACCCTCCCTGGGCTTGCAACTCAATATCAAGAAGACGGAGCTGTTCTGGCCGTCCTGCGATGGGAGGAAGAATCGGCCGGGCCTCTTCCCCTCGGGCATCAGTAGGCCATCCTTAGGGGTTAAGCTCCTTGGAGGGGCAGTCAGTAGGGATGGTGGGTTCATCGAGGGGTTGGCGTCCAAGAGGGCTTCTAACGCTGCCGCTCTAATGCACCTCCTTCCCAAGATTCGGGACCCGCAATGCGAACTCCTCCTGCTTCGCTCTTGCATGGGTGTTGCCAAGCTCCTTTTCGGCCTGCGGACCTGTCCCCCCGCCCACATGCAAGGGGCGGCCTCCTGCTTTGATCAGACCCTGCGCGAGACAGTTGAAAACATTGTGGTCTGTGGAGGGGTTTTTTTCGGGGATCTTCAGTGGCGGCTCGTTTCCCTGCCTATCCGGCACGGAGGGCTCGGGATTTCTTCGGCTTTAGAGGCCTCGTCTTATGCTTTTGTTGCGTCCAGGGCCCAATCTTGGGAGCTGCAGGACCATATCTTGCGGGAGAGCGGGGTTTGTGGCATGGACTCGGATTATACTTTCGCCCTGGTTGCCCTGCGTGACATCGTACCGGGTTTTGATCTTAGCGGTTTCTCTGACAAGGACACCGCCCCCCCAAAACCCAACCTGTTTTGGCGAATGCCCTTTTCAGCAAAATCGTGTTGGATATGGAGACCCGGTTTAATATGAATGCCAGGCAAAAAGCGGTGTGAAGCTGTCTTCGTCAACCACATGCCCAAGATTTCCTCCATGCTCTCCCCATTGACGGGCTCGGGCAACGCATGTCGTCGGTCGAATACCGATCTATCCTCAAGTACCGGCTTATGATACCCCTATTTCCCGCGGACGAGAAGTGCCCTGTTTGCCGCAAGGCGTGTTTGGACTCGTTTGGGGAGCACGCGGTTCAC
Organism: Deinandra increscens subsp. villosa; assembly: GCA_039602395.1. Classification (NCBI taxonomy): domain Eukaryota; kingdom Viridiplantae; phylum Streptophyta; class Magnoliopsida; order Asterales; family Asteraceae; genus Deinandra; species Deinandra increscens. The sequence goes on along the minus strand of JBCNJP010000014.1, from coordinate 25,798,502 downwards.
TGTAAAGATCTCCCGGGGTTCAAGTACCGTCATGACTGGGTCCGGGATGTGCTATTTGACATTTTCAGAAAGGCAGGGATTTCAGCCAAGAAGGAAGCCTCCGTCAACTTCTTAACTGACCCAAAAGAGGGGCGCTCGACCCTTAGACCGGCGGACATCCTGGTGTTTGGGTGGTCCAGGGGGAAGCACGCTTGCATCGATCTGACTGGGGTCTCTCCCCTTGCGGGCTTTGGCTCTGGAATTTTCACGGCGGGGCAGGCTGCTGCTAAGGCGGCTGCGGGTAAGGTGGACAAGCACGAGAAGGCATGTCTCGAGAATCAGCATGTGTTTGTCCCCTTTGCTTTTGACACGTTCGGGCACCTCGCGTCAGAGGCTGCGGACACGCTCGGGCGGATCCAGAAGGTTATGCATGGACATATAGTGACTCCTAGAGCTAAGAAACTTGTTTTTATCCGCTTAGGTTTTGCTATTCAAAAAGGGCTTGCGGCGCAACTTGTTGCCCGTTTGCCCTGTATGTCGGACTGAGTTGTAACCGTTATTTTAGTTGATATCTTTTATTTTTATTTTGTTAACGTTACATTTACGTTCAAATTTCCTTCCATATGTTTTAAAAATAAGTTCGCAACGTGAAACATGAAACAAGAATGTTAAATTTACACAACAAAACGCATCTTCGTTATCTCGTTATTTAACATGCGTGACCGACGCAAGAGACGGTTTTTGATAAATCTGGTTACAATTATAACCCGAGTGGTAAATAAACGGAGCCCGAATAATCAATAGAATTATCCCCCAACTCTGACTTCTTTTTCTTTTCTATTCTATTCGATTCCTCTTCTGTTTCCCAATCTTCCAGCGCTCGGGATTTCTTTCGAATTTACCGTCATCTGCTAGGGGCTTTAGGGTTAGGGTTTTATCGCGAATTGTTCTTCTAGATTCGACCGGTATTATTGAGGATGTACGCAGATCGGGTGGAGACTGCGCCAAAGAGTTCTATTAAAGACCGTCTTAACGCCGGAACCCTAGACAATTCCGACCGCCGTAGACAGGTTGCCGGAAAGAGGTTTGTTCTCTCTTTATAATTCTCGCTTCTCATGTAAACACAAGTAAGCGCCTCACTAGATATGCACTAAATAGGTCCTGCATTTTTGTTTGCTTATCTTTGATTTGATTGTTAATCTGAAAACTGTGCTTATTTTGATATATTGTGATTTTCTTGTACTTTAACATTATAGTTGAGTATGGTTTAACTGTAGTAAAGGTACAAAAATAAACAAAAAAGTTAAACTCGGGACCATTCAGATGGGAGCCTAAAGTTCCCTCTAATTATCGTTGAGTCGCCCCGGGGAATGAACCTTTTGGTTACTCAAGTATGATTGCAGAAGTTATGTACTTTGTGACTTTCAACTTATTTGACCGGGTTTCTCCGTAAGCTATTTCTTTTTAATATATATGTACTTGTTTGACCAGATAGATAGATAATAAACAATAAACATGAACCAAGTCAATACTCGATTCATTCTTAAACCGATGGATTGAATATGCCTCCTACACTTATATTCATATTTTAAAGGTTTTCTGTCCCTTTCTCATAATGTGTTATTATGGTTGATGATTGGAAGGTTTAATTGGAGCATTTATCTACTTAGAAGGATTTTTCTAGCACTCTGCTAAGGGTAAAAAAGCTAAATAGAAGGAAAACTAGTTTTGGGTTGTTGTTAAGAGGCAGCAAACCATTAAAGGAAGGTCAGTTAATATGAATCATCCATAATGGTTGAAGTATATTTGTATGGAGAGCTATAGAGTGGAGTAAAGTCATAGAATGAAGTATGTTTTTCTTGTCTTTCTCAACTACTTGTATCAACAAAACAATGAAACTAATCATCTAGAAAAAGATGCTGCCAAAATAACTTGTTAGTTGTTACTAAAATATTGATCCTCATGTGTTTAGATAAATATAAAAGTAATTAAAAGTTATAGATTTAATGCTGCTCCATTTTACGCTATTTACCAAACTGTGAGAAACACTGGTAGAATTATCTATAGGAACGTATGAATTGGATTTAAATAGAAGAGGGTGTGAAGTGTGATAAATAATCGGTGTGACTTATGTAGATGAACACACTCGTCATAATATCCTCTCTTGCATGTTGTTTTCTTATGGGTATCACTGTTAGCTTTTTAAATTTTGAATTCTGGGCATGTGGATGTGGGCTGCAATATAATTTATGTGCTTTTGAGGCATTCAGTTTGATATTAGTTGAAGGCCACAACTAACATCTGGGCAAAGCCAGATCTGGGTTCCAGTGACCCATGTTACCATGTTATCCTGGATCGATATCAAGTGAAATCTTCCTTTTCTGATGAAATCTGCTCTCATTTGTGCTATGGAGTTATGTGTTGTATATGATTTTTGTCTGGGCATATATTATCTGTTCTGTCTTTTCATTGTTTATTTAATTTGGATAGTTGATAGTGTTACAATATTAACCATACATCCCAATCAGATCAGATGGGAGATTACATAGCAAAATCTTATTTTACTTGAACCAGTGTCTTTATTGCTTCAGGCAGAGGCAAGGTGATGACAAATGGGAGCATGATCTTTTTGAACAAGCTGATCCGCAAGTTTCAAGTATGAATCTGCTTATTACACTTGAAATTCTTTGCCTTTCTGTTAAGAACAGTTCCACATGCTTTAAGTGGCAAGGTAGGCGGTTGGGCAGGTTAGGTAATTGGTCAAAATGGGTTCATGTTCAAACAAAACGTTTTTGGTATGGTCCTAACAGGCCATGTCATGTTGGTTGACCCGCAAACACATTTTTCTTTAAAATAATCAATATGCGACTTGTAGTTGCATATACAAAAGTATCAGCACAATAAAATATATCTTCTCATAAAATGATTTGGAGTTTGTATGAATCAAAATAAACAGTAGGAGACTTTCTACACACTTAACTGTTCCCCTTTTAGCTAATAGTGTTTGATTTGACCCGTTTAAATAAATGGGTTGAAATTGCCACCTACATGCTAACCTCCTTCATACGTACTAACTAATAAAATATCGTTATTATTATTGGCTTTTTTAGATCGCAGAGTTGGTGCCAATGACCTCCGTTTTAAGCTTCAGAAAAAGAATAATCAGCAGGCAACTGTAGGTGTAAGAGACCTGCGTGAAAAGCTTTCGGGTATAA
>JBCNJP010000014.1:25670072-25794808 GCA_039602395.1 Deinandra increscens subsp. villosa | reverse complement strand
GAACCACTTTAAATATATATATATATATATATATATATGGAGAGGATCATTTGAGAACTAATTGGGTTTGAGAACTAAAAAGAACTAATCTTAGCCACTAGTTTATATATATGGAAACCCCCCCATGAATTTGAATGCTCCCCCCTTGAAAATTAGTGGCCCAAATTGGTTCTCAAAAGTTCTCAAAAGAAAAAGTTCTCATTTGAACCTAACCCTATATATATATATATATATATATATATATATATATATATATATATATATATAGAGTTGGGTTATAATACAAAGTACTTTTTATGTGAGAAGTGTGAGAAGTGATTGATGTGTTAATTTTTAATGCATGATATTGTCTTTTTATTATATTTTTGCTAAATATATGACAATCCTAAAATAAATACACCATCCATTGGATTCCAAACACTACCAAACATCATTTATTAAGAATTATTAAAATGGCATTGTGTTAGGATATTATTACACTGTGTTTACATTATGTTATCCTTTAACTCTAATTTTGATAAACATATGACATTCTAATATGGAAAAAACAATGTATAGTGTTATATATTTACCAACAACATAACTAAAAGATAACACAATGCATTAAAATCTAACACATCATCCACTTCTCACACTTCTCACGCAAAAAGTACTTTGTATTATAACTCTACCCTATATATATATATATATATATATATATCTAAAAATATATGGAATCTACGGTGTTTCTTTAAATATATTGATGGACAATAAATTTCTCTCTCATCCACTTACAAACAAACCTTAAATTTTAAGAAACCCAACTCACACAAATATAGGGTACCTCGTGAATGCTCATACACTTTAGTGAAAGGTAAGAATAAGTATAGTAGAGATTTACTAGATCTTCAGCTTGACACGGCCCGAGCTAAACTTGACACGGCCCGTGACGACCGTACGAGTTTGGCCTATAAATACCAGCTTTCCCCTCACTTCTTCATTGCTCAATTCTTTCTTCCTATTAACTTAAGCATTCGAGTTTCCTCTTTGAGCCATTTGTTTATTTGTGTTTTAAGTTTCTTCATCGAGTTTGTAAGAACTTTAACTTATGTAGATTTTGATTTAAGTTTGTCTATGAGTCTTTCTTCTTCTCTTGAACAGATCATTAAATACATGAGTGGCTAAACTCTTATATTCACTTGGGAAAATACATCTTTGACGGGTTGGTAAATTGAGTTTCTAAACTAACCTTGAGGTGTGTGTTAATGACTTAAGATAAACTTTTTATATTAAAAGTGTATTATTGATCTTTTTGAACAATTGTGCCATGTGTATTGCGGACCATTTAAGTCATTAGTCGGTGAGTGACACCCTAATAGGGGACGATGCATGATCCATGAACTTGGTGACTCTCACCCCATGCAAAGCAATACATTCGCGTGTTTTATATGTAAACAAACACGAGACTCGCGCGAAAGTAGTTTAAATGTATTGGTTGGGATTTTGGGTTGGTAATATTTTGTCACTTCACATGCGCGACAATGATGTTCTAGTGAGCCTGGTTTTAGTCACGGCTGATTATGCATGCGCGAGAGCAATACATAAAGGAAACGGATCTTAGCTCATTATAAAAGTTCCTACTTAATAAAATAATCTGGTGTATGAGTTGTTCCATGCTGGTTCATCACAACGTATCCGAGCGTAACAGTACTTTGACCATAAAGCCCTACGACTAAATGTCATTCACACACACTATATTTGTTAATTGGAAGAGAGTTCTTCCTGGGAGTGTAACCGCTTTAACTTTATTTTATTTTATTTTATTCTTATTTTACTCTTATAACCTTAAATTTTATATTTTAGCTTGGTTAGGCATTAATAAATGTGAAGCATAGAGAACCCTTCTTCTTGTGTCATTTGACGATCTCGGTATTTTACCATTTTACGCCAACGATGGGTACACTTGCTCTAACGTGTGGTGTATGGTGATTGTTCATTATCGTGTTTTATATATTTAAAACTTGAGCAATAGTGGTGTTGGAACTTACCCATTAATTTTTATATTTTTATATCACCACCCGCACACCCCATCACGCAGGCACCCACTAGTATATGGATAAGGCCCACAAATACAATGTTTTGTACTCTTATTTAAGCCCCAGGATACACACACATGGTTTTAATATTCACACATGATCAAAACGGTCGTTTGGAATATATGAAAATTTGGAAAACCAAAACCCCTCAAACCACGTTTTTGTTTGGTTGTTTGGGTCCAAATGATCGTTTGACGTAAAAAAAATTATTTTTTTATAAATATTTTTAAATTTATTTACAACACCTGATAATACAATTGATATTACAAAAACATTAAGACTAAGTTTGAAATTTTATTAAATTTCAAAAATTCTAAATTCAGTCTTAATGCTATTATTATATCAACTTATTTGTAAAAATAATTTAAAAAATGCCATACTTTAAAATTTTAAAATTAGGTTGGTTTTATAAATGTAAATTATTGAGTATTATAAATAAGTTAAAAAATATCTATAAAATTAAATTTGAAAAATTACTAAATAAACTAAAAAATAAAAAAATATTAAAAGCCAAACGACCATTTGAACTCAGACGACCCAACAGCTAAACGACCATTTGGACCTCAAAGACCTAAAAACTACGATTTGATGACTTGTAGTTTTCTAGATTTTTAAATATTCCATTGGGTTATTTGGGCCCAAATGACCACTTAGGTCATTTGTGTATATTAACACCCAACGTAATTAATTACACAATTATCCCTGATTCATTACATTATCTCAGTGGTGATTGGGCGCCTACTGCCAAGGATACTTTGGTAAGTTTAACAAAAATATCAGTGAACTCGTGTCATCACAATTATATGGTTTAAGAGCTTGAAACTTGCCTAGGAAATTACGTAACTATCCCACATTTAAGATTAAGATTGGATTTTTTTTTTAACATCAGATCTATTATACTTATAAACTACTCCACAAACTAAACTATCGTAATTTTATCATTGTATTGGTTTGCATCCGGAACCTCTAACTAAAAGGACAAAGCCCCTACCAAGTGAGGTAGTCCCATGTTGGCTTAAGATTGGATTTATGACCTTATATTTTTTAGTTTTTTTAATAGTTGTTTTCTTTTATTTTATAATTGTTTTGTTTAAATACAATCATAAGTTTTTCATTAAGCTATAATTTCTATTAATTAAAATTTATAATTACTTTCAACTAAAATGTATCTTAAATTAATTAGTGTTTATAACCGAGTTAAGGTGACTTCATACATTTTCATTTACGTTGCTTCTAATCTACTTTTAAAAATAATTTGATTGTCAAATTGTGCATGAAAAACCATAGCAACGCACATTTTATAACGTATTAGACATTCAAACCGCAACAACTCACGCCAAGTAATTTTTAGTTATAAATATAAGTCTATATAATATAAATAATAAGAAAAAGATAAAAACAAAATCTAAAAAGTTTTGTTTTCACCCTACCCTCATATCCTCTCTTAACAAAACACTAGGTTGTAAACGAGCCGAGCCGAGCTAGGGTAAGCTCATGCTCAGCTTATTTAGAAACGAGTTAAAATACTGAGTTTGAGCTTGGCTCGTTAAAACCCGAGGCTAATCAAACCAACTAGTTTATTTTTTAAAATTTATATTTTTTACACATATTAACATATTATATTATAAAAACGTAACATTTTACATACTTGTAATGAAAATTTTAAAATTCGATGTTTATTCATTTTTTTTACAATAGAAATAGATATTTCTTATTAAAAATATTATATGACTTTTGTATCTTATTTTATTTTAATATTTAAAAAATGTGATAGGGTACCTGGTGTTTAAATATCAAAAAAAAAAAGTTACATATGTAACTTTTTGCATATATCTGTAATTACGCAAAAGGTTACATGTTTTTTTTAAAAAAATCTAGTAGGCGGTTTTTTTATTTTTTTTCATTTATAAGTAGTTTATAACCTAAAGAACCACCATAAAAAAATTAAGAAAAAAAAACATTTTTTAACGTCGGGTTCCAAAGGTTCTCCAACTCAAGGTGGGTTCGTGTTTAACAAATTACCTTATATATCAAATGAGATGGCTGAGTTGTACTCTGTATTGTCACTATTCCCTCCGGTTGTATTTACTATAGTGGTTGGGATGAACGGTGGGTTGTGGATCATTACTATTGGATGCTATGGGCGGTGGGTTTGTTGTTAAACATCACCCACAAAATTGATTGATTCTCTCTCTTTGTCTGCTTCTCGCAGAAGCTACTCTCTCTTCTCTCTTCCGATGCTTTCTATGAAGCCGCCGACTTCATGGTTGTCGTCGTCGGTGATCTCCTTTTGTAGGAGGTTGTGCTCTCTTAAAGATCTGGTTTATACTAGCGCTCTCTCTCTCTCTCTCTCTCTTCGTTTTCTGATCTGGATGGCGATCGGAATCCGGGTTGAACTGAGGCGGTGGCGGCCACGGAGGCGTGGCTAGGGTTTTGTTGCGTTGAAACGGCCATCTCCGGGTTGAACTAAGGCGGCGGCGGCGGCCACGACGGCGTGGCTAAGGTTTTGTTGCGTTGAAACGACCATCTCCAGGTAATCGTCGTTGCCATCCAAGATCGCCTCTCCAGCCGTTTCGCCTTGTCGTTTATGGGTGTTGTCGCCTCAATGTTTTCGTCGATGGTGGTCACCGGTTTCACGGTTACTGCGACGGTGAATCCCTATGAACTGTTCCTCTCGGCGATGATATGATACCCAATAGGGTTTGAGCTGACGGGTGTACTTTACGATCTAAGGTTTCTAGGAGATTCGGTGATCAACTGAAACCCGTTAGGGTTTGAGCCGGACGGTGGCAGATTCGGCGATGATATGAATCCCCTTAGGGTTTGAGCCGTTCTTTTTGTTGTTTATGGTGGCTTGCGATGATGTTTTCGACTACCGGAATCTGAGCTATGTGCTGATAGTTGTTATCTTTATGAATTCGTTTGATATTAACCGAGGACTTTCTGTAATATATGTATGTATTGTTTTTTTTTTTTTGAAGTTTCAACCTTTGCAGATTTACAGAAGCACGATTTCTTTTCTAAGGTTATATTATTCTGCTTCAAAGGTGAGTTTGTTTTCTTTTCTTCTACTTCATTTTCATTCTATTTACTGCATGCTGAAAGTAAAGTCTTACAATATATATTATGAGAAATTGGTTTACTGTTGTCTTCACTACCCAATTTGAGATTTTTATTTTTGATTTACTAAATTCCTTTTGTGTTTCTCTATTCTCAGATCGATCAAAAAAAGAGAGAGAAAGGAATTGGTTTCTTGCTGTTTTCATTACCTTAATTCATGTAGCCATTTTTTTGGAACAGGTATCCATTCTCTAATTTAGTGATTTTATTTTAAATGAAACTTAGGTGATCATTGATGAAGTTTTTTTTTTTTGTTTTTTTTTATTTTATGTTTGATTGGATAGTCAATGTGATGGTTTTGGCATAAGGTCAAATTGTGTATATTCGTACTTTAATCTCGGTTTTCTTTTTATCTTCTTCTTGATCGTTTTTTTCATTTGGGTTTCCAACTTCCATTGATGGTTTTATTCTGGGTTTATGTTGCCTATTGCATGTTTCGCCCCTTCTTTGAAGATTTGAAAATTTGATGTTCAATGGCTACCATTTATATTGTACTTTGAGATTTTTAAGTTTAATTTCCTTACTTTCGCATTAAATTTTTTCTTTTGTGGGGGTTTTCTTGCTAATTGTATGCTTGGTGTTCTATTGTTAAGATTAACTGTATTTTTTAGGTACTAGATGCTAATTACTCTTTTACTGCATTCATCTGCAGTTTAATTAATAAATTCAGTTTGATTTCTTCTATTTTGGAGTTCATTATTTTTTCCCTTTATCGATAGTATTTTTGTGAGATCTCATTTCGGTTGTTTGTTTTCTGGTTTTGTTTCATGATTTCTCATCGTTAGTTAGTATTGGATGCAATATACATGTTTAATATTTTTCAAGTTACTTTGATTCTAAAGCTTTTGCGTTTCTGTATTTGTGTGTTTCGGTTTCTCCTCATTCTTTTTGGTTTTCATATTAAATTGCTTGAATCAGGTCTTTATTAACTTAGCCGACCTACTCACGAAACTGAACTTCGATATCCATTGGATTCACTCAAGATGCAAGCTATACGACTCTGCCGAACACCATCGTTTTGCCATCGGGAACCACCGCAGACCATTGATCGACTTATTGATCCATCGATGATTCTACTTTGACATATGGTACTCTTATAATTTGATTGTTCCTACCTATTCTTGCTAATATGTTTTGAGTATCCAAATATATACAGACATAGAAAGAAAAAATATAAAAGAGAACCTTCAACTATGTATGAAGATGATGGGTGTTCAGTACGTTACTACAACCAACTGTATTTCTTCAATTAAAAGCCCTATCCACCTTTTGTAGACATAGCATGAATTTTGTTATGTTTGAGTATTTAAATTTCCATGTTTATTTTGGTCTATATGCTTATATTATGCTTTGGTATACACTAAAGTTTGGGTTTTATGCTATCTGCTTTGATAACTAATGAATTTCGATCAATAATCAGTATGAGCAAGAATGAAAATTAGCAGCTATGATCTCAATGATGCAAAGCTTGAAGAATATCAATTATGTGGATCCAAACACTGTCCCGGATGCGGTCATCGACTTGAAGGAAAACCGGTATGGATGATGATTGGTTAATTCTCTTTTAATTAAAAAGATTGTAAATTTTTTATTAATTTTGTAACAACAATTTTTACTAATTTATGATTTTGATTAATTTTCATAAGTAGGGGATTTCAATGGATCTGATCATCCACGTCTCCCGTTAAATCGTCGCGGAGCTACAAAGAATCTGAGGTGAAAGAATTTTTGATGAGGCAGGGACCCTTTGGATTTGTATGGTTGTCAATCTTTAGCTGTGATGATTTTGGATATGAGCTCTAGATTTGTTTTTATAAAATGAGGCATTGTAGAGACAATATGAAGGTTTCTTATGAGGGTTTTCCATTCATTGGTACTTTTACAAATGTCCTTTTTTTTATCACCATTCTATAAATGTCCTTTTTTTATAACAGTTCCTAATTAAGCAACGATGACCTACGATCTGAGCTAACGTTTTTGTTCCTCATATATGATGGTTTATCTGTAATTATACATAGTTGCGTTTGAAACTGTTTGGAATTCTTTTGACTGATTTTGTTGGTGTGTGTTATTAGTCATGTACATTAAAATTACACTATTGAAGAGGTTTTAAAATCAAATAAGATCTTTAAAAAAAAAAAAACAGTCTTCAAGGCATATGTCTGCGCGCCTGCAGACATAACCTCTTCTAAAGATGTTTTAAGCAAAAACAAACAACACCTTAGCCACAAACATTTTATTTCTCTTTCTATATTCTCACACCTCCACATCACCAACTACAATACAAATACAATGCATTAGAAAAGGTCTAAAATTTGGGTTTTAATTTAAACAAGTCAAACAGACAAGTCAACGAATTACGAACCGAGCTGACTTTGACTCACTTAGAAACCGAGTTAAGCCAGATGAGCTTGTTTATAATCGAGCCAATTTCAATTTTTTTTTAACCACCAATAGTTTTTTAATAGCCTTTACAAAACATCACCATTGATCAACCACCGTTGGACCCTCAAAACAAATGAGGAAATAAAAACAAAAGGTGGTAGATGCATGAGTAACTCTCTATCCCTCTCTCTCTCTCTCTACAATATAACACACACATATAGATATAATATATCTATCTCTATACCTCATCTTTCTCTCTCCACCCTCACCACCTTGCCTTTGTAATCCTATTCACTACCTTCCAGATCAAAACCCCAGTTGAATTCGCAACCGCTCTTCACCACCTTCTCACTCAGGTATTTAAATCACAAATTCCCTCACTTTCTTTTCCTCTACAATGGTTGCCACCCACCGATCTGTCATTCTCTCCCACCTCATCAAAACCCAAAAGGGGGGTTTTCACTTTTTTCTCAAAATTGTTCATGAACATCAATTTGTGCAGATTATGTGATGAATTTGTTAATCTTTTTAGTGTTTGTTGTTGATTGGTTTGGTTTGGTGAGTAGGGGTTAACACTTGGTTGTTGTTCGTTTATAAAAGGTGGTAGGTTGGTGGGTTGACTTTAATTTTCTCAACACAAATGGGGTTTTCTTGTTCTTGATTTAGATGCTATCTGTTCTTGGTCGGATGTTTGCTCAATTTAGGTTATAATTTTGCTTAATTTGGGGCTTTGGGCTTGATTTTGCAGGTTCTGAAAAATTGATACCTTTCCCCCATTTGGGTGTTCCATGATTACAGACTTTTTGTACTTATTCTGGTGATTTGGAAGTGGTGTTTACTTGAAATAGTCATCTGTGAGTCTTGGTTTTTGTAATATTAAGTGGTTCTGAATTTGACCTTAATGTGTTCGACTAAATGCCTCCTTGTTTTTTGTAACTAAATGCCCTTTTGGCCCTGCACCAACAGCCAAAGACCATGTAATATATAAGCTAGCATAACAATTTAACAGACTTTCTTGGTCTTTTGATACTATTGTATCAGAATGTGTTCATATACCTTGCAATTTTTTTTCATTTAGGTTTGTGGTAGGAAGCGATGGTGAGCATTCGTCGACAAAGATTGATCAAGCTTTATGGTACATTTTTTCACATTTTTGTAACTTGTATAGATAGATACCTTGATTGTTATTGGAAACTATGTATTTGGTGCACTTGTTAATGGACATATTTGTTTCTCATTTTTAAAAAAAATAATCGTGTTGATGCATGATGTTGTACTATGGTAAATTTTAGGGCGGAGTCCTTCTCTAGATTTATCGTCATTTGAAAACGGGCAATCTCCAAGTTGGATCCAGACCACTCGACATGCCAGCGTGCTTCCAACACCTTTGGCTGACATTGACCGATCTGCAGAGGTAATTATATGTTCTGTGTTCACAACTTCAAATTACATTTTGACCGGTGTGATTGGGGAACAAATGTATTGTTTCTTTCTGTACGAGTTTGGCATGAAAAAGAAAGCGGAAAAGTAATTATGTACGATCCGAGCTCATGACCTTGAAGTAATTTTGAACAAATTCTAAGATGTGACTGCCCCCATGGGGTCTCATTTAGTGTTCATTGTGCGCATATTGAGCCTATGATTGAGCCTATGAATCTTATTATCAGATAAAAGTTTGCTTTGTGAAGTTGGTTTTTTATATCAAATTCAAGTGTGTATAAGTAGTTCAAGTTGAACGATAGCATAATTAACAAAATCTGTTTTATTCTACTTTGAGCATTTTGAATCTCAGATCCATAGCATTCTCGTTTAAAATTCCAACGAGCTATTTCTAGGTTCGGGGCAAAAGCTATGTAATTGATGATTTAAAAGTAAATCTTTAAACATATCTATAAGCTAGAAAATATGGAGGAGCAAATTCCCATAAATTTATTAGTGTTTTTATGTTTTTTCATTATCATTTTCCATACCTTATTCTTGCTTTTGGCAGGAGAAAGCAAGATCTGAAGAACCTGAATCCTCAAATGTCCATGAATCGAGCTCACCTAATAAGCAGCCCATTCAGCATCCAGGTCCCTCTCTCTCAACTTTAACTTAAGGGTTTTGGCTATTGCTGGCTGAAACTATTAGAATCTGATGAAAGGTGGTCAACAACAGACTTGCTTGGTTCGCTGGATATGCTCACCCACACCCTAGAAAAAAATTTTTATACATTTTTGTAGTGTAAGAAAAAAAAAGATAAAATTTGTTGCATTTTTGTTAAAAAGAAGTGACCTTTAACGCTTAAATGAGCTTATCTTCTAAAATAAAAGGTCATTATACGTCACACATTAACTATAATTCATTTCAGCTTTTGTTTCACTATAATTCTAGTTGAGTTTAGCCACATAATTTGCTCCCTCATGTGATATTGTGATCATCTCAATACAGGCCTTTTATAATGTTATATGAATGGCTTTTTTGATATTTTAACCACTTTAATATGTAACTTATGTAGTGTTCAAAAGGCGAAAACGACACAGAAGAAAACATTTTGAGAATCAAGAGCCTTGCATAATGAGAGGGGTATACTTCAAAAACATGAAATGGCAAGCTGCCATTAAAGTGGACAAAAAACAAATCCATTTAGGCACAGTTGGCTCTCAAGAAGAAGCTGCCCGTTTGTATGACAGGTACTTGAATCCCAAATAACTAGATTAATGCACAGCTTTTGTAGTAGATGTGGCAATCTCAAACCATTTTATCATTCCTTACAAACGGGTCACCCGTGATATCTTTTTCCAGTTTTTGTTGTGTCAAATGATTAGAGTTGAATGATTTTGACTAAAACAGGAAACAAGTCAAATGAATCAAACAATTGACGGTCATTCATAACGCATAAAACCTCCCAAACTACTTACTAAAAATTGCTACCTTATTTTGTGATGGTATAGTTTTTGTTTTAATATTTAGCACATTATTTATTTTTAATACTACAAAATGGATAAAAATGTATTTGCTAGTCAACCTGACCCAACCTGTTTCAACCCTGCACTTGCAACTCACTTGTTTTGACGTTTTGACCCGTTCCCCAACGACCCACCCATATTGTTTTTTTATGTTTGTATAGGGCTGCTTTTATGTGTGGAAGAGAACCCAACTTTGAGCTTACAATCGAGGAGAAGGACGAACTCAGCAAGTTGAGTTGGGACGACTTCTTAACCATGACTCGAACAGCAATCAACAGCAAAAGTAGCCTCTCTCACTCTTAATTTGGTTTTACCTCCAGCAACCATCTTTCTTAGAAAATAATTTTAAAAAAATGGAAAAAGGAACATGAAAGTTTGCTAAATTCAAGGGCTTTGAACAAAGTTTACAAGAAGATGGTTAGCTTGCAATCAAGAGTCAAATACCATGACTCAAAAGTCTAAAAGTCAACCACTCTTTATTCACCTAATAAATGCTTTTTACGAACACAAAAACGATATCTTTTCAGAGCATCAGAGAAGGGTTAGTTCCCGGATGAAGTTTGAGCATCCATCACAGGACAATGGCGATCCAAAACCCGAGGCTGATCATGGAGGAAACAGTTTCTCAGGATCTGAGACATCAGGCTCTTGATGATTAAAATTTATTTATTACATTGTTGTCTATTTCATCAAACCATTATAATCATTAGCCGGTTTTTAGCAAGTCTTAGGTTATAATGCACCTCTTAGAACCATATTCAGAATACAACGATCGTATGATGTCATCGTTGTATTTGATGATATTCGTTTATTACGCATTGTTTGTGTAAAAGTATGACAGGAACATAAGGTTCCTACATCATTTTAATTGAGATTATCAATCTTTGGCATTGTTATTTATTCTATTTTGTTTGACCCCATTTTGTTAATTTTGATTGCATATGATTTTTAGGGGTGTTTGGATCTATGTTTTATAGCTCACTATTTGATTGTTATGCTCTCAGATGTAGATTGTTAATCAGGTACCCATTGATACAGTTCTGCAGATAAGCAAACAAACATATTCTATAAAATCTCAATCAGCATACAAGGATAAGATAGGCCCAACTTACCACTATTACATAAAATGTAAAACAAAAAGTTTACCTCTATTACATAAAATATAAAATAAAAAGACAACTTATTGGGAGATCTTATTTTAAGAACAGTTACAGCCCCATAATTGATGCTAAAAGATGCCAAATCAACCAATAGTACAAAACAAAACCTCAACAAAGTAAATAAATAAATAAATAAAATAACTAAAAGGTTATCATATTAAATTATTAAGACATTAGTCATTAACTACTCTAAACAAAAATGGAAGTCCAACTACAACACATGGAAGTATGACATCATGCATTCATGCCTGCATCATAACAAGTAAATATGTTTTTTTTAACAAATTTTATCAGTTGATTTTTTACCGCGGGTAAATATTGCCAACCACATCATAAGTTTTAATGAACTTATACATTGTTTACCCCCTTTTACATTCATGGAGTAGGTGACAAAATGTTCAAAAGCTATCAGCCAATGCCATGACCACATAGCCCACAGCTGACAGCCCCACAATATTCACTGGATCAGAGGTATATACTTTATACTTTATGACAATGTTACACACTTTATTTAAGGATGACTAGATTTGGGGTCTTAGTTGTTCCGTAGGTCATATGTTATTTTTTTAACGGTAAGGATTATAAGTTTTTAAAAAAACGGAGCTAGTAAGAATCTAAAATCCCGATACAAACAAAACGAACACCACAACAACAACCAACAAACCAAGGAAACTAGCCTACATTGAAGTTACACCATTGACTCCAATTGAATCTATTTTTGTGCATCCACCGATTGACCCAAAGAAACCCAAGAGATTTAGTCGAATCCACCGGTGGGGAATCCAAGGAATTTTTTTATGGGGGTCGGAATTTTTTGAGGGTCAATTATGTATCACTAAACATTAGTTTTTTTTTTCTCGGTCGGATTCGGTTCGGGTCGAGTCATATTAACACATTCAAACCCAACTCAAGTCGTTAACCTACAAACTAATATAAAATTAATATAATATTCAACTAACAATCTAGTATTCCGGCAAAGAACCAACAAACTAATATTTAACATTAATCAAATTACCAAATAATAAAGTAAAATTTAACAAGAAAGGCCTAAATAAAAAAAACTGTGGCTCTTTAGAATCAATTTGAGAGAGATGCAGCGTCAGTGGCAAAAAGGATTTGACTAATATAATTGTATGAAATATGTTTGTTTAAAAAACTAGTAATTAGACTAAAATCTAAATGTAAGTCAAGTTTTTAAGTAATTATTGGGTATTTAAGTAATGAGTTATGTTTAATAAATTTAATAATTAAGCTAAAATATAAATATATCTTATATCTTAATTATAATAAAGCAATATAATTTGTGCCACATGTCTCATTTATAAATAGTCCACATCATCATCGTCACATGTCAAGCTCACATTAAATTACCAATTTAATAATTATCAATTAAAATTAATTACCAATTTTGTCAAAACTAAAATTTTATTTTAAAACTTGATAAAGTTAATTTAGATATAAACATTGTCGGTTTACGAAAACAAAAAAACTAGAACTTTTAAGAATTAATACCTAAATTCTACTATATACAAAGTTTAACACTTTTGAAAATTTATTTATTTAGTATTATTATTTTTGTTGTTTTGTCTTTTTTTTTTGGTATTTTATTATTTTATTATAGTTTTTTTGTTTATCATTATGAGTTTTTTAGAAATGAGTTCGCTTCGCTTAAGTTTTAAGTCTCTTTAGTTTTTGGTAGTCTTAAGTATTTTTTGTTATCGTCACACTTTTTTAATATTTTATTTGTAGTTTTAAGTCTCTTTAGTTTTTGGTAGTCTTAAGTATTTTTTGTTATCGTCACACTTTTTTAATATTTTATTTGTAGGTTTTTATTTTATTAATGTTACATTTACGTTCAAATTTCCTTCCATATGTTTTAAAAATAAGTTCGCATCAGACGTAAAACAAAAATATTAAATTTACACAACAAAACGCATCATCGTTATCTCGTTATTTAACATGCGTGACCGACGCAAGAGACGGTTTTTGATAAATCTGGTTACAATTTTAACCCGAGTGGTAACGGAGCCCGAATAATCAATAGAATTATCCCCCAACTGTGACTTCTTTTTCTTTTCTATTCTATTCTATTCGATTCCTCTTCTGTTTCCCAATCTTCGAGCGCTCGGGATTTCTTTCGAATTTACCGTCATCTGCTAGGGGCTTTAGGGTTAGGGTTTTATCGCGAATTGTTCTTCTAGATTCGTCCGGTATTATCGAGGATGTACGCAGATCGGGTGGAGACTGCGCCAAAGAGTTCTATTAAAGATCGTCTTAACTCCGGAACCCTAGACAATTCCGACCGCCGTAGACAGGTTGCCGGAAAGAGGTTTGTTCTCTCTTTATAATTCTCGCTTCTCATGTAAACACAAGTAAGCGCCTCACTAGATGTGCACTACATAGGTCCTGCATTTTTGTTTGCTTATCTTTGATTTGATTGTTAATCTGAAAACTGTGCTTATATTGATATATTGTGATTTTCTCGTACTTTAACATTATAGTTGAGTATGGTTTAACTGTAGTAAAGGTACAAAAATAAACAAAAAAGTTAAACTCGGGACCATTCAGATGGGAGCCTAAAGTTCCCTCTAATTATCGTTGAGTCGCCCCTGGGAATGAACCTTTTGGTTACTCAAGTATGATTGCAGAAGTTATCTACTTTGTGACTTTCAACTTATTTGACCGGTTTCTCTGTAAGCTATTTCTTTTTAATATATATGTACTTGTTTGACCAGATAGATATTAAACAATAAACATGAACCAAGTCAATACTCGATTCATTTCTAAACCGATGGATCGAATATGCTTTCCGCCACTTATATTCATATTTTAAAGGTTTTCCGTCCCTTTCTCATAATGTGCTATTATGGTTGATGATTGGAAGGTTTAATTGGAGCATTTATCTACTTAGAAGGATTTTTCTAGCACTCTGCTAAGGGTAAAAAAGCTAAATAGAAGGAAAACTAGTTTTGGGTTGTTGTTAAGAGGCAGCAAACCATTAAAGGAAGGTCAGTTAATGTGAATCATCCATGATGGTTGAAGTATATTTGTATGGAGAGCTATAGAGTGGAGTAAAGTCATAGAATGAAGTATGTTTTTCTTGTCTTTCCTAACTAATTGTATCAACAAAACAATGAAACTAATCATCTAGAAAAAGATGCTGCCAAAATAACTTGTTACTAAAATATTGATCCTCATGTGTTTAGATAAATATAAAAGTAATTAAAAGTTATAGATTTAATGAACGGCTTCTGCTTTCGCTTATGTTATTAAGTGCTAAAAGGTCACTTGACCATGCCGCTCCATTTTACGCTATCTACCAAACTGTGAGAAACACTGGTAGAATTATCTATACGAACGTATGAATTGGATTTAAATAGAAGAGGGTGTGAAGTGTGATAAATAATCGGCGTGACTTATGTAGATGAACACACTCGTCATAATATCCTCTCTTGCATGTTGTTTTCTTATGGGTATCACTGTTAGCTTTCTAAATTTTGAATTCTGGGCATGTGGATGTGGGCTGCAATATAATTTATGTGCTTTTGAGGCATTCAGTTTGATATTAGTTGAAGGCCACAACTAACATCTGGGCAAAGCCAGATCTGGGTTCCAGTGACCCATGTTACCATGTTATCCTGGATCGATATCAAGTGAAATCTTCCTTTTCTGATGAAATCTGCTCTCATTTGTGCTATGGAGTTATGTGTTGTATATGATTTTTGTCTGGGCATATATTATCTGTTCTGTCTTTTCTTTGTTTATTTAATTTGGATAGTTGATAGTGTTACAATATTAACCATACATCCCAATCAGATCAGATGGGAGATTACATAGCAAAATCTTATTTTACTTGAACCAGTGTCTTTATTGCTTCAGGCAGAGGCAAGGTGATGACAAATGGGAGCATGATCTTTTTGAACAAGCTGATCCGCAAGTTTCAAGTATGAATCTGCTTATTACACTTGAAATTCTTTGCCTTTCTGTTAAGAACAGTTCCACATGCTTTAAGTGGCAAGGTAGGCGGTTGGGCAGGTTAGGTAATTGGTCAAAATGGGTTCATGTTCAAACAAAACGTTTTTGGTATGGTCCTAACAGGCCATGTCATGTTGGTTGACCCGCAAACACATATTTCTTCAAAATAATCAATATGCGACTTGTAGTTGCATATACAAAAGTATCAGCACAATAAAATATATCTTCTCATAAAATGATTTGGAGTTTGTATGAATCAAAATAAACATTAGGAGACTTTCTAAACACTTAACTGTTCTCCTTTTAGCTAATAGTGTTTGATTTGACCCGTTTAAATAAATGGGTTGAAATTGCCACCTACATGCTAACCTCCTTCATACGTACTAACTGATAAAATATCGTTATTATTATTGGCTTTTTTAGATCGCAGAGTTGGTGCCAATGACCTCCGTTTTAAGCTTCAGAAAAAGAATAATCAGCAGGCAACTGTAGGTGTAAGAGACCTGCGTGAAAAGCTTTCGGGTATAACTTATTCACAGTCGGT
The DNA here is from genome assembly GCA_039602395.1 of Deinandra increscens subsp. villosa. Lineage (NCBI taxonomy): Eukaryota > Viridiplantae > Streptophyta > Magnoliopsida > Asterales > Asteraceae > Deinandra > Deinandra increscens. The sequence goes on along the minus strand of JBCNJP010000014.1, from coordinate 25,778,601 downwards.
AGTAAATGCTCCAGCAAAGCCAAAAGCAGTGCCAGAGAGCAGTAAACCTGCTAGGAGGAGCATTGCAGCTCAAGCCCCTGTAGCAGAAACTAAAAAAGTTGCTAGAACTGTTTCCAAGAAGAAAAAAGTATGTTACTTGCTACTTTTCATTTGATGAAATGGGCGGGTTCGGTAACTTGTTAAAGCGATTGATTTTTTGGGTGTGGCTTGGGTTGACCTGAAACATTGTTTTGCAGGATTTTAGATTTTTTTTAATGAATAATCCGTGTCAAATATGATTGCAGAAGTTATAGACTTTGTGACTCAAATTATTTGACCAGTTTCTTTGTAAGCTATTTTTTTTTATATATACTCGTTTGAACTGATAGATATTAAAGCATGAACCAAGTCAATTCTTAATCTTTTTTTTAAACAAATGGATCGAATATGCCGCCTCTACTTATATTCTGATAGTTATAGATAAGCAGAACAGTTTTCTCAAATATTCCAATATTTGGTGGTGGCGTTTTAGTTACCCTTTGAATTTATCTCTTTATCTGGTACTTCAAGCTCAACTACCTTAATGTCAATATGTCATTCTAAGCTTCATTTGCATATAGTCATGTCTGGAATGTTTATATATAGTAATACCGCAACTTAGTAAAACTATGAGGTCATGTCACTTGTCTGTCGGGTTGACTGCTTGTTTTTTTTAGCTAGAAGTGGCAAAATGAATGGGCAGTTCAACATTCCCAAATGAGTGATTTCTGGTATAGGTTGGCTTGCGGTGACTTCTTTAAAGAATTAGTATTTTAAATATGATTGTGATCTAAATTATTTCACTACCAGTCTATTTTTTTTCTTCTTCAAGTTACACGACTTAAGGAGGTTTTATGCAATTAAAATACACTTAGGGAGCCTTTATATCCATTTGATTACTTTTACAGGTTTAATTAATTTTTCATTAAGCAGTATGGCCAGTCAGAAATAAAAACATAATCTAAATTGCCCTATTCATAAGTAAATAGGTCAAAATTGGCAACTCTACTTTAGTCTAATTGTGTTCTTTTCAATGGCCTAGCTGCTTCCAACTTAATTAAGTCTCCTATCTAGACTATCTATCTTTGTTATTACTAAATCTTGTTTTAATTTTAATTTTTACGATAATGATGGGTCTTTTCTTAGCAACATGTCTCTTGTGCAGGCTGAAACAGTGGACACCTTCTTACAGTCACTAGGTCTTGAAAAATATTCGATTACATTTCAAGCAGAGGAAGTATGAATTCTACCTTTCTTCTATATCATGACTACCAGAACTTGTAATGACCGTTTATACATATCCTGTCTGGCAGATTGATATGACCGCACTTCTACACATGACTGATGAAGACCTTAAAGCTATAGGAATCCCAATGGTAAGTTGCTTTTCTTTTTTGATATCTCTTTTAGAGTACTATTTTTTTAATGAACATTATTGATGTTTATTTGCATATCTGTTTTTTCTTTTGTGAACATAATTTTTTATTGGTTTTACTTGAATAGTATGTCACTCTTTTGTCGTGATAGGAACCTAAAATAGTTCTTCCTGAATTCTAGGATAAGCTAGGACACCTAAGTGGCAGCACTACTGGTTGGCGTAGATAATTCGGCTTTTTTTAACATCTAAATTTTTACTAATAACAAAAGTTTAACTCTTGGAAACTGGAAGTTGAAGGTGAAGGTGTAAGTGTGTAACCATTAGGTAGAGGTGGCAAATGAGTGGGTTAAGTACGTGGGTAACATGCCAAAGTAAGTTTTTATTATAGATTTGAACTGGTTGAGTCGGCTTGTAATGACCCGTTTTGTCCACCTTTTGGGTTTTATAAATAATTAGTGTGTTCAATTTTGTATCGTACATAACTATAATATTACAAAAATAATTTACCTTTCTAATAAAGCATTTTTAAGGAGATGTTATGTATTTTTAATACACTAGTGGGCTTGGCAAGTTTGGTACACCATTCTACCCAAATAATCCAACTTGACTCGTTCGTTTACGTATATAACATCTAGCATAAGGTGTCTAGGCTTGTGTATTGATTGCGAGGCGATAGATACACAATAGGTATTAACAAACAGTTCAGTACAAATATAAGAATTGAAGATTGATGTAGCCAATACAATTCGAGTGGTGGTGAAATAGAGAGGTTGCAATCTTGATCCATATTCTTATAAATGGTTCTTTTGGTTCTCAACACTTTTTTGGTCCTGAAAAGGACGTTACCTTATGTATATATAGGAGAGGGATAAAATGATAATTATGTGTAATGACAGAGTTCTCATAGTTCTCACAATATTTAGAGTCTTCAAGATAATATGGAGTTCTCAAGAGAACCTTTCCACGAAATATATGTACATACACACACAAAAAGTCTTTAATGGCCGACTTGACCCAAGTTTTTTTTTTTCTTTTTAAAATAGAAATTGACCGGTTTCAACTCAAACTGTCCCAACCCATCTTCTCATCTCGATGAGATATGCCTATAAAAAGTGCAAATTATTTTAGAACGTTATGATAAACAAGGGATTGTTATATTAAATTTAATGCATATGATGCTATTAGGCATTCTATTATCACATATATGACTATTTCACAAACTAAACGGGCCTTATTTGCGTAGGGTCCACGAAAGAAGATCCTACTCGCATTGGAATCTAAAGCCTGAGATTGTGTTTTGAACAGGTATGATTCTGTGTTTCCTGGGTTAATTTTGGTCTCAGTTGTATTAATGAAGTGAGGATTGATAGGATTAGAATTATGTAACGCTAATGAATTTGCTCTTCTTTACTATATAAACTTCTTTATATTCATTTAATGCAAGTATTGATGATTGGTTTCAACTTCGATTATATTACAGATTTCTTTGTTTAGTAGTTTATTTTCCATTTCTGTAATTTCTTACATTTGAACATTTTGGTCATCTCGAAATCTGTCTGCAACACTTGATGAAGTTGTGTGTCTCATGCTTCCAATCTTTACTTGCCACTAGTTTAACATTTGTATAAGGTCGACACTTAAATCCCCGTACACCTACTTATTACACTCTAGTCTTGTTTTTTTTCTTCGTCTTTTTACTAACAGTGAGAAACCGACAGGCAACCTGGAAAGCTCCTGGTGTCCCCTTAAATACCCCTGCTATCTAGTGGGAAGTGCAGTTTGTGCTGGAAGACTCACACCAAATAGAATTCTACCAAGTCGCTTTTAGTTTATTGGTACCCATATGGTGTTAAAGGTGGTATCCCTATCAAGCGGTGAGGGTTTAAGTTGCGTCGTTAACAAACTAGCATAGATCTAAAACTAGATAGCAATAACTGTCATTAATTAGATGACCAATTTTATAAGTTTTATGACCAATCGAACTTTATTAGTCAAATTCAACTATCTTACATTTAGATACCGACAATGTGGATTTGAGCTAAAAATATGGGTTCAAACCATTATGGCTATAATGGTTCCAATCAATTAGCTTCCTGAGCGTTTATGTATCGTGATCAAGTCAATTCAGTTTCAGAGCAGTCCCTTGGTAAGTATATATACCAAAGGAAAAAGTTATGTTTTTATAAAATGTTTTATTTCAAATAAATGGTGTGTTGCCTAATGTTTTGCTTTATGATCTTCATTCTATATTCTAGCACTTTGCTAGTAGACAAAAAAACTCTATTATAAAAGTAGGAAGGTTCATATTAGAAATGTCATTCTTAGTCTTAGAGACACTTTGTTTTAGAAACATGTCTAGTATACGAATGCTATGATTAAATAAATTTTTAAATTTAATGAAATTTCTTTTAAAAAACTTACATACAAGTTACATTTATCATTCAAACCAAAGATAAGAGTTAGAAGACACCTAATAGCTTGATTATTAAGCTTAGCTTCTGCATATTGGCAAAGGTGCAACATTAGCTAATCATCTTGGTTCATCAACAGGGTAGAACGAATGAATTTGATCTGAACTATAGAGGCTCGAAGCCTCCATTGAGTCCACATAAGGATTAGTCGAAACGTTATAAAGATCAGACTGTTCGCCTTCATGAATTCTACTCAAACCATACTCGCTACCAGGTTGGTTAATCCATGGTTGTTTTATGAGTTTCCTCAAACCATCTAGCTCCATAGCCACTTCCTTCATTGTCGGTCTGTCATAACCGTTCATGCTAAGGCACCGTTTCACTAGAGACGCAATCGCTTCAAGTTGCTCGAGGGAACCCTCCCGAACCACCCTCGGGTCCAGAATCTGAAATAAGTTATTTTCTCTAAGAGAAACAAGGAAATAGGTTGCTAAGTTTCTTTGTGCTTGATCGCGGTCCATGCAAAGTGGCTTCTTACCGGTTAGAAGCTCGAGCAAAACGACTCCAAAACTATAAACATCACTTTTATCTGTTAATTGACTTGTGTGAAAGTATTCGGGATCTAGATAGCCTATTGTCCCTTGAACCAATGTTGTCACTTGTTTTTGATCCAAGGGTATCAATCTTGAAGCCCCAAAGTCAGAAATCTTAGTAACCAGATTCTCATCCAACAAAATGTTGGCGGATTTCACGTCTCGATGGATAATCGGCTTTGAAGTGGCCGAATGAAGATATGCAAGCGCACCAGCCGACTCGACTGCTATTCTTAAACGGTTATCCCAAGATAACCATGTTGGCGAGTCATTAGCATGGATATGATGGAAAAGAGTGCCATTAGAAACACATTCATAAACAAGTAATGGGACTTCGGTCTCTAAGCAACACCCTAAAAGCTTCACCACATTACGATGATTAATCTGAGTAAGAATGACCACCTCGTTGATAAACTGCTCGATCTGGCTCTCATCCATAACACGCGATTTCTTTATCGCGACAATAGTTCCATCAATCAATACCCCTTTGTACACCGTCCCATAGCCACCACGGCCAAGAATCATGGTGTTCGAAAAGTTTTTCGTCGCCTTTTCTAACTCTTCGGTTGTGAAAATCTTGTTCAACCGATTAACACCCCCGGACTCGATCGAACCAAACTGTTGTTTCAACAACATGCCACCATTTTTGAGAAAGAACTTCTCCCTCAACTTAACAACCTTTCTCCTTTGGTGACTGAAATACAACCACCCCATTGCTATAAATATAGACAAGAATCCAATCCCCATTCCTGTAGAAAACTCAAAAGTATTAAACAAGCCTCATGTTTTGTGATCATGAAAGTATGTTGTGGTTACTTGCTTACCAAGTGACAACTTTAGCGCGGGAGACTTCGAGCTTCTAGCGGTGCAACCGCTCCCATCTTTTCTCCCGTCTCCTTCGAATCCGTGAAGGCACGAACAATTGAATGTTCCGGGAAGATTAGTACACGTCCCGTTACACGGATTAGTTTTCGGATCCGCACATTCGTCAATGTCTACAAATTACAAGTTCAACATGTTGCATTCTCAACTAAAGTAATCATAAGTATCATTTAACACTCAAAAGTTTATATGAAAATAGAAGGAAAACGGATAACGAAAAAAGTGATCAAGGATATGAGATGTGACTGACCATGGCAACCAGGGGAGAGGTAAGGATTGCCTAAATAACCACTCTTGCAGGAGCATCTATAGCCTCCATTGCCACCATCAAAATCGACACAATCGCTGTTCGCTTGACAATGATAATCGCTCGTGTTTTGGTAGTCGCGGCAGCTGTGACTACCGATCACCCAATTGAGGACCACAGGAACAGTTTCCGCGGTCCGAATGGAGAAATCGGGGTCCAGGAAATCCGAAGGACCCTGAAACGAGAATGCACTTTCCTCTCCAAGGAAGGCGTAGCCGCATTTGTCAAAAGACCAGACTTCGATATGAGAAAAGATCGTGAACACGTCGGCTACGTAAGTCGTTAAACCCGTTGGCAAGCTCGTTGCGCAACAACCCATACCTGAACTTAACAATAAATGTATATCTGAGTATTTGATTCTTGTTTGAATAACACTCAAAAGTTTACATGAAAACAGAAGATAAAAGACGAAAGTTTACCTGAACACGAACCAACGGTAACATCTTGTGCACCGGAGCATACCGACACGCACCCACTCGTGAAATTCTTGCCTTCAATCCCCGAAACCGGAGAAGCGAACGCGTAGTCATCGCATCCGATCGCAAACACCTTGTTCCGCTCCGACAACGTGAAGTACGAGTTTTGGACCACAAGCCCACTGGTTTGGTTTCGAACCAAGCCACCGGTTTGATTGAAGCACTTGAAAGCAACGGTGTTCTTGACTCTCACGTGCTCATCGGAGATATCGACCACCTCTACGCGGTGGAAGCTAGTGTTTCCGGTGTACGAAAACAGGTCGGCCGGAAGGAAGGCTTTGGGCGGGTCGAAGGATGTGTTGCAACTGATGTCGAACCAGGGACCGATGGAGCAACCGGAGTTGATTCCGATGCCGAACGGGTATGGCACGGTGAGGTTGCCGCATGTGGCTGGGCAGCCCGGAATTGTGATGTTGGTGGCTGCCGCCGGCGAGAGTGAAAGGTGGGATAGATGGAGGAGTAGAGAGAAGAGTGGAAGCATTTTTGGCAATTCTTGTTGATCAAATGGAAAGTAGATCTAGTTCATGTTTTATAAGGCTTATATTTCATAAAAAAAAATATATGCATAGAGTACTCAAAAGCATATGTTAACTGTTAAGTCGTGTAGTTGACATTTGATATCGATTAGTAGTAGCTCATATTCTCAATGTGACAAAAGTACGTGGTTGACTTTAAGATAGCTAGGAATTGGTCAATGTGACATCTTCTTCTAGATCAAATCGTTAGTAAAAATGGAGTAAATGGTTTGGAGACATGCTTCTGACTTACGGACTTAATTATTTTGGGGAATTGGAAATCGTAGCGTAAAATACCGGATAAATCTGAAGTCGTAATATACTTACACATCAAATAGTTGAAGCGGATATCAACCTTTAATCGAATAAAATCAAATCAAAATTCCAGAATACGTATCGAGTTTTGAGTGATGTGTGTTGCCAGATGAACAGAATGATTGAATGCGTATTCGAGATGATCGATGCAATGTTAGGGGATGGAGCGTATCTATTCGAATCTTGAACTAAAATACACCGTTAGTCCAACAAATTTTAATTTTTTCTAATACATTTTTCATGAAGGACTTTGTACAAAATAAAAAAGTGACCCCAGCCAGGGGCTGCCACCCCTTGGACCCTGCTTTTCTCGAGGGCGCTGCCCCTGAACCCCATTAGTTCCGATGACATTCAAGTAAGCGTGCACTCTTGTTGGAATGTCACGCAACCACAAATTACAAATATCCAACATGACTTTTGATATTTTCCCTCGTATTAATTATTAAATTTGAACACTCTACTTGCTACACACGTTTATGGAACAAGCACCTTTGAAATCGGAATGTAACCGGAGCAGCGACATAGACTAAAACAACAGTGGTACGAACCTGCACAAGAAGCAGCGTGTTAAGACGTCACAGTAATGGAATTGTCCGTGTAACGCCTCTCTAGCTAACATGATAATCAATAGTTTATCGGATTGTTGGTAGTAGTTTACTCCCCATTTCTTTGTTTTCCTAAATTTGACCATTTGGTCATCTCGAAATTTGTCTCCCACACTTGATGAAGTCGTTTGTCTCATGCTTCTAATCTTTACTTGCCACTGGTTTAAGCATTTGTCTAAGGTCGACACTTAAATCCCCTTAAACCTACTTATTACACTCGAATCTTGTTTTTTTCTACCAACCAAGTTGCTTTTAGTTTAATGGTACCCACATGGTGTTAAAGGTGGTATCCCTATCAAACGGTGAGGGTTTAAGTTGGGTCATGTTAGGTACACCATGGTGTACCCAAGGTTAGGTACATCATGGTATAATTAAGATATAATAATAATAAGTGTAGTATTTTATGTACTTTGAGAATTGTGTTTTATAATTTGTCAAATCATTTGACTTTATTCCCATACTAGTTTATTCATAAATTTTTATAAAAAGAAAATTGTAATTTTATTAAAAATCTGTTTTAGAAAAAAATATTTTTTTAAATAACTCTTTTAAACAGTTTATAAAAACGTTTTCTAAGTTTTTTTTAATGTTTTTTTAAAACGTTTTAATTGTTTAATATTTTTGAATTATTTGAATCGATTTCTTTAACATATGTTTATATTTGTAAATTTGTTTTTAATTCTTTGTAAAAGACAAAAAAAGGTTTATATATGAAAGAAAAGTTGAAGAAATGTATATAAAAACTTTTTTTATTTAAAAAGGAACATGACTAAAACTTTTATGCTCTAGCATTTTTAAAGTATTAAGATTTTTTTTTAAAAATTGAAATTGTTCTATAAAGATGTTCTGTTTACCATAAAAGTTCTATAAACATGTTATGTTTAAAAAAATATTTTTATAATCACTTCTTCAACTTTTCTTTTATATATAAACCTTTTTTTTGTCTTTTACGAAGAATAAAAAACACATTTTCCAAAATAAACGTATGTTAAAGAAAACGATTTAAATAATTCAAAAATATTAAACAATTAAAACATTAAAAATACGACGCAATCCAATATGAGCGTAGAGGCTCCAACCCTACCTTCCCGATTGATTTAGACCCGATGGGATTAACATAAATCTTGTTGTTGTTCCACATTAACGTAAATTATTTAAAATTTATTATTATTATTATTGTTGTTATTGTTATTATTATTATTATTATTATTATTATTATTGTTATTATTATTATTATCATTTTTATATTATTATTATTTAGAAACCATACAAAAAGATACGACATATGTTACGTAGTACGATACGGTCGCCGTTTCAAATTATAATAAAATAAATATAAAATTTATGGTTATAATAACAATAATAATAACAATAATAATAATATTAATAATAATAATAATAATTGTTAGGTAATTATAATAATATAACAATTAAATATTATGTATGTAGTAATCATTGTTAGACACACCACTCCATGCTAATCATTATTAGGTACACTATTAAATGTTAATCATTGTTAGGTACACCATGGTGTACCCAAGTTAGGTACACCATGGTGTCCCTAAGATTTCCCTTTAAGTTAGGTAGTTAACAAACTAGTATAGGTCTAAAACTAGATAGCAATAACTCTCATTAATTAAATAGATGACAAAATTTACAAGTTTTATGACCAATTGGACTTTATTAGTCAAATTCAACTATCTATTAGTGTTTTTTTGCTCACATTTAGATACCAAAAAGTGGATTTGAGCTTAAATATGGGTTCAAACCATTACCTCTCTAATGGTTCCGAATTAATTGAGTTCCTCAGCATTTACGTATCGCGATTAAAGTTAATCGAGTTTCAGAGAAGTAGTCCTCTTGGTAAGTATATATACCAAAGAAAGTTATGGTTTTATAAAATGTTTTATTTCACATTAATGTTGTTGTCTAATGTTAGCTTTATGATCTTATATTGTATATTCTAGCACTTTTGCTGGTAGATAAAAAACAATCAATTATAAAAGTAGGTAGGTTCATATTAGAAGTGTCATTCTTAGAATTAGAGACACTTTGTTTTTGAAATATGGATGTTCAATTTTAAATTCAATCAAATTTCTTTATAAAAAAAATTACATATAAGTTACATATATCATTCAAAACTAAAGATAAGAGTTACAAGACACCTAATAGCTTCATTATTAAGCTTCTGCATATTGGCGAAGGTGCAACATTAGCTAATCATCTTGGTTCATCAATAGGGTGCAAGGAATGAATTTGATCTGAACTATAGAGGCTCGAAGCCTCCATCGAGTCCATATAAGGATTACTCGAGACATTATAAAGATCAGAGTGTTCCCCTTTGTGAATTCTACTCAAACCATCTTCGCTACTAAGTTGGTTAACCCATGGTTGTTTTATCCGTTTTCTCAAACCCTCTAGTTCCATAGCCACTTCCTTCATTGTTGGTCTATCATAACCGTTCATGCTGAGGCATCGTTTCACTAGAAAAGCAATTGCTTCGAGTTGTTCGAGGGAACCCTCTCGAACCACCTTGGGGTCAAGAATTTGAAACAAGTTATTTTCACTAAGAGAAACAAGGAAATAGGTTGCCAAGTTTCTTTGTGCTTGATCCCGGTCCATGCAAAGTGGCTTCTTACCGGTTAGAAGCTCAAGCAACACGACTCCGAAACTGTAAACGTCACTTTTATCTGTTAATTGACTTGTGTGAAAGTATTCAGGATCTAGATAGCCTATTGTCCCTTGAACCAATGTTGTCACTTGTTTTTGATCCAAGGGTATCAATCTTGAAGCCCCAAAGTCAGAAATCTTAGTAACAAGATTCTTATCCAGCAAAATGTTGGCGGATTTCACGTCTCGATGAATAATCGGCTTTGAAGTGGCCGAATGAAGATACGCAAGCGCTCCAGCCGACTCGACTGCTATTCGTAAACGGTTATCCCAAGATAACCATGTTGGTGAATCATTACCATGGATATGATGGAAAAGAGTGCCATTGGAAACACACTCATAGACTAGCAATGGGACCTCAGTCTCCAAGCAACACCCCAAAAGCTTCACCACATTTCGATGGTTAGTCTGAGTAAGAATGACCACTTCGTTGATAAACTGCTCGATCTGGCTCTCATCCATAACACGCGATTTCTTTATCGCGACAATAGTTTCATCAACCAAGACCCCTTTGTACACTGTCCCATAGCCACCACGCCCAAGAATCATGGTGTTCGAAAAGTTTCTCGTCGCCTTTTCTAGCTCTTCGGTTGTGAAAATTTTGTTCAACCGATTAACACCCCCGGACTCGATTGAACCAAACTGTTGTTTCAACAACATGCCACCATTTTTGAGAAAGAACTTCTCCCTCAACTTAACAACCTTTCTTCTTTGGTGGCTGAAATACAACCATCCCATTGCTATAAATATAGACAAGAATCCAATTCCCATTCCTGCAGAAAACTCAAAGTATTAAACGAGCTTCATTTTTTTGTGATCTATGTTGTGGTTACTTGCTTACCAAGAGACAACTTTAGCGCGGGGGACTTCGAGCTTCTAGCGGTGCAACCGCTCCCATCTTTTCTCCCGTCTCCTTCGAATCTGTGAAGGCACGAACAATTGAATGTTCCGGGAAGATTAGTACACGTCCCGTTACACGGATTAGTTTTCGGATCCGCACATTCGTCAATGTCTACAAATTACAAGTTCAACATGTCGCATTCTCAACTAAAGTGATCGTAAATATCATTTAACACTCAAAAGTTTATATGAAAATAGAAGAAAAACGGATAACGAAAAAGGTGATTAAGATATGAGGTGTGACTGACCATGGCAGCCAGGAGAAAGGTAAGGATTGCCTAAATAACCACTCTTGCAGGAGCATCTATAGCCTCCATTCCCGCCATCAAAATCGACACAAACGCTATTCGCTTGACAATGATAATCGCTCGTGTTTTGATAGTCGCGACAATTGCGACTACCGATCACCCAATTGAGGACCACAGGAACAGTTTCCGCGGTCCGAATGGGGAAATCGGGGTCCACGAAATCCGAAGCACCCCGAAATGAGAATGCACTTTCCTCTCCGAGGAAAGCGTACCCGCATTTGTCAAAAGACCAAACTTCGACATGAGAAAAGAACGTGAACACGTTGGCTACGTAAGTCGTTAAACCCGTTGGCAAGTTCGTTGCGCAACAACCCATACCTGAACATAATAATAAATGTATATTTGAGTATTTGATTCGAGTTTTCATAACACTCAAAAGTTTACATGAAAACAGAAGGCGAATGTTTACCTGAACACGAGCCAACGATAACATCTTGCACACCGGAGCATACAGACACGCACCCACTGACGAAATCCTTGCCTTCACTCCCCGACACCGGAGAAGCGAACGTGTAGTCGTCGCACCCGATCGCAAACACCTTGTTCCGCTCCGACAACGTGAAGTACGAGTTTTCAACCACAAGCCCGCTGGTTTGTTCTCGAACCAAGCCACCGGTTTGATTGAAGCACTTGAAGGCGACGGTGTTCTTGACTCTCACATGCTCATCGGAGATATCGACCACCTCTAAGCGGTGGAAGCTAGTGTCTCCGATGTACGAAAACAGGTCGGCGGGCAAGAAGGCTTTCGGCGGGTCGAAGGATGTGTTGCAACTGATATCGAACCAGGGACCGATGGAGCAACCGGAGTTGATTCCGATGCCGAACGGGTATGGCACGGTGAGGTTGCCACATGTGGTTGGGCAGCCCGGAATTGTGATGTTGGTGGCTGCCACCGGCGAGAGTGAAAGGTGGGATAGATGGAGGAGTAGGGAGAAGAGTAGAAGCATTTTGGCAACCCTTGTTGATCAAATGGAAACTAGATCTGATTCATGTTTTATAAGGTTTTTATTTCATAAAAACTATATTTACTATATTTGCGTTTTCGCACAGATAACGTGCTGCACAAAACAATTACACTACTTTATTGTAAAGAAAATAGAAATATAAAAAGTCGCGTAACAACGTTAAAATTAGAAGTCAAATGATGAAAATATCAACATAGAACCTAAAGATTATGTTATAATTAGATCAGTTACACAATCAAATGTGTTACAATTGAGAAAACAATGTAGCGCCATGTGATATTCACCTTGAAATGCCACTAAGTCAAATATGTTAAATTGTCTTTTGTATACAGAAACAAATACCGCATTACAAATTGTTACTACTGTAAAATCGTGCGGGTTTCGGCTAGTTTAATATAATATATTTATTGAGTACTAAAACGTGTATGGTAAGTCGTCGATCTTGTTTAATATATAAAAAGTAAAACTAGTTGACATTTGATGAGAAGACAATCCATTTTAGTAGTAGCTCATATTCTTAATGTGACAAATGTACGTGGTTGACTTTAAATGGTTGGGAGACGTGCTTTCGACTTACCGGACCTTTAATTACTTACGACTTAGTGATATTTTTTCTCAGTATTTTTTTTAACGGCAATTCGTTAGAAAACAAACATTTTTAGCAAGGAGTTAGAAGGAGCCAAAAAAATATTACAAAGAGAATGAATACCAAGTATTTTAATCAATTACATGGGACTTATATCAATTACTAAGCCATAAGAAACCCCAACTCTAGATATATTTCCTCGTATTAATTATTAAATTCAACACTCTGCTAGCTACACATCTTTACCGGTTATCATCAAATTTTCTTTTTTGATGGTGTTGGATCGGTATGTCAAAGGTACAACGTATGTCATTTTTTATGGTGTTGGACCGGTATGTCAAAGATATAACATATGTCATTGTTTGTTACTGATATCAGGGGCGGCTATGGGGAGGGGCGAGAACGGCGACCGCCTAGGGCCCGGGATTTTAAGGGGCCGGGAAGTTTTGTAATATGTTGTTATATATATATATATACATCAAATTGTGTATTAATATATTGTAGTTTGAAATTAAAACAAAAAAGTCATTAGCGTAGATGGTACTAATGTTTGATATAAAGGTGTAACCTAGAGGTTCCCGGTTCAAATCCTACCAACTCCCTTTTTTTCTTCTTTATATTATAAGGGCCCGGTTTTTATTTTCGCCTAGGGCCCGATCTTGTTTTTGCATTTTTGGAGCCGCCACTGTCTGATATACAATCTTAAAAGGTCATTCAGCTAGAGTTCTATGTCATTACATATTTAAAATAGGTTTTAAAGTGTACAACTAGAGTTTAATGTCAAGAAAATTATCATTAAGTAAGATGGTAATTTGAAATCGTAACATATTGTTGTTAGTATACTTTACGGAATAACATAAAACAAATATATACAATGATTCTAATACATGTTATGTGGGGTTCATGGTTTTAGTTTTGTATAAACACTACATTATGAATACATGGTTTTATTCAAGTGAGTAACACTTTAATAAACATGTTATTTATAAATATATGTAAGCAAACATATCTATAATGTGCATGTATTGATAAAAACTATAAATATATAAATTTAATTGTTAAATATTTGCTTTATGATTAACCATTCTCATCCCCTTCCCCATGTGAAACTTGTAGAAATCAAAGTCCATCGGGTTGATCTAATCGAATCGGATATCTAATATGTTCTATGAACCATTACGTCTGAAATCGGAATGTAACCAGAGCAGTAATGGAGACTGAAACAGTGGCATCGAGCTTGCACCTGAAGTAGCGCGTTAAGGTGTCGTAGAGAAGGAATTGTCCATGTAACAACCATCTGGCCTGAAAATCAGTAGTTGATTGGAGATAATAAATGTGCGTATTTAGGGTTCAGAGCAGATGCTAGCAAAGAGAAGAAAAGTAGCTCAATGCATTGGTATTTATAGATGCATGAGAATTATGCTTTCCGTTAGTCAGGAGATGTCAATGCGTATGGACGAGCACACGTATACCTTCTAGGAGGGAGGCATGCCTAATTCATGTTGTATCCTAATTGGTTGGATGCACACATATCACGGACGCGTGACATAACTTTTTAAATTGGTGCTCACACATAGCGTTAGTTTAGGCCTGACCCCAGTGACATTGTAAGTAGGCAGGCCTAACATGGCCTGCAGTTGGGTTTGTACATAAACAAGACCCCAACCCGTAAATTCTTGGTCTAGAAAGTCAGTAGTAAGTTAACAATAAAAAACTAATGTCATTAGTCGCTAATCGCAGTTAAACACAACTACTAACGTAACTTAATTAGTTAAGTCCGTTAATCACCAAAGGGAAGCGTCCATAAGGAAGTTTAAATAAGGGGCAAACCCAAACGTTGTCATTGTTTATACTTGTTGGTTACCATCATCCAAAGTCAATTTCTACATTCAAACATTCACTGTATACTTTTGTTCATCGATACACACACACACATTTACGTTTGATTACAAATAGCGAGTAGTAGAGATCCGGGCAAGAAAAGCCTCGTGGTAGAATGTGTTTGGTTCTCTAGGTTTGATTTGTTTTTGGTATTGAAAATACAAAGGATAAATGGATAATTTCATTTGAAAATGACCATAAGCATATCCACGTGGCGGTACTATTAATAGTGAGGTACTATTAATAGTAATAGAATAGTTTTGTGGTTAAATTTTGTTTCTAATTTAACCTCTAAACATCATACGTAAACCATTGAGTTTGTTCCATATATAGAAACCACAAAATTTAAACATATCCACGTGTCATGAGCATGTTAAAGGTGGGGCAACTATATATATATAGACAGGGAAGAACCATTGCTCCCTATTATTTCCGTGGGCGTGTTCGTACGTACACGACCCTTTTGTTCCCTGACATACCATACCGCCGCCCTCCACCTCCAGAAGGAGCAACTAAAGCAGCCTTCTACAAATAAGGAGGCGGAGGGGGTGATTTTCGACAGTCTGCGAAAGTCGAATTACTGATCATGGGGAAGAAAAGAGAGTCATCTGTGAACACGTTGTTCATCACATTGCTTCGAAGGCAAACGATGAAGGTGAAGATCTTCTTAGCCATGACGGTGTTTATTTCCTCTCTTGCCGCTCTCAGAAGTTTCGTCACCAACTATAATAACTTCTTCGTTGCCGCCGAATCTGTTCGTGCCGTTGGACTAATTGCTCTCATTTGGAAGCTCATAACCCTAAAAACTTGCTCCGGTATGTATCAAAATTTATATTTTTTATTATTGATTTCGTTTAAATACAATACAAATTGAGCCTAGTGTAACTTTTTTTTTTAAATAAAAATGTTGCATTAGATCCAATGCTAACATTTTTTTATTACATAATGCAACATTTTAGAACTAATGCAACTCTTTGTAAAAAAGTTGTATTATCTAACGAAAATGTTACATTAGGTCTAATGCAACCTTTTCATCTAATGATACATTCATCTTTGTGACAAAAAAGAGTTGTATCAGGCTCACTTTGTTCGAGAGTTAAAACTTAAAATGGCCGGTTTTATTATAGGGCTTTCGTTGCAGACACAAGAGCTAACGGCTGTAGTTTTAGCTGTAAGAATATGTTGTAGATTTGACATCGGGCATAACATTCACACATTCCTTGACATCGCTTCATTGTTGTCTACTCTTTGGGTTATCTACATGATGCGGGTCAAGTTGTTTGTGAGCTACAATGAGCATCTAGACAGAACTCCCAAATGTTGTTTGGTAAATTGACCCAATTTTCTGCTCATCTACTTCATCACTTGGTTAAACAAATAATCATGTATTCTATAACATGCATTTTGTGCAGATAGTTCCTTGTGCTATTGTGGCTCTACTTGTTCATCCTAACAGTTGTCTTCCTATTCTAACCAAGATTATGTGGGCATTTAGCGTCTATTTGGAAGCCATTCTAGTGCTTCCTCAACTTCATATGATGCAAAGAACACAGGTCTTTGGATCAATTTTTTTTTCTTTTTATAAATAATCAAAATTTGAAAATTTGTTCATCATTGATCAAATCGAGTGTGTTGCAATTTCATTTCAGATGATTGAACCCTTCACCGCGCTTTATGTGTTTGCACTTGGAGTCTCAAGATTTTTCGGGGCTGCTTATTGGATTCTTCGGGTTAGTTTCATATCACTTATAATTAGATCGATTCGATTCAAGTTATATAAGTTTATAATAAAGTATCAAGACTGGAACCGATATCAAAAACACACTCACAATCATATATTAGAAAAATCCTCTCAAAAACCTTTTATTGATTCAGACACATTACATAACCCTAGTAGTATATGTAGGCACTAACAAACTTGGAAAACAAGTTTTCTTTTTGTTTCCTATTATAAATCAAATTCCTTAATTAACCAACTTGTTAATAAAATAATAAATCATAATTTACCTTAGCCTAATTATACAACAAATTAGACGGGATTTGGGCCACCCCATGCGAACCCAACATTGAAATTATCTTACCAACAAAGTAGATTAATTTCCTTTTATTTATTTGTGTTTCTTAGGTATATGAATCAAGTGAAGCGTATTTGTTCTTACTGGGACGTGGCTACTTTTGGGTCCCGATGGTGTTAGTATCAGAGACTGTTCAAACGTTCATTTTGTCAGACTTTTGCTATTATTACCTTAAGAGGTAAACTTGTCTTCATACCTCATACATCTCATTACTTATTTCTTTTAAACGTATAAGGGTGGAGGGGGTGGGGCGGCTTCAAGCCCTTGGGTTTGGCTGCTTCACCACTGCTTCCACCACCACAGTTTCATGGGACCGCACGAAGCCGAGACACAACAACAAATAAAATTTACCAAAATGCCATTAAATCATTAGGCTTCCACCCTCTACCCTTAAGCTTTATTTTGCTTCATTTTTTCCATCCTATGTGGCAGAAACTCATTTAGAAGTGTAAACGAGCCAAGCTCGTCTAAGCTTGAGCTGGGCTCGTTTAAATCAGTGAGGGCTCTAGCTCAATTTGTTTAGGACTTTATTCCTAATGTTCGAGCTTGAATCGTTTAAAACTTATTTCTAAGGTTCGGGCTTATATCGTGAAGAAATACTTAATCTCTAGCGACCCTCATTTATTATTTAATTACTTTCTTATATAAGTAAATTTGTATATATTTATAATTATACTTTTATATATAAATATAATAAATATCACTGAATTAATTTATCATAATTATATAAATAATTAATTAAATAAATTTAAACACGTAAAAGGCTTATTTAGGTTTACGAGTCAGCCCAAGCGTCGGCTCGAGCTTTCTATGCAAAACTTGAGCTCGAGCAAGTTTATTAAATGAATCATATTTTATGATTTGAGCTCGTTTCGATTCGAGTCATTTAAGCTTTTTACTCATCTAATCCCAGATAGCTCACGAGTCTAACTCACACTTTTTAAAAGTTTAATATATCTTAAATCATTAAATCATTGATTTAAGGCCATATATATTGGATTCTCTCTTTTATAACTTATTATTTTAATGGGTGCCAAATTTTGCAGTGTTGTAAGCGGAAATCTTGTGAGAGTGCCACGGGTTTGACACGTCATTTCTATTTCTAATGCGAACATTTGCTATGAAGATCACGACACGGAAATACTTTTAATTTCGAGTGTAAAGATTTGGGTACATATTATGATATTTGTTTGTAAATTTCATAAGTGTTTTTGGTAGTTACGGGACGTAATTAATCGTCCAGTCATTTTTTTCAATCTCATCATTCAGAATGAGGTTAATCTTTTTGACCAATGTATTAGCGGATTGAGATTTTGTGCTTAAATCTGGTAATTATTCTTGTAATTCATGAAATTGTTTTGTTCTTTGTTTTGTGCTTCTCTATCATTTTTTTTTCTTTTTTGTTATTAAAATTAGTGTTTTTAAATTTCTTGAGCTTTTTTCGACCCCTCACTCAACTTTTTGGATTTCTTTTTTAAAAGAACACAAACAAGAGTTGGTGGTTTGTTGAAGCCTTGACCAACGAATGAGTGTGAGTGAGCTATAACAGAAGCATGGGCGAAGCTTAGTGGAGCCCGGGGGCGACGCACCGCCCCACCCCACCCCACCCCCCGGTTTTTTTCGGCCGTAGTGCTAATTTTTGTCATTTTCGAAATTTTTTTTATATATACTGAGAACCGCCCCCCCCCCCCCCCCGAGATTATGATCCGTGACTTTTCGCACCCAAACTTTTCCCCGAAGCTTCGCCATTGAACAGAAGTAGAAAGACTAAAACGAAAGTAAAATGTGAGTACTTTCTGCGTTTTCAAGTTGGGTACTCTACCAAATCTTCCAATATATATTTATACTAAGTATAGGGGTATAAAATGTAAAAAAAAAAAAAAAAAACTAAAAATAGTTCCAACGGTCATACGTATAGTCAGTTCACCACGACTAGAAAACTAAAATTTTAAAGGTTAACGGCGGGTTCCCAGGAGGAGTCAGGTAGGATGTGATCGAATGAAAAACATGGCAGTGAGTAGTATTCGGTGGGTATCGGTTCGTGATTGGTTTTGTATATATCGGGTAGGAACCGAATCCGGTTCCGGGTATTGATTTTATGTTTGCTATCTAGATTAAGATATAGAATTTGTTTTAGATAGAGATAAGCAACAATTTTATTATTTCTTTTTCTCTATTTTACTTTTAACTTTATTTGTTTATTAACTTTAATTATGTTTACTATCTATTTTAACACGTATAATTGGCTCTACATCAATACGTATAGGATTTTCTTAAACTATTTTTTTATATACATGCGTTTCTTAAACTATTATTTTATATACATACGATATCCTGTGTAACTCATGATAGAGCTCAAATCTTCAAGCTAGACCCGAGTACTTCACGGGTCAACTTAAGTCAACCTTGAGAAGAAGACGAAGGGAGATAGTTGCATATCAGAATGCCGAAAAGATTGACTAAACTCGTTACAATTGTAACAAGACACTATTGATGTCAAATGAGGTCACAATGGCACTCGTAACATTGAATAATCAAACAAGTTGGGGCTTTCTCCCTTCTTTGTTATACAAACTTACAAAAAAAAACCACTCTACTTTAGAATTTAAGTCCCCATCACACACGTAAATGGTTCCGTGCTCCAAAAGATAAATTGATGTAAAACATACATAACTTTTTAGTAAAACTACAAAACAAAATTCTATTCTCCTCATAATGTCACACTTGGGAATTTGCATGACCCGAAACCTGAAAAAAAAAAAAACATTTATTATGTTAAAAAAATCAATCATAAAAAAACATATATCATCCGAAAACACGACACGGACATGACAAGGTTGATATATGTAACATGTTTTTGACGGTAATAAAAATACGGATAATTTGTTTTCAGATTAAACGGTTCAACCCGTTAATCCAAGGTAACTATTTGACACCACTTACTTGGATTTTTGGTCGTCTGGACCGCAAGGCCATTGAAGTAACAAGTTCCACCAGATTTCCGAAACTGTGCCCAATACGAACTAAACGCATAACTCGCATGCCACGTCACCGAATCGGGTTTAAAACACTTCCCACCGGGCCGGATCGGGTCACAAGTCC
Source organism: Deinandra increscens subsp. villosa (assembly GCA_039602395.1). Classification (NCBI taxonomy): domain Eukaryota; kingdom Viridiplantae; phylum Streptophyta; class Magnoliopsida; order Asterales; family Asteraceae; genus Deinandra; species Deinandra increscens. The sequence goes on along the minus strand of JBCNJP010000014.1, from coordinate 25,758,614 downwards.
CATTCCCCTGTCCACACGCGTACGAAAGAGCACCGCCAAGAGCCGTCCCGTTAGCCCCACGCTCCGACACACACCAAATCCTCCCCTTATACGGCTCATTATTCGTCGGCGCCGGCAACGCCTTCGTGAACTCCGACTCCGACGTCTTCCCCGATAAATCTATCTCGTAGATATTCGTCCCGTTCGGATACAACAACCCGAAATGCCGCTCCGTACCCGGACCCGTTTTCTGGTTCTCGTTATACAAAGCGAAAATAAACGACGGTAAAACCACATCCGGCTTCAACGGGGTCCCTTTTAGCGACTTATCGGTAAACTTCTTGACCACATTCCGGTTGTATATCGCGGCATTGTAAACACTCGCTCCGATTTGGTCAACGTCTCCCCCGTTCGGCCAACCCGTTTCCGCGATGAACAACCGGGTATCCGGGTACCCGGCCCGTTTCAAAGCGAAATAAAGCGCGTCAAGCATCTGGTCCAATAAATTAGTGTAAGTCAACCCGGAAACCGGATCCGTATACGACGTGACATTCGGCTGGAGCAGAGCGTACCCGAGCTTAATATTAACCGGGTCGGATACCCACGCGAAATACGTGTACACATCGATGAAAAAAAACGATTTCGTCCGGTTAACGAACTGTAGTAACGGCTTCAAAACAGAATCCGTTACACTTTTTTTAAGCATCCCGCTGGACGGCGGGAACGAAGCTTCTAGACAATCCATCGCCAGCGGGGTGCCGACTTTTATCTTCTTCAGCTTGTTTAATATCAACGATTTCCGGATCCGGCGCATCGCCGGAACGAGGTTGTGCCACGTCACGTTGTCCGGCTGCGAGAGGATCTCGTTGCCGACGAGGACGTACCGGATTTTAGTTTGGGGGTAAAACGGGAGGACGTTGGAGGAGATCCAGTCGTCGGCTAGGGTTTGATTGGCGGCTATGGCGGTGATGATTTCGTTGGGCACCATTACCGAGACTTGAATGTCGGTGTTTTTTAGGGCTTGGAGGATTCTAGGGTTTGCATCGTAGATTTTCACGCGGCCGGCTTTTAGCGATTTGATTAGCTCGACGGATTTGTGCGGCGGCGGGAGGTTGTTTCCGAGCTGGCCGTAGTTCACCCCTGGTTTGGCGGCAATATCTGCATCTGTAATTAAGAAAACATATGAACAATAAATGTATAAAATCCATTTGAGGAGACAAAATAGTGAAATAATTTGGGAACTTACGAGAGGGAGAAAACAGAAAACAGAAGAGGGGAATGAGGAAGATTAAACCCATTTTTTGATGGGTTTTTTTTTTCCGATGATGAAAGGTTTGTTGACTATAATTGTATAAATAATAAATGAAAGTGGGCTGGTTATCCGACCGTTGAAAGAATCAAGCTAATGGGGTGGGGGTAGGGTAGCGAGGATTGGTGTGATTGTGAAGCACAAATATCTTTTCGGATTTAAAGAAAGAAAGTGTGAGGGGGGTTGAGGGTGGAGAAAAGATAGGAAGAACCGAAGAATCTAGTGGTAAAGTCTCATATTAATGATAAACAATAAATATAATAAATATAAATAAATATAAATAAATATAAATAAATTTGATTTTAATAATTTAAATCATATCCTATTCAAATGATTAGTTTAACTAATGGCAATCTTAATCTTTATTCTTTTCTCAATGTCAATTCTATAAGTTTTTTTATTATACATTTATAGTGAGTTACACTTGTTTTCGCTTTTATATTTTATTATTTTCTTCTGAATCGTCTTATGAGTCGAAGATACAAGCCACGTTTTGCGGGTCAAGGATTCATACAAGTCTCTTGATTAGATTATTTCTTCACATTTAAGTCAGTGGTTAAAGCCTCCATAATTCGCGTGGTTCTTACTCTTTCCATCATCAATAATTGGAAATTACATCAAATTGATGTCAATAATGCATTCCTACATGGCTCATTGAGTGAAACAACTTACATGGAACAAACACCAGGGGTTTTACCGACAGTAGATTCACAAATCTTATGTGTAAGCTAAACAAGGTTTTGTATGGCCTCAAACAAGCTCCAGGAGCGTGATTCGATCGTCTTAGTTACTTCAAAATGGCTTTTCATGCAGTCGTGCCGACACCTCGCTCTTTGTGTTTAAAAGAGATACATGCATTATGTAGTTACTAGTCTATGTGGATGATTTAATTCGTATCGGAAATTAGAATCGGTTAGCACCTTATTTATTACTCGGCTAAATTATGAGTTTGCTATCAAAGATCTAGGGAATGTCAACTAGTTTCTTGGACTTGAAGTAACTGACACCACAAATGGGTTGTTCCTAAGCCCATCAAAGTATGCTCATGTTTGTTAGTGGCGATGGTGACGACGGTGACAAGTTTACGACACTATTCAACTCTTGGAGAAGTAGGATGCATCTCATTCCTCACTATCCACCCCATCTCTAAATTTTATGAAAAAAAAAATACTTAATAGTCAATTTATTTAACTCTCCATCCGTATACCCCATCCCATATATTTTGGAAAAAAATCAAACTTACCTCCCAAATTTGAATATATTATTCATCCATATTCATTAGTTTATATTTTTGTAAATGAACTAGACAAGTTTTTACTACACGCTCGTTATCGCAGAGATAACACGGGTACACAAATTAAAACAATGACACTGTTAAAACATAACGTGGAAAACGAAAATACAAAAAACTACACAGTACCTCCATTTAAGGATAAGAAAAAAACTATCTGTGTCTGGCTTCATCATAAACTACCACATGCAACACTTAGTACCGTCACGTGGCCAAATAAGGCTGTGCCATCTGCAAAAATCTTTTGTTATAGATATTTTATTTTAATTTGTTGCAGTATATATTTAATCAACTATTAAAATATAATAAAGATCATCACCACTTAATAACTTCAAATCTATATTATATTATATATATATACAATACAAATTCAAAGTGAATAGTATTGTTTTTAGTTTTTGCAATTTGACCACAAATAAGTTACAACTTTGGTCCCTGTTGTTGACATGTTTAAAAGTTTGATCTTACACTTTAGTCCCTGCCCACAGATTTTTCATTATCCACCGTCTTCTCTCACTCTCTCTCTCTCTCTTTCTTTTAGTTTCTAGACTTTTCTTTTCTTTCTCTCGACTCCCTGATCACCACCAAACTCACCCCTAATTTCTGGCGCCTCCACAGGTCATCGGGCACCGCCGCATAGCTACCGCACCTCCACCGTGACCACTCCGCTCAACTACTCTGTGCTTAGTACGTGTCATCTGTTCTTCATCGCCACGAGATCTCCTCTCTACAAAGTTCATCATCTCTCTTCAGAGTTCTGGTTTAAATTGATGCTCATTTCCTCTCTACAGAGTTCATCATCTCTCTTCATATTAGCTCTCTTTCTCCTCACATCGTTCCCCATTGTCGTTGTTTTCCTTTCATCATCGATCAACTCCGCCGGAAAAATTGGTTTAGCGTCGCTGTTCTGCACCGCCGTCACCATCAATAATACTTGGCATCCATCTAAAGATATCGAAAACGGTCGGTGTTTAACCGCCGTTGTTCTATGGTGGGCTAAGACCCTAGATCTGCGACAATTTTTGGTGGCACTCCGACCACGGAAGCGATTCTGGCTGCAGCGACAGTCCGATCTAGGGTTCATGTGACATTTTCCGGTAAAGGTAAAACCCGCCCTTTTCGTTTTGTGGGTTTTATGTTTTTATAGGTTAATCGATTTTTTCTTTATGATTTTGCAGGGACTTCGCCATGGTGGAGACTACTCAGCACACATACGAGGCTATAAATCAGGTTACTAAGTACCATTGCTTCTGATTTTCCTGTTTGATTTCTTTGTTGTTTGATTTTCCTTTGTTCTTTGTTGCATGATTTTCTTTGGTTGTCGCAACCCTTTTGGTTGTTAGGGTTTATGTGCTCCGTAGGTTAATTAATCCATTTCTTCAATCTTAATTAGCATGTTATGCTTATTCATGTGAATTCTTATTTGGTAATTTTTTTCTTTAAAGAGTGTATATTTGTATTATTTGCTCAGCCTTTCCTACTAAGGTTTGATGTTGTTTCTTTTACATTTTTCTAAGGCTTGATGTTTCTTCTTTAACATTTTTCATAGGTAGTTGCTGCGGATGCTTGGGCTACCATGTATGTTATATCTTTCGATTTCCAGGTATAAATGTACAATTATGTTTCAAATTTTTATTTGCATTCCTTTCTTTCTCCTGATCACAGGTTCAGTATGTCTGAATTCTGATGTCTATGATCGCATATTCCTAACATTTGCTTTAATAAGTTGCATATTTATCTTATTCTGTGTTTGTATTTGGGATGCGTTTCTTCTTGGTTTTTAGTTATGTTGATATCGTCTACTGAACCAATTAGAACCTACAACTTGATACGACATGAATTAAGGAGCTATTGATTTTAAATATCGGTTCTAAAAAAATCCGCTCTCATAGCCTTCACACCCAATGACAATCAAGGTTCATTTTCTATTATTAATTCTAACGCATAAAATTTAATTGTACATATCTGTTATTGGTACATATATAATGTTTTTCCTAGAGTCTTGGACTTAAATTTAATTTATCAATCTTCCATATTAGTACTTTATGTTCTCCAATTGAACAAACATGCTGCTATAACTCTATTATAACAATGTTCGCACCCATAATCTTCTAAAGTTGCTTATTCCTTTTTGCTACTAACAAAACTGTAATAATGTCCATCAAATCTCTGTGGCTTGATTATTTTTTTTACCATTTCTTATTATGTTTCGCTATAGAATTATATAATAGTATTGAAGGGTCATAACAAATTATATTATGTTTTTTATGAGAGAACATAAGTAATTTATATGATTTTTAATTAATTAAAACTATTTAGTAAACAATGCATGAGACATAAATATTGCAAGAATGTTACAGAAGTGAACAGATACAGTTTGGTGGAACAACTATTGAGCAGCCATTTTCCATTTGAGGTTTGTTTGTGTTTTTTTTTTAATATTGGTTGCCAATTCCCATGACACGGATTGGACTATGGGGGGTTTAATAACACAGTTTTAGCAATCTATTGAGCAGGACTGGTAGGATGGGTAGGTTGGGTAGGTTGGGTAGGATGGGTAATCAATAATTTTTTAAAATGGGTCAAAATGGGTAAGGTATTACGATTTACGCCAAACCACACTTTTGCAATACAAGAAAATAACTGGGTCTTACTATGTTGGAGTGTTATCGAGTATGCCATCATAAAAGAGATATATATATATGGTTGCTTCAAACCAATCTTTTTAATCTTTTTGTCTGACTTATGGCATAGTTTTTCTTAAATAAGAATTTTTTAATCATTATGAACTTATACTTCCTTTTGTATAGGTATAGTTCTCAATCTGTATGAGAAGTTCTCATACAGAATCTTCTTTATAAACTGAAGGTGGATTTGAATCACTATATTGGGCCGGTCTATTGAGTTATCTATGATAAAATTCAAGGTAAGCTATCCTTTAATTACAAATTGTAATTTTTTAAAAATGTATATCACTTTTGAATTTTTATATCAATGAATTTGCTATTTAGACAAGTCCCTTTATAACTTTAGGCCATATTACTTGAACAATATATCAGAGTTATTTAATATGGTTTGGTAGGGATGCTGCAACTTGACAGCAAGAGGAGACCTATTTCAAAGGTACAACTGAGTCGACTTCTTTTAGATTTTAATTTGTTTTTGTCATTGAAAATTCATTGTTTCAATTTGGCATCTCCTTCTAATTCAGATGAAAATTTTTGATTTTATTCAAGATTAGCTGTAAATTTGTTATATTGAGTAGAGTTGACCTTTTCAGGGTTTTGGCAATGTGGGATCTTCAGTGGCTAGGCTGATTCATGAAAACCCAAATGGTGTTGATATACCAGCATTGCTTGGGCATAAAATAACAAGTTGGAGCTTGACGGTGGAAAAAGCATGAATGCAAATTAATTGCTTGCTCATGAATGTGATGTTTTTGGTGTTCTCAAGGTAATTGTCTTTTTTATTTTTGTATAAGAAAATTAGCATTTGAAACTTTCTTTTGATAGATTTTTCCCTATTGTTCTATAAGTGGATATGCTGACTTTAAAAGTCAAGCCAGTGATTCAGACTTCAAATTGATATAGATTCTTTAAATTTTGATCTGCTACTTATTTTGAATCTTTAGAATGCCCTTACATGTTTACAAATTATGATTTTTCATTTTCATTGTTCTAATTCTAATTTGATTATATCTTTTTCTTTGATATCATCAACTAAAGAGAAAGCGTTATAGACATTAGAGCCAAGCTCATCATCTTAGAAGCAGCAAATCACCCTACTGATCCTGAAGTAGACAAGGTATGTTTTCGTCAAACTATAGAAATAGAGTCAAATTCAGAATTTATATAAGTCTGATGTGGACTCATATTCAGACAGAGGAGTCAGGTCCCATATATCAATACTACCAAATCAATCACAGAATGTAGGCAAATGAATATATGAATTTTATGCAAGTCTGATGTGGACTGATCATATTAAGACAAACCTGCAAGCATATCTCACTCATTATGGCTGTGTAAAGGATCAGCATTTGTATTGGATTGAGTTCTTGATGGATGGATGGTTCCAAAAGTGTTTATGGATTGAGTTCTTGATGGATGTTTCTGTTAAAGAAAGGATTTATACGGTTTTCGTATGTAGGCATTTATGTGGGACGAAGAGAAGGTGTATGGCGAGTTAAAGAAATACATGACAAAAGCTTTTCATAGCATAAAAAGAGCGTATACTCGCTTAACTTTTATTTGTATACAAAATATAATCGGAAATAGTAAAAAAGCATGTGCAGCAATTACTGTTAATGGAAATATGGCATAGTATGGAAATGTAAAGCACCAGCAACCACTTTTTTGCTACTGTATACACCTCTGAGTCCTGTATACCCCTCCAAGTCCTAAAGAAAGTGACCCGCCGCAACGCGCGGGTGGGTCAATTTCTTGTTATAATATATTTGAGGAGCATAAGCTTATCTTTTACTTATAAAAATGAAGAGCTTAATGGGGTATAATAATCTTTATTAAAAAAAAAAAAAAAAAAAACTCGACAATGAATTATACTTATCATTTATTTCAAAATTTAAACATACTATTTAATGATAACCAAAATTTAATGATAAATAAGATTTATTAAAAAAAATATATATTTATTCGCATCACATTCCTTATCTTTATCTTTATGAGTTATATGTTTATCTTTACAATTTATCTTTATCTTTATAGTTTACAAAAAAAAAAACATCCATAAAATTTGAAGATTTAAAAAAAAATTACATTGCATTCTTTATCTTTTTATATCCCATATATGTGTAAGAGCATTCACATAAGCTTCTTTATATTACATCTCCTTAAATTTTAAAGAATATATAAAAATGTCTATATTTTCTCCTACTTCAGCATCTTTATGTTTAAACATTATATTTATATTTAAGGGATAACGTGATTAGTAAATATACCAATCAATTAGACATATATGAGTTTTTTTAATAATAAAAATGTGATATAAAGTTTTTTTAAATGTCTTTAAATTTTATGGATAAATATGTTTTTTTGATAAATTATAACGATAATGATAAAGACAATGTTATGAATGATCTATAATAGATTAGTATATTTACCAATTTATTGTATTTATCCGTTAAATATAAGCATACGTTTTAAATATAAAAATGTTGATGTAGGAGAAAAAATAGACATCTATCTATATATATCTTCATACTCTAATAAACAATTGCAATTGTTGACACATGTCAACACTAGATTAATTCTCACAAAAGTTTTCCCTCTCTAATAAAAAAAAATTATTGGAAATTATATTCTATTTTATAATCATGATATATTTTATCTATTTATATTTATGAAATTATGACAATCATATATTAATTTACATCTTATTTTTATATAAAAATAATTTTTAAACTGTTATTATTTTCATTTTAAAAAATATTTAGAAACTTATAAAATACCAATAAACATGTATTTAGTGTGTTTTCAAATATAATTGAGCAAATCATATATAATATTTTAATTAACGAATACCTAATACTAATTTACAAATTCAATCAGCGTTACGTTGTGTGTGATACTATTTATATAGAAATTCATAAGCGATAAAAATCATGTTCATAATTATCCAATATTAAATAGTTTTTCCTACCATATCAAATGAGCCATGTTCATCCAATTTGGAAATTTAGACATCGCGCCTAATACACTTGTAAGTTTTCTAATATATATCAACATAACATTTTTTATTGATTTTAAATTTTATACTCAACACTTAGAATATGCTCATTATAATTTTGATAAAACTTTATACTCATCTAACTTTCTATACAGACCTAAAGTTTCAAGTTGAGGGTTTGATTGTTTATCAAACATGATCAAGTTTATCTTGCATTTTCCAAATATACAAGTATAGACATGCCCTAAATATATAATATTTTGATAAAGAGAGTAAAGTCACCAATACCATGTTATGAATTATAACTTTAGTTTTTTTTATCTAATGTAATGTAATACGTTATTCTGGTAATAAGAAGGGTATGCATGAATTATCATTCATATATATATTTTTAATGATTCAACCCGTATAACATACGGGTTTTATCCTAGTATATAATAAAAGAAAAGTTTTTGGCACCACAATTTGCCATGTGGCACCACCACATTCATCCTCAATATTTTTTTCCGCCAATAAACATTTACAAGCGGATCTTCTAATTTTGGATATATATATCCACTATTTATTATTGTAGCGAATCTTCTAATTTTGGATATATATATCCACTATTTATTTACTGTCTTCTAAAATATTTAATAACCAATTATTTGATTACTTAATTTAATATATAATATATATAGTATATTAAGTTACATCTATCTATACTCTATACTATATAATAATGAAAAAGTTTGGTCATAGTTTAATTAATAAAAAAAGAAATTTGACATCACCATAAAATTTTAAATTAACCCGTGTAACACACGGGATAAAAAACTAGTTTCTTATATATATATTGTTTTAAAACTTAAAGATAAGGTGTAATTTAAATAAGTTGATGTAAATACTTCAAATAAAATAAAAATAAGACATAAAATTTGTTTTCCAAATATAAGCGTATACTTCGTTGTAAATAATCATCATCACTTAAGAATGTCAAATAGAATTATTAGGCTAAACGTAGTGGGGCGTTTTCGACCTCGATAACGCCCCATAACGCCGGTCCATAACGCCCCGACCATTACCCCCCGGCGTTATGGGGCGTTATGGAGGTCGAATTCGCCGGGGGGCGTCAGGGACATAACGCCGAACGATCGAATTAAAACCAAAAAAAATAGCCGTTCAACGGCTATTTTTTTAACCGTTACCTTTTTTTTATTTATTTAATCTAATCATATTTAATCACTATATATACCCCATATATTTTATAAACTTTCACACACCACCTCAACTCAATTCTATCCTTCTACTTCTCATCTTCTATATTTTTTAAAAATGTTTCCCAACCAACCCAACAACCAACCCAACTCTCGACCTAATACCGGGGAGAACGAACCCGATCAAAACCTTTGGCAAATGTTTATGAACATGCCTCCCCCTCAATTCCCGTCAATGAACCCCGCCACTCAACCTTTCCCGAACCAATTCTCAAACATGAACCTTTACTCTCAAGGTTTTGTCCAATTCTCCCAACCACAATTTGGAGGTTATCCACCTCAACCATTTCAAGCTTCTCCAACCCCACGACCTTCTCCAATCTCGCGACAAACTCTAACCCCTCGAGCATCTCAACCCTTTTCTCTTCAAGATGAGGATGTTGAAATCGTCCAAGAAACACAAGAGGTCGGTGCATCACAACCAAAACAAAGGAGAGGAAAGAGCAAACGATCTCACAAAAAAAAGGAGGACGACGCGAGAGCGACGAAGGAGATACAATTTTGGAGCGACGAAGGAGATACAATTTTGGAGCGACGAAGGAGATACAATTTTGAAAGCGGATATAACAACACGTCAAACCCGAAAAAGCAAGAAATCCAAGACGTCGTCTTCCGCCGATCCCGAGTCGTTTGACTCCACCGCTCGAACATTCGAAATTAATTTGAATGATTCGGGCAATGATGATGAGGATGATGCTCCGACTCCACCCGTGGAGACTACTAGTGGGAGGCCAAGAGGTCGAGATTTCGCGAGGGCTAACCGTGGAAAGGTTCCGGTCACCGAATATCACGCGGTGATGGCCGAGAGTATTCAAGATCTTGCACGGTCGAAAAAAAAGCAAGTCGAGCAAATCGACGATTATCAACTCGACAAGGATCTCGAGTTCCTCGCCCAAAAACCGCCTGAAAACGCTAATCCGGTTTACCTCGCCCTCCATAAGAAAAAGATGGAACGAATCAAGACAAAATACAAAATCACCGATTAGTATTTCTTTTTAAGTAGTTGTATGTTTTTTAAGTAGTTGTAATTTTTATTTTAATTAAGTTGTCTTTTTTTTTAAGTTGTAATATTTATTTTTAATGAAAGTAGATTTTAAAAAAAAAAAGTTAAAAAAAATAATAATAAGGTAATGATGATGGTGGGCTTTATGGGGCTTTATCCACTACACCATAAAGTCCCATAAAGCCCCTTGCCCAGTCAGCGTCCACATGGCGCATAATGCCCCTTGTGGGGCTTTATGGGACTTTAACCATTACACATAACCTTAGCCACTTGAGTCTTGGTTCTCTAAAAAGACTTTTACTTCTTTGATAGAGCTAAGATTTAAATCTGAGGCTGAAATATTAGCTTATAATTTAGGGTATGATAGAGTAATGTAATTTTCTGTTAAAAATAAAAATTTAATTATTGAGCACAACCTTGAACATAGAGTAAATGTATAACTTTTAAAGCTAGTGAGTATAAATTGTGCATTTTATATGATATTTATGCTACAAAATTTTATTATTAAGGAGAAAGAAGACTTGAGCAATTAATTATTAGGTGAAAGAATATGAATAGCTGAGGGTAAGAACTAAGAAAGTCTATCAACTTTCATAATAAATGGCTGAGTCAAAAAAATAATAAATGGTTGAGTCAAAGAGGGTGCATCCTTTCACTTGGGTTCAACTACCTCATTAAAAACTATACTGAAAAAATTTAGTGGGAAACACTTCGCCTAGGGAAAACTAGGGTTGACAACTAAAATGTACCTTTATAATAAGTGTTATCGTATAAGGTATCAGTCACAATTCACAACCTACATCAACAACGACGAGTACTATAAAATTATTAAAAAAACAAAATCCATTTTGGAATATTTACTAGAATATAATTTATTTTCATTTATTAAATATCATTTCATTTATTATATTACAACTTTCAGTTCAATTATATGAAATTTTGTTCAATCGTGCTTTAGTTTCATATCTAATTTGGAATGATTTCAGAATGATAGTGTAAGAAACGATTGGATTTTCTATAAATGCCGAAGACATGTATGGATGGTTCGTATAATTCACGTTTAAAACAACGTTGAGGATCGATGAAGACGAAGATTAATTACTATGTTTTTATGAATTTTTTTATTATTTGATGAAATATTGTGTAATCATGAGGGGCTGTATTACTACATCATTTTTTGTCATAGAGCCCATGAATGATGTGAATATCACGTGACAAAAGATGCCCTCAAAAAGCTCTATGACTAGAAATAGCCTAAACATGGTTCCCCACACTATTGTTTGCCGGTAATCAACTCATTCCATAATTTTAAAACTAATTTCTAATCATAAAACATAAAACTCATTCCCTGCACTATTGTTTTTCTCTTTTTGTTTCCATGTGTCGAAGAAAGCTGAAAATCATAAGTTTTAACGTATAACGTCAGGGCCGGCCCTGGGCCTGGGCCACATGGGCTACAGCTAGAGGTGTACAAAACCGGTTTTTTTACAAACCGGTTCGGGTTGTGAACCGGAACCGGTTTGGTCAACTCTGGTCAAAATCGGCTTGGTCATAATCGGTTCGGGTTATGAACCGGTTTAAAGTAACAAAACCTCAAACCTACAGAACCGTATCGGGTCAGTTTGAAACCGGTTTGGGTTGAACCGGTTTGTAAAAAAACCGGTTTTTTTATTCTTTCAAATGATTAACTAAACAAAGTTTAAGACTTGATATAAGAGAAAAAAGTTGGCTAAAACTACATTATAAAATTTTTAAAGCTTGAACAAACTTAACTGAAAATGATGAAGCATTATAAGAGATTTTGAGATATACAAGAGTAGAACGTTATGTGATTCAATAAAAAATACCCACTATTTATAATAATTTAAAGGTTGAATTGTAAAAGAAAAATTAAATTCTAACGTTAATAAATGGCTAATTCAATTAATTTCATTAATGTTAACATTGTGACTTAAGGGAATTCAAGACTATCTCATTAGAATCCAGCTAATTTACAACTAATGGCATTTAAGGGATTAGTAGCTAATCGGGATTTTGAAAAGCATATATCTATAATAAACCGGTTTCTAAACCAATTCCAAACCGGTTTCAAATCGGTTCTAAATCGGTTCTAAATCGGTTTCGGAGACAACCCGGTTTCGAACCGGTTCGTCAAAGGAGAATGCCAAATCGATGGGGAACCGCCAATTTATAATCGAACCGGACCGGTTTTCTTTAAACCGGTTTTTATCTTGAACCGGTTCCGGTTTTTATACCGGTTCGGTTTGTGAATCGGTTTATTTGTACACCTCTAGCTACAGCCCAGGACATCAATCTGGAAGGGGGCAACATGGTTTTATTTAAAGCCCATTAGTGTTAGTGAGCAGAGTTTTATTTTTAGCCCATTGATGGTGTTGTGGGCCTGTGGTTGCCGAACAAAAAAAAAGGAATTACGTAAGTCTCAATTCAAAGTCGGTGCCCATCATCAACCCCACCACCAGAAATACCCAATTCAAAGTCCAAGGTATGTATTTATTTCTGTCGCTAATTTTGCTACAAACTGATGAATTGAATATTAAAATTAGATATTTCTATCATTCTACGCAAAAGTTGATCACTTTTCAACATTTAGACAAGAAATGAACATTTTTTTATATAATTTCCCTAAATGGGTTTCCATGTTATCCTGATTTTCTCAACGGGTTACGCATCAAAATCAAGAAATTGAACAATTTTGTTTAGGGATCTGAACTTTTTTTTGTTACTGTCATGCAGCATGCACTCAAGTCCCGTAGACATTTAATTTAAACCGTAAACTTTGTGTTGTACTATGACTCAAGAGCGGTTAAATAGATTAGCAATTTTAAGTATTGAAAGTAGTTTTTTAGCTAATGTTGATTATGACAAACTAATTGAGGTTTTTGCATCAAAAAATGCACGTAGACATCATTTTAGATGATTTATATGTTGTAATTTCGAAACTTTTTATTTAGTTAATAAATCGGCGTGGGGATGAGCCGCCTAGCTTGACTAGGTTCCAAACCCTTAAAACTTTGTGTTGTACTATTTAAACTTTTTAACAGGGACAAATTTTCGACTCGCGCCCTGGGCATCCAAATTCTCAGGACCGGCCCTGTATAACGTATATAAATGACAATTGCCGACCATACGAGTATCCAAAATATATTTTAGATACTTGATCTTAAGTTATTTATTTTTATTGGGTTGTTGCTAATGGAATTGTGATGGCTTCTCATGTTGACCCAACCCACTACTAAAAAAAAATTAACTAAAATATTTTTTAATTTTCTATTTCTGTTAAAAAGCCATAAAAAGAGACAGAATGATCAAACAATTCGTCGTTCTTTAAGGGTCATAAATGGGGTTGTTCCTAAATGCTAAATCTCCAAATAATTCACAAGTCGTAAAGCACACAACCTCAATAAAGAATTTTAATCTCCTTGTTCAGGCTCGAAGCATCCAATAAATATGTTAGGTTTTTTTATTATGTTGAAATTGACGTATGCTTTCTTTCAACTTCCAAACCATAAAAACTAAATATACCCCTCCGGTGGTCAGGTATAAAACTTTTTTTTTTATATTTAAAAAAAAAATCATTTGGAACTAACAACAAAACTGCAGTACTCAGAATCATAAACTAAGATAACAAACTAATAGCATGCTCACATATTCATAATGCAATTTGCATGTACCAGAATGATTGTTTCTTATTATGAATGGCCCAAGTTATACAAGTCCATATCTCGCAACCAACACAAAGCCCATAAACCCAACTCCAACTATAAGAAAAGGGGGTCCAAAAGAGATGAGATTATGAAAAGATTATTGTTACGTGTGTCTTCTTCTCTCATCTTCCTATCTCTGCTAGTCTGTATTCCCATCTCCTAGTTCATATAGGCGTTCTTGTAATTGATAGCAACGATCCAGTTAAGTATCCTATTGATTCTGATTTTTCTATTGTTGTGCTAATATCGATTCACAACATTTCTCGTATGAGCCCAAGTCACTAGCCTCGATGATTTGATCAAGGCTACGTTTTCATGACTTTTTTTTTTTTTTTGTTGGCAATATGTTCATATTGATATTTGCATCATTTTTCTTTGGTGTTAATACTTAGAATTCAAATATCAAACTCATATTTAGATGGTTATGTAAATGTCTCTCGTTGCTTTATTGGCAAATCCAGTTGAGGCTCAAGTGGAATGAGTGGAGATAAAGGTAATAAAATGACTTGTTTTGTTTTAGAAAGGCTTTGCATGAAAATAAATACATAATTAAAACATATAACATAACAAACATATTATACGTATCATCAGAATATACCCCCCTTGTAACATGATTCATTTAACATTATTATCCGTGGATCGGTCCATATACCTCCGTGGTGGTACAAAACTACCATGGTTGAGCTTCGTCTCGGTCCACCGCCTTCTCACTTGAGGGGTGATATTAAACATAAGTAATTGTCCATTTATGTAATTATTGTCAAGTTGTATTCTTGTATTGTAACTTATATATTTATTTATTGATATGATACTCTGGACTACGAATACTTGCTTGAGTGATCATTGGTGATGCTGAGGAGACTCGTCACCTTAAGGTAATAAGTTCGATCTCCGAAACTCTTAGATTTTACCACCCGACCGTTTACGGAAATATGCTTTCTCTGAAATGAGCTTTTAGGTTTCGTGGGTGAGGTGTCTTTTGCTATTGGGTTCCCAAATAGCCCCGGGATTTATCCATTGTCCATTTTAAAGAAATTATCGATTGATAACAGTAGTGAATTTCGAAGAGAATTACAATCAGAAGCAACAATTGGTTAACAATTTGACTCCTGTAACTCTCAATTTGGTTGAAGAAACTGTAAAGAGTTCTTTATTGCCATTATTCAAAGAATTGGTTAACAATTTGTGTAATGGGCCTTGTGACAATTCAAGGGGTTTAGGGTTAGGATTATTGAATATGAATCCTTTTGGTGGGTCAATGAATTTAGGCATTGGTGATATGGCTGATGACAAATGGAGGAATTTATCAACATATATTAGAATGAGAAAAAGACGAAAATAGCTCATTTGACCAAGTTTGGGACGAAAATAGCCCATGAAATGTTTTTCTCAATTTTTAGCCCTACCTTAACAGTCGTTAACGACCTCCATTTAAGCAAAAAACGACCGTTCCTGATGATCAACCACTGTGCGACATGTGTCCACCACGGTCGTTAATACGTTGGAAAGGTCGTCGACGACCGTCGTTTTCCGTCAAACGACCATGGTCGTTGGCGACCACACACGTAATCGGCGGTCGTTTGACGGAAAACGACGGTCGTCGACGACCTTTCCAACGTATTAACGACCGTGGTGGACACATGTCGCACCGTGGTTGGTCATCAGGAACAGTCGTTTTGGGTTTAAATGAAGGTTGTTAGTGACCGTTAAGGTAGGGCTAAAAGTTGGGGAAAAATTCATGAGGCTATTTTCGTCCCAAACTTGGTCAAAGGGAGAATTGGAGGTTTATTCAAAGAGGTTAGAATTGATGCAAGATCATCTAAAATCAAGGTTGGAGGAGCTTATTAGGTCAATGGGGAATTGATCAAATTTTGAGCATTTGGATAACATCTGTAAGTGATTCTTTACATGCTGAAATCTTTTATCAGTTTATCTTATAATTTCTGCTATTAAAGAATGTTTAATCTGAATATTTAACCTTTTTTATTATGGAATGAATGGAACAATCAAACAACACATAATCACATATAACGGTATTGAACACAGAGTCAACTTGAGGAAGCCTTTTTATAGGAAAGACACATGTTGCATTTTGCCCAAATTTTCATCCATTATTTAAGTTATTTGTCAATCCATTTTTTTAAAGTTATAACGTCTGCTTTGGTTTACACTTGTGTGATAGTTTGAATGGCGGACACATGCTCCTGAAATCTCTTCC
Organism: Deinandra increscens subsp. villosa; assembly: GCA_039602395.1. Lineage (NCBI taxonomy): Eukaryota > Viridiplantae > Streptophyta > Magnoliopsida > Asterales > Asteraceae > Deinandra > Deinandra increscens. The sequence continues at coordinate 25,742,151 of JBCNJP010000014.1, read as the reverse complement.
TAAAACCATCTATGGGTAGTTGTGGAAAACAAAATTTAAGTCTCATATTTGATTTTTCACTATTCATAATAGTAATACTCATAATTTTATAGGTGGTTGTGTGTAGAAACAGAGAAAAAAAATAATAAAAACAAATAAATATATATCATTTATCTGAAATAAAGATAGGTATGAGGAATAAGAGCATTCATAATAGTTTCTTTATGTTACACCGTATCTTTAAATTTTAAAGAAAATATAAGAAAATGTTTGGTTTTTAATCTATATCAGCATCTTTATATTTAAACATTATCCTATAAGTTTTAAGGGTTAATAAATATATCGATCATCTTTATATTTAAACATTATCCTATAAGTTTTAAGGGTTAATAAATATATCGATCCATGTGTTTTTGTAAGGATAATAAATGAGATGTGAAGTGTTTTTTTTAAATCTTTTAATTTTATAGAGAAATATGTTTTTTGATAAATTATAAAGATAAAAAAGCTATTGTGAATGTTTTTAAGATACGAGGGGTTTTAGAAAATGAGAAATAAATTTTTTAAATTGATTATTTTCAAGTAAATAATTGGAATGGCAATGTAAGCTTAAATATAGGTCAAAGCTACCAAACTCAATCGCTCATCTAAACGTATCATCGATTTGATAACATGTGTACAAATTGACATTGTATTTTCATTAACGGATTAAACAAAACCCATCAAATTATTCTCCAAATTGTAAACATGTTTTTTTCATACACCATCTCTAATTTGTTACATACTCTTTCCCAAAATGCCACCATATCTCAGTTATTCCAATATATCAAAAACAGAACTCCCAAAAACTTGCCAATAGTGGAAAAACAAAGAATCATGAAAAGTTTCTTCCTTTTTTCACTTTCTGGTTCCTACAACATATTATCAACCATCACATCATCTTTCCTATCTTGAAACTTATAAATGGAGTGAAAGATCAAGCTTTTGAGCATCTTTATCCTTAACACCTTTACTCTCACTCATCACAAACATGTCTCTTGGTGAATTCAAGAAACCTTGATTTTCATCTTCTTGATCAAACTGATAATAAGGATTCTGATTCATGTAACTGCCTCTGTAGAACATGACACTATCAGCTCCAAACTGATGACTTTGAAACTGACAGAAATTAGCTGCGCATGTGCATTAATATAAAGAGATGGATTTAGAATCCCATTATGATTTATAGGAGCAAAGAACATTGGAGGCTGTGGAATCAAAGACAGAGAATTATTATTATTAGCTGCTGCTCTTTTGGCTTTTCTTGCTGCTGATCTCTCTTTCTTGTGAGCATTCTGATGACCTCCTAAAGCTTGAGAGCTGTAGAACTTTCTAGAACAGAACAGACATGGGAAAGACTTGATGGATTTATTGTCTTCATGGACAACATTTCCACCTTCCATTTGTTTGTTTTTTCCTGAAAAAAAAGTTAGCAAATTCAAACTTGGGTTACATTTGCTACTTTTAATCCAGAACCCATAACATAGATTCAATAAAAGATTGTAAGAAGTGAAAGACCTTGAAGATAGGAAAGCAAAAGCTGATCAGTAGAAGCCAAATGAATCCAAAAGATACACTTTTTCCCAAACTAGAGATATATGTATAGAAGGTGAAGGAGAATTGAGTTCAGAAACTAGTTATTGTGATTGGAAAATGTGAAGGTGAACTGTATATATGCATACAGACATATATATGTATATCTAGAGAGAGAGAGAGAGAGAGAGAGAGCAGTAAGAGGGGGTGTATTGTATGGGCTTGGGAACAGAAGAGATAAGAGAGGGATAGGTGAATAAGTGTGCACCAATACGTGTTTCTGCATACTGCTGCAAAGAGATATATGTTTATATTTATATGTATCTATATATAGAGAGAGAAGAGATTGTAGGCTAAAGAAAATAAGTCAAGATTAAACTAATTACATAAATATACCTCTTTGTTATTTCTATGTGATGATAAAATCTTACTCTTTTAAAGTTTTCTTAATTAAAAGTTACATATATAGAGGGAGAGAGTGAAGCACAAGAAGAAAATGGTAAATGGTACTGGGATATGAAATCTAATGTCTTCCTCTGTTTTATTTAGTTAAAAGTTTCTGACAGTTTATGGAGTTACATAGACACACTTGGGTTTTTTTTTTTTTTTCATTGCAGACGTTTTTTTTACAGTGCATTGTTTCATTTGTGTTATCCAATCCCTGATTAAATCCCATACGTGTGTATATTTTTATACATACACGTACATGCATTTATCGTTTTTTTTTTTGGCTATATGTGGTGCTATTGAACACATTTCTTTCATGTCTGGATTCCATTGGTTTTTATTTTTAATTAAATTTTAATACATGTGCGTTGTCGCAGGATAACGTGGGTACAAAAAATAGTTGCATTGATAAAACGCAACGTTAATAAAACAAAATTATAAAAATACTATTCAACAACGTTAAAATTAAAAGCCTAGTTAAATATAACATTACAAAAAAAAAAAATAGATACCTAAAAACAACGGTGTGAAAGTGTGAAACTAACACCAATAAATCCTATAAAAACGAGTTTACAAAAAAAAATATTTTTAAAACTAGATAAAAACATATGAAGTTACATGCTCGGTTATAAACTAGTAGATCGGCTAATCGCTTCAAGAGGCTAAATCACACTGTTTTATTTTGTTCTGCTTATCATTTTTCTTGAACTTTGTTCTTAAACTAAGATGGTAACTATAACAGTCTTTTATTTTGTACTTTTGTATCAAACTACCTTCTTTCCGCAAACAGTTTTTGTATCAAATTACCTTCTTTCCGCTAACATACGTTATATTTTTTCCGTTAAGTTCAATGATTTGAGAACTAACGCAATGTGCACGGGAGAATATGAGATCTGGGGGCATTATGGAATGTGGATGCTACAGTAGGACTACCTGTGAGGTAGACTCATCGGAAAACGTAAGTGGCCGTCAATGTGAATACGAGATCTAATCGCTTCAACAGGATAAAACGATTGAAAAACCTGTTTTTCAGATTTCAAAAACAGACCTAACCAAAATCCTGAATCAAATACCAGTTATTTAAAATATCTAGAACTGAGCAAACCACGAACCCGAATCATGTACCTGCTGTCTAAAACATTCAGAACCAAACCAAGCAAAAACTCTACCAATTATTCAAAATATCCAGAACCGAGCCAGCCAACAAAAAAAACCCCACCAATTATTCAAAATATCCAGAACCGAGCCAACCAAGAACCCCAAATCAAGTATACGGGGTTGGATTCAATTATCAAAGCCATTAAGAATAAGGTTGTACTCCCTTTGAGGTTAAGAGTTCAAGCCCCTTCAAAGACGAATTTGTGTAGTTTAGTTGGGATAGATTAGAAATACTTTTGTTCGCCGTTAAAAAATAAAAAAAAGTATAGATTTCCCGTATAACAAGAACAAAAAAAGTATAGATTTCCCGTATAACAAGAACGGGGACAGCCAAAAATCCAAATCATGTACCAGTTTTTCACAATATGAAGAACCTAGTACAAAACTAAATATAGCAGGATCTTGTGATTCCACAAGTTATTTGGTTTTGTACTAGACCAGTTTCTGCCCCACGGCCCACCCTAGTCGACTATTCTATATTTTTACTCACAAAAATTTTAAACAACCTCTGCAAGCATCGGTCTTAAAGACAAGAGACAACAGAAATGAATCGTTTTCCTAGTAAGATCTCGATGGCACTAATTAAGGTACAAACTATACAACCACTATATCATAAAATCAAAGCTTCTGTTACAAAAGATAAGCCCGTGCCAACCCAAAACGTAACTAGCAAAAGAAAATCATTGGCAAACAATTTAAACACAAGACGACAAAGCCAAATGAGAAATCTTTACCATCTTAAATCCTTGAAGAAAAGATGTGCTTCACTTGCCACAATTAAAGCCCCCACAGGCTGATAGGACGATAATGAGAATCAAGGCGATGATGATTCCAAGAACTATCAGTTTTATCTTCATGTTTTGCAACCACATTTTCCTCCTTATTTGTGTACCTTGTGTCCTAAAATCTTGAGCCTGCAAGATAGCATCAAACCATTCTCACCATCAATATGGGTTTAGGTTGTAACAAATCATTGTCTAAACTCAAAATGGCTCAGCTCTAATTGACCAATACACTGTTTTGCTCATTTTAAATTTTTATAAATATCTAATGCCATGGGAAACAATATCATTACAATAACATATATATTTAGAGGTAAATACTTGGACAAAACACTTTAGGAGGTGGTATGAATTAAACATAAACTTTACACCACTTTCAGCAAGTTAATCTTTAAGCTAACATTTATATTTGAACCATTTGAAATAAGACTGTTTTAAAACACACGAGACGATCAGAAGCGATGAGGTCCTAGAGCCGAGGCAAGAGGTAAAGTTTTTTTTAATCCAGGAAAACAAAGTCATCACGACTTACTGAATAAGACTGTGTTTAGCAAGTCCTAAACCAATAACACCAAACTCAGTAGTGTAAATATCACTGACCTGAGAACGAAGATTTTCTGTTTTATCTACAAGAAGTTCAATCTTCTCTCCACGGTCAAGAACCTACAAATTCCAAAATTAAAAATAAACTGAAAAATATACTCCAGCACAAAAGCTCCATAAATTTAATTGGAATGCATGTTAAATCTTACCTTCTCAATATTTTCCATCATCACACCTTTGACTTCTGAAACCTGGGCTTTGACCTTTGAAAGCTTGCTGATCTCTTCTGGATGGTCCACACAATACTGCATTTGCTCCTTCAGCTTGGGACTGGTATAAAAGCAGGAGATTAATTGAAGAGTAATGACCTTAAATGTTCTAAATTAAATAGAATGTGAGATTACCCGAATTCTTTGCTCAGACTATTGGCAACAGCTGTTGCGGCTTTCCCGCCTCCATATTTCTTAGTGAAGTCCTCCTTGACTCGCTCAAGAAAAGCAATTGGAACCTGTCTACCAACGGATTCAACGGCCACAACACAGTATGCTTCATAATTTGAAAAGTTAAATATAAGAGTTAGTCAACATGTGTTATATAAAATGACTGAAGCAGTGCAAATTTCCAATATAAGAATATTGTGTTCATGATATATCTCTAACAGGTCAAGTGGTCAACTGAGTGCGTAACCATAAGATATTCTCTTAGAACATGAATATATGACTAGGTTTGCAAGCATTAGAAGTGACCACGACCTAAATAGTTACTATCTTTCAGCCTAATCCCTAAGCCTTAGCTATTCCACGAAATCAGAAACTTATAATGTTAACTGTTATACTTGTGTTTCTAAGCAAAATGAATATAGATATAGGATTTCGACTAATTGCGTGTAAAAAAATTACACGTATATCGCAGTATACTAAGAGAGTAGAAAGTTGTACTCTCTTTAACTTGGCTTTACAAATGATGGAACTTGATTTACCAATTGAACAAATTTGAACCCAAAGTGTCAAGATTCATCAAATTTCCTAGAAACTGTTGAAGCATAAACGTAATGTGTAACAGCCTGCTTCAAGCAGTAGCTGTCAAGTAAACCCAGGTCACAAGAGTCTATAAACCTGGGTATGTCAAAAAGTACAAGGCATCTAAGAAGGAAAGGTAATATGAATTTTTGCAAAGGCCCGAAGCATCACCAAGGTCAAAACTTTAAATTTAATGGGTTACTGCCAATCACAAGCTAACTGGCATGAACCTGCTACAAAGATTTCACCCAATGTATCATTCATTAAACCACTTAGCACTAAAATCAAACACAAACCGTGCCGACAACTATGAACTAGGCGAAGCTAAGGTGCCAATTTTAAATTGGAATCAGATCAAAAACACCATAACTAACTAGACCGTTGTATACTTATTAAAGCAAAAAGGGACAATGATGAACCTCTGCCACAAGAACTAAGCTGGCACTTCGAACCGAATCAAGTTCACATATTACAAAAAAAAAAAAAAGGAAAATGAAATTCTGTCTGTGAATTTCGCTAAACAACTCAAGGTCCAAAAGCCTGAGCTTATAGAACTCACACCACGTAAACACCAATAGAATACACCATACAAGTAACGTTCATCTAAATCTAAGATCCAATCAATAAATCTCATTTGAACAAGCATACGAAGATGATGAATCTAATGCAGAATGAAACTAGCCGAACATAAATCAAATTCGTGCATGCTAACATCCAGTATCATCTAAGTCACCACAGATAACAGTAAGACACGCAAAATTCAAATCGACTTAAAATTCCACAATCACAAATCACCGATTCTCAAAAATACGATCGGATCGGGGGAAGTGCAAAAACAAAACAACAGAAGATCAGATCAGACTCACTAAATCCATCTTCCACAAGGTAGTTGAAGGTGTGGCCATCGCAGTTGTAGGTGAACTTGTTATTGGTAGCAGGAAGCTTCTGGAGACACTGTGCAGCGATACTGGTGAAATTTCCGGTGAACTCCGTGTATTCGGAGAGAATAACCGTTCCTCTGGCGACGAAACTGTAGATCAACGACTGTTGCCCCATCCCTCCGGCGAAATGACGTGTGTGTTTTAGAGAGAGAGAACGGGATGGGGTTGTTTCTAGAGAGAGAAAGTGGAAGGGGGAAAGGGGGGCAGGGTTTCCGTCGCTAGAAATTCTAAATTCACACTGTGGGTTGAAAACGGACCCTGCGTTCACCGGAAATTACGAAACTGCCACGCTGTGTTTGGTTGAATGAAATCCACCGGACGAGGTTTTGAATTTTCAGTTCCACGTGTACTTCTACTTCTAATCTTTTTTTTTGGAACGGCCATCCATTAAAACAAAAGCTCCATAGCAAGAAGCTAAAGAAGCAGGAACAATACAACGGAAACAAAACAAAACTTACAAGTTAAACAAGTTCCAATCTAACCATTTAAGATTAACCTCCTTACACCGGTATTTAAACCACAAAAAACTCCAAGATTTTATATCTCTGATGACCTTACTAGTAGATGGCTCCAAACCTTCAAAAACAACTTTATTTCTCTCTTTCCATAAACTCCAAATACTCGATAAGATCACCACCGAGATCGCCTTTTCTCTTCTATTGCTTCTACGAAAGTCTTTAATTCCTTCCACTATATCCTTAGCCGAGAAGAAAAACCACGCAGGGGCTTTGACCCATTGATTTACAACCGTCCATATATAATTCGAAAACGAACACCCCGAAAATAAATGATCCGAAGACTCCGAAAGCTCCCCACACAGCGGACAACTCAAATCGGCGATAGGAATGTTCCGAACCTGCAGTTGATCTTTGGTAGGATTCCTGTTCAATACCATACGCCAAGCCAACAAATTGACTTTCATTGGAACTCCCGGACACCTGTTTAAACTCCATTCTGCCCCATTAGAAGCCATCTCCTGCATCAATCTTCTTAAACTTCTCACAGAGAACGCAATGTCGTCGGACCCGATCCATTTCCACGATCCGTTGACCTTGACAAAAAGGTTCTGCAACGGCAAAAAATGATTATGAATTTCAGCAACATTTTTATGTATTCCCTTCCAAATGCCACTCAAACTTCTACTTCTACTTCTAATCAAACACGGATTTTCTTACTTTTTTAAGTTTTTGACTTTTTTCTCAATATCAACGGATAATAAATGTTTGTAGTTAATTGCAAATTTCGTCATGAGGTTTGCGGTAAGTTGAAGAATCATTTAAAATGATTTTTTTCTATAATAAGATATGTGGTATTGGTTTATTGTCAATTTGTCTAAAACACTAACTTTGTTAGAAGAATTTCTTTAAATCATGGATATTTTTGTCTCCTCATCTAAAGTACAATTAATTATTATGTACAAATTTTCTTAAATTAAATTAAATAATACAAATATTAATATTCAAGTTTAATTACTAGTTGCATGCGAGATATTAGTAAAGCTTTCATTTTACTTGAATTCCAACACAACAAATTACAAAGCGGTGGCGGGTAAGCGGGCAACAAGCTGCATCGCGAGCCCTTTTTAGATAGCGAACCCAATTCTATTAAATACAAAGTTATGAGCCTTAGGGGATGCCGAATTGTTGTGCACGACCCGCTGAACCCGTCGTAGGAAGTGGACCGCCTCCGGCGCAAGGAACCCAAAAGTATCAAAGGCAAAGAGGATAAACACGTGTTGGTTTTCGAGACAGGCTCTCTCATGTTTAGCGACTTTGCCAGCCTCGCCTTCTGCGCAGCCTGCCCCGCGACGAACCTGTTGTCCCTAAGCCCAACAAGAGGAGACACGCCAGTGAGGTCAACACAAGCGTGTTTTCCCCATGCCCATCCAACCACAAGCACATCAGCCGGCCGTAAGGTAGACTTGCATTCAAGCGGATCCGTCAGAAAATTAACTGGAGCCTCCTTTTTAGCAGAGATATCAACACGCTTCAGGACATCGAACAACACGTCTCTGACCCAGTCATGTCTGTATTTAAACCCCGGCAATTCCTTACAGTGGACCGGATGCTCGCCAAAGGAGTCCAGACAGGCCTTGTGGCAGACGGGACATGGCTCATCATTAGGAAAAATTGGGATCATGAGCCTGTACTTGAGGATAGCCCGGTACTCGACAGCGGACATGCGCTGACCTAAACCTTCGATGGGAATGACGGACAAGAAGTCTTGAGCATGGGGGGCACGAAGACAAGCCAACACTGCTCTTTGGCGGGGGGATAGGGCAAAGTTCACTTCAAACTCTGGGCAATTTTGCTAAACAGGACACTCGCCAAAGTATCCTGAGTTTTAGGGGGGGCGGTGTCCCTGCAAGAAAACTCGCCCAAATCGAATTCGGGAAGTGAAACACGTACACATCCCAACGCACACTCGAAATCATAATCCATCCCATTAAAGTCACACCCCCGAAGAATGTGGTCCTGCAAACCCCACGACTGGACCCTAGATGCCACAAAAGCATATGTGGATCCAGCATATATAAAATATAAATTTAAAAGTAAAAAAAATAGAAAAAAACTTAATTTTATAATTTAAGAAAAGTAGGTGATCGAGTGCGGACCTGCGGTCATGCTTAGGCTATCCGTAATGGGGCTCCATGGGGGCGCCATGGAGCCCCATAGCGCCCCTATAGCGCCCTTCACCGCCCCCCGGGGCGCCATCTTAGAAAAATCAGCAACGGGCGTTTTGTACATGGCGCCGGACAAATTTGTTTTCCCCAAAAAACTAGCCGTTGAACGGCTAGTTTCAATCCTTTTTTTTTTTTTTTAAACCATTCATATATATATATATACACACACAACATTCTTTCAATATTTTACACACAACACTCTCCATCTACATATATATTCTTCCATTTTTTTAAAAAAAATGAGCTCTCCACAATCAAGTTCTTCTTCTATTTTCTACGATTTCGACGATGAGATAGAAGACGAGATCGTTTCGTACGTGATGCAAATGGAACCACCTCCCATTCCTCGTCCCCTTATACGTAGAACGCAAGTTGAACGCGATCGTGAGGCGGCAAGTAGGAACTTGATGAACGACTATTTTTCCGCCAGACCTACATACCGAAGTGCTGCGACGTTCTTCAATCGTTTCCGGATGAGTAAACGAATGTTCTTACGTATTGTAAACGATCTTGAACGAGAGTTTCCGTATTTTCAACAACGTTGTGACGCACGCGGGAAGCTTGGATTTACAGCTATTCAGAAGGTTACCTCCGCATTACGTGTCTTGGCGTACGGGACAACGACCGACATCAACGACGAATATTTAAAAATGGCGGAAAAGACGACACGAGATACGTTGGAACACTTTGCAAAAGGTATTTTTTTAAATTGTTATTGTTTTTTTTTTAAATTGTTGTAGTTTTATTTTAAATGTTAAATATAATTATTCTTTAAAATTGTTCTACCAATTTTTAATTTTTACATCATATATTATTTTTAAATTGTGCTAGGAATGCGTATATTGTACGGTCCACGTTATTTAAGAAAACCGACGTGGAATGATCTACAATTGCTGTATGACCGACATGATAAGAAGTATGGTCTACCGGGAATGATCGGAAGTATCGACTGCAAGCATTGGCAATGGGATAATTGTCCTACGGCATGGAAAGGTCAATACACACGAGGAGATCAAAAGGGTCCGACTGTTATTCTTCAAGCCGTGGCATCGTGCGATCAATGGATTTGGCACGCACATTTTGGGGTAGCCGGTTCGAACAATGACATCAATGTCTTGCAAGGGTCCGAAATCATCGAGGATTACGTATCGGGTAAAGGTGCCAAAGCTTCTTTTTATGCAAACGGTAACTATTATCCACATGGTTATCTATTGGGTGATGGTATATACCCAGAATATTCTTTCATGGTGAAGACCTACAAGGATCCTATTGATGAGAAAAGAAAGCGCTTCAAAAAGGTTCAAGAAGCGGCAAGAAAGGGTATCGAGTGTACGTTCGGCACATTGGTAACGAAATGGCACTTCATTAAAAATCCTTGCCGACTTTGGACGCTTGATGAAATGAAAGATTGCATGCGTAGCATCATCATCATGCACAACATGGTGAAGGAGGACAGAGGCATGGCGATCTGTTCCTACTACGATCCTGAACACCGAGTTGTTGTGCCCGAAGCATCCATGGAAGAACGCATTCAAAATTCGGCGGAGATGCGGTCTAGAGAACAACATAACGCACTAATGGCAGACTTGGTGGAGCATACTTGGTCAAATCGTCATGAATATGCGGATGTCGGTGAAAATAACAATGATGATGATGATGATGATGGTGTTTTCTCTGATGATGATGACGATGATGATGATGATGATGATGATGATGGTGATGACGATGAAGACGCCGGCCATGGTTCCAACAACGACGAGTATGGGGATGACGACGAGGATGAGGCGTATGATGATGTTCAAGACGATGATTAGTTTTTTTTTTAGTTGTCATGTTTTTTTTTTTAAGAATGTTGTAAGTTTGTTTTTTTTTTAAAAAAAAATCTTCTAGTTTTTATGTCTTGTTTTTTTTTTAATTTTAGTTTTTAATATGTTTAATATTATATTATATAAAAATGATTAAATAAATAATTAGGTAATGATTGATAGGGGGGTTATACATGGAGCCCCACTACACCACTTTTGCCATGGAGCCCCTCATGCTGACGTGGACGCCACATGGCGCATAACGCCCACAAGGGGCTCCATCCACTACACTTAGCCTTATACAACAACTCATTTGAAAGAGGAATCTGTGGTGGGGTGTGGATTTGTATATTAACATATATTTTTTTAATTATTTAATACAAGGGGTATTTTAGTTTTTGTGTTCATTTCCTAATTTCCATCCAGGTTGAGGACAGTTCGCAACGAGATTTGCAGTATGTTGGAAAGTTGTTATGCTTTTTCATACTTGGGACAAAATCCAGAATACGGTTCTTGCGCTTAACACAAAACATATGTACGATGGATAAAGGATATAGGCTTGTTAGCAAATTAAAACTCAGCTTATATGCCACAAATTTAGGTCATATTTAAAAAGGGTCCGGCTATATCCACCCGGCCTTTTACTAAAAACACCCAAAACGAACGATCGTTTTGGGTGAAACGACCCAGAAACGATCGTTTTACCTGAAACGACCCAAAGGAATATTAAAACCGTTATATGGCAATGATTAGGTGATCATTAGGGGAATGTTTGTCGGGTCGTTTTGTATAAAACGACCGTTTTAGAATTTTGATTATTTTTTAGGCCGAGAAGTTGTTGATGTTTATTTTTATTTTTTTTAAATAATTTTATTTATAACTTATTTTTGCAATATAAGTTTTTAAATTTGTATTTTATGTTTTTTATTTATATTTCTTAGTGTTCCAAAAATCCACATAAGTTTTTAAAAAAAAAACATATTTACTGATAACATGAAGACAACGCAGATTCGTTACAAACGCAAGAGAATAATAGGAAAAACATTATGACTCCAACACTACAGAATACTTGAAATCTCATAACAGCTAATAAGACCAGTCTGAAGCTGAGTCGGAGTCACTGTCTGATGCCCAGCGGTTTCCAGATTCGACATCCACCTCCTTGGACCTACTATGTTCTTCCGCCCAGTACTCTCGAAGGACCTCCATGTCCTCTTTGTTTGCTTCATTCCAGACATCTTCATCCTCCTCTTCAACTCCGACGAGGGGACGGGGGGGTCGAACAACAGTGGGTGGTGGATATGGACGACGATTAACAGGGGGGGCAGGAGGTCGAGGCTGCATAACAGGTGGTGGTGGTGGCTGTTCGACCGGTGGCACAAAACCAGGCGCCGGAAGCATTGCCGGAGGTGGAGTCCATGGTTCAAGGACATCTCTAGGAGGTGTGGACGACATAGCAAGATTGTGAAACTGGTGAAAAACTGAAAGAAAATTTGGATCTTCAGACATGTACAGGGTGGTTCAAGATCAAACAAATGACCCCTATTTATAGGGGAGAAAGTTATAAAATACAACCGTTGGGTATATAGCCGTTATAAAATACAGCCGTTGGGTATATAGCCGTTGTGTGTATATAAAAATTATTTTAAAATTATTTATTAAAAAAACTTAAAATACATATTTTTGTTGTAAATATTGAAGAACGTGTCACTAAGCATAACATGAGATGGTTTGTAATCTGTTATGATGGAACTGTGAGAAATGTTTGTAGCAGGCCAAGTTGTACATAGAAAATCATGGAGGATGATGTCATTACCCTATAATAACATAAGACAACTTATAGTACCACCTCCAAAACATAGTGTACAAGTCTCTAAAGCATACATTGAATAGTTTTGTGGCTTTTGGTAATTATTGTTTAAACTGAAGGGCAAAATAGACATTAGGGTGAGAAGACTTCTTTTACTTGCCCAAGATCAAAATGTACGGGAGGCCATACCTGCTCCTCATTCTCGCATACCTCTCCTCCGCCATGCCTGTCTCTTCTTCTTCGACGTTACCATTTTCTCTCATCGGCGTAAACCCCAAGCAAACGAAATCGCCGGACGTCGTGGCTATGCGAGGTAAACGAACAATCTCTCTACTTTTCTGTTACCATCGATTAGGGTTTCCGTCGTATGCCGGTTTCTCCCTTAAATTCCGGTGGGTTATGGTGGTTTACGGTTGGTTCACTATGATCTGTCGTTTGCTTTCAGCATCGATTTGTAGAGCCAGGTCCAGCGATCAGGTGAATCGTTGTTTATACTGTGAGTTACTGTTGTCGATTTCAGTTATTGAGGTGTTGACGGTCTCCATCTCCTTTGATTCAGGTATCAAATCATTTATCTTCATCTTCTTGCTTCGTTTCAGCAAGTTAGGGTTTTATCTTTAAATTTAAGTTCTGATTTATATTTCCCTGATTAAATTTGTTAAATATGTCATATTCTTTACCTTGATTCCATTGGTGTTTCATGTCGTTGTTCCACTTTTTGGGGTTTCTTGATAGTTCGTTAATTTCATACTTGGCTACTTGCAAACACCATTGTTTCATTTAGTTGTTTGCGAATGTCATTTAATTTCTTTATTGAATTGTTCAATCGCTTAATTAATTTGTTGATGATTTTGCAAACAGGTGTTTGTTTATTTGTTTGCTAGACATGAACAGGTAAGCTTCCCCTACCCTATTACAAATCCAACCTTTTTTTGTTTGGTTATGGAGATTTAGTTTCTTCATTTTGTAAAGCACTCACATTTAGTTATGTAATTCTGGAAACTAAATACTATATTAACAGTGATCAAAAGACAATGAATACTTTTATGAGACTTAAATTACTCCTTTGATTTGAAACTAAAATTTGATAGCTCAGTTGGTTTATGTTACTGATAGCACTTATCTGTTATTCTACTTAGATATTCGTTGGATGTTCGTTTAAACCTTCCATTGGATGGGCTGCAGGTTCCAATCTTAAAGATGAAACTACCAGATTGGTATGACGATATGACTCTTATTATTTGATATCCAAATTAAGGTATTTTCTTATGACGTGTTTATTTGGGGAAGATTTAACTAAGTTAAGCTATCATCTTTATGGCTGTAGGAGTTTTAGATTGTTGTACATATTTCAATTAGGTAGATATCGCATGTGTGTTGTGGGGAATTTTAAATGTGTTTGTAAGGCTTATGTTAGGTGTTCAGGGGTGTTATTACATTGTTGCTATTTTGTATATGTTTTTTGTTTAGATGGAAACTTTGTTAAATTGATGGGTTGATTGTTTTTGGCGACGATCGGTTCTTCATATCAAACAAGCATGACAAGTGAGGGGTTTTGTTCAAAAAATCCATCTCAACCCAAATCGGTAAGGAGCTCTTTATTTGTTCTTGAATCGAGGTTGTTATTGTTATGGTATTTAATTGCAGTAGTCCTTTCCGAGTTCCTTATTATTGTCACTTGCTGGACTTAGGGATCTTGATTTGCTATATTTTGCTTTTCTTGAGGTGAATTGTTGGTTGTTTTCTTCCTTTTAGGGTTCATGTCTGTTGTGTGTTTAAGTTTTGGGTTTCTTCTACCTCTTAGTTCTTCCCTGTTGCTCCATTTATTGACTGTTGTAGGCGTTTGTTTTTTTTATATGAGATTGCAGTTCATACATGTTTAAGAAAATAGCAACATAATTTGTTACATAAATCAACTTACATTTTAAGTTGTGAACATAAAATCCAGCCACAATGTGCCTAACTGTCAATGCAAGAGGAGATTTTTTGTGCTTTTTCAGCATCAAGTTTGTGGTTCTTAAGTTTTGGTCTATCATGTGTTGGTTTTTTGTATATATATGTAAATATCATCTGGATGTTTAATATCACAGATCAAAGGTGGATATTTGTTTATTGTCACATGTAAAAGGTGACGAGGACATTGGGCTTAAGGTTCAAGTAAAAGTTCAAAAGAGTAAGGTGCGTGAAGTTTGTTTTTATAATGATTATGAGATGTGACTTTTTTTTCATATTGTTTTCTTGCAGCTTATATTTGTTCTAGCTTGCTCACGTCTTCGGAACTGATCTGCTGTTTAGGTAATTTTATTTGGTTTATTAGCTTATGTTTTATATTAGATGGTCTACCTTTTTGTTTAAAAGTATGAACAAGTATGGTTAATATAATCATTCCATTTTATAACACTATATAATTGTAGAACATCAAGTGCCTCCACTTACTTTGTAAATAAGTAGAACAAAGGAATTAATAAAAAGTTTGTTTTGTGCATTGCTACCATCGATCGACGGAGAGGTTGTGAGTGTTTCATGTTTTGATGCACAATTGAAAGTGATATGCTGTATTATGTTAATATTATTATACTTTCATTATTGGTCAAAAATAACTTCACACCTTAGTTTTTTTTTATTTTAATTTCAAACTGTAAAAAATAGCACTCATAGATAGGTGTTCTATTGTATTGAGAAATACGTCCCCCCACAATTTCAGTTTTCACATGTAGATGAAGCTTTTGGAATCACAATATCCGGAATGGATTAGGGCGTTTAACGTATTTATTTTTGTACATGTTTTTAACTAAGTTGTTTTTTTTGTTTGTTTACAGGCCCTACGTGCGAAGATAGTCCCCATATCTGATTTCTGTATGTATTTTTACTCTTTATATACATAAAAACACACACACACACACATACACACATCAGCAAATAGAATAGTGGATCCGTTCAGGTGCTTGATTGAAAGTCCATAATGTGGCTTATGTTTGTGTCAGTACCTCATGTTTGTTGGTTGTGATGTCGTGAGCTTGCGTGTTTGAGTTGTATGTAGACATCAGTGGCATATATGACGACAAGCGCCACACCAACTGAGACCAGGCACAACGCGGCTCTTAGCAAAAAATCGCTTTGGTACTACGCCTCATGCGGCCAATGCAAAACGGAGACTGTACAAGCAGGTCAAAGGGTACCTGGTGAGTTTTATTAATTTATATAGTTGTGATTATATAGTAATTTGTGTACCTGCTAACTTTTTGTTTGGTTCATTGGTTGGTTGTTTTGATGTAGTATATGTGCTTGGCTTTTGTTTGTTTGTACTTTTCATCCGTGAAGAGGCTTTTAATATATGGGTGTTTGATCCTTCTTCCCCATATCTAAACTGAGGTATATAAGAAAAGCTGTTGTTTATAAATATCTGAGATTGAATATTGCATGTTTGAATTTCACTAGCACAGATATTGACATTAAATGGAACGAGGAGGTCTTTTGTTTGAATCAGTTTCTTAAAGTGCCCCTCAAATATTATCCACTATTTTGTGGGTACTGTGGTGAAGCGAGAGTCTCTTTAGCTCAAAAAACGGGTCAACTCCGCGGCGAAGCGCGGGTTGACCCACTTGTTTTCATCAATAGGTCACTAACAAACCACAAACATTATTAAAATTATTTTAAAAAAATTAAAAAAAAATTTTACTACAAAACACTTAAAAACCTAGCTAATATAGCATATTTTAGATTAGGAAAAAAAATGATGTATTTTTAAAAAATCTAAAAAAGTTAAAAAAATGTAGCCGTTGGAGAAATCTATCCGTTGGCAAAATGTAGCCGTTGGGAAAAATATAGCCGTTGGAAGGAGTATACGATATATATATATATATATATATCAGTACTGGTACACATAATGTTTATATATCGTCAATGGCTAATCGTAGAAACAGGGCTTCTTCTTCTCGTTATCAGGAAACTGAAGACGATGATCCATACAATATCTCATACGATGACTTTCTACGTATTTTGGAAGAACCAGTTTCTGGTGATGAAATGAATCCCATTGACGTTGATCTCATTCCAGACAATAGCCGCCGTCAACGTGTTAACCCATACGGCGTATACCCGCAACCTCGTCCTCCGGTGAATCCACATCGTCCTCCGGTGAATCAACATCGTCCTATTGTGAATCCACGCTGTCCTCCTGTGAATCCACCTCGTCCTTCGGTTAACCCACCTCGTCCTCCGGTTAACCCACCTCGTCCTCCGGTTAACCCCGCCCCCGAACTCGACTGGGACTTCCCTTGGAATCATTAAAATTATCTTTACGTTTATAATGTAATTTCCTGTATTTGTATTCCGGTCGGTGATGTAATTTTCAGAATAATTGTTGCAGATCTTTTATGCCAATATAACATCATTTATGACTTGTTCATTGTGAATTTGACTTTCAAAACAGAGACATTGGTTCATTTTTGGAAAATTTTTAAAATTTATTTTTTTCAAGAATTTTGATGGTTTTATATGGCCTTTTTGAGGCATTTTGAATGAAATTTTTTTTTTTAGTATTTCTGATTCGGCCCAAATTTTTTTTATGAATCATGTATTACTTTTGAAGGTGCATTGTAATAATTTCACTAGAATTTTTCAAAATTTATATTGTTTAATAATTTTACCTTGCATTTTAAGCATTTTGAACAAATTATTTGAAAAATATTAAAAATCATGTTTTTGTTGTAAATATTTATGGTGTTATATGCCTATTTTAGGCATTTGAAATGAAACAAAATTTCTTAGTTTTTTCCGATTCTCCTAAAACTTTTTATATAAGTCATTAATAAGTTTAGTAGTCGTTTTGTAGTAATATCAATTGATTTTTACCAAAAAAAAATTATTATAGATTTCACAAGCAAATAAGACAATTTAAAAGTTATTTTTTTAGACAATCATTCAAATTATGTTAGACAACCAACGAACGCAAAACATGATATACAACATAACCACCAAAATATAAGTTAATATAACATGTCACATACATCATCATGTTGGGCGAGTTCTCGATATAGTAAGTCGTAATGAAGGTTGTAGTTTGTCACCGTGTTGGAGTTTATGAGTTTGCTCCACAGTTTCAAAAACCCCTTCCACCCATCCTTATCAAACCCTGTGTTGCAGTTTTTAAAGATGTTATTCTCTATATGCCATCTGCACAGGTTACGCGTGGCATTGGGAAAAACATTGCCGCACGCTTTGACGAGGGCAAGGTCTCTGTCGGTGATGATTACGTTAGGCTCGAGGCGGTGGTCTCCAATTGTCTCTTTGAGGCGTTCCAACATCCAGGTGAAGTCTTCCTGACGCTCTTGGCTTATGAAGGCGCTGGCGACTAGAAATGAAATTCCGGTCGATGTCACGCCGACCATTTGGACGTATGGAAACTTGTACACGTTCGTGTTGTACGTGGCGTCTATGCCCAGGAAATGCGGGAACGCCCTCCACAACTTGTAGGAGTGCTTATGGACAAAGAACACGCCATCAACTCTATTCGTCCCCGGGGACGTTCGGTCATAGTAGATGTAACCACCTTTAGCAAGCAGGGAGAAGAATACCTGCATAGGGGTATCACCGATCGTTTCTTCGCCTTTAATCTTAGCTAGGATGTTATAGAGCGTCCGCTTACTCGACAGGTTCTTGGGGTTGTTTTTCTTAATTTCCGTCAAGATGTGACGAGGCCGGATCTTTTGGTTTTTCATCTGTCTCACATTACCAACCTCCTCGTCGTTAAACCTCATCGCCCTTGCATGGCCTTCCAGATTTTCCGACGGCTCGTGGTTATGCTCATGGTTGACCACCTCTAATTTCCAACCGGCTATAATTTTAATGTACGTACCTTTCAGCAAGAACGGACAGTCACATTTCTTACTGCCCGTCTTTCTCTGCTGAGTACCCTTTGGTACGTATTTGCCACTACGATCACACCATATCGAGATTTTTGTATACTCTCCCGTAAGTGCGTGCGTTGAGCTACGTTTAGTTGATAGAACATAACCCTTTGGACAAGCTCGGTCAAAGGCCCAGTCAAACAGCTCTTTTTTTGATACGAAGATCTAAAATTATTAAATAAGTATCATAATTGGAAGTGGTGATAATATACACATGGATTCCGATAATATGTATAAATCATAAAAATTAAATGACGAAAAACATGAATAGGTGGTACCTGGTCGGTTTCATAATACTCACGGTTGTTTTCGTCGTCGCCGTTGTTGTTGTTGTTGTCGTCTCCGCCGTTGTTATTGTCGTCGTCGTCGTTATTGTTGTTGTTGTTACTGTTGTTGTCGTCGTCGTCGTTGTTGTTGTAATTACCAGAATAATTTCCTGCATAATTACCGACATAACTACCGGTGTCTCCTTCGTAAATTCCTCCGTAATTACCTCCATAATTATCACTTCCATCATAACCGCCGGGGTTGTAGCTATCACCTCCGCTGCCTCCGTTAAATAATTCATCGAACCACGACATCTCTTACGAATCTTATAGATTGAGAAAATGATTGTAGTATAAAACAGTGGACGATCGATCGATAATATGAAAATATACGATCGATCGATCGATATATATACGATTTAAATAGAATAATACATCACATCTAATGAATTCAAAAGAAATCCAGAAACGATCGTTTGTTACAAAACGGCCCAAAGTTGAGGTCGTTTCATGCAAAACGATCGAAGGAATAAACATGATTTGATAGGGTTGCAGCTTTTGATGTCGACGTACAATTCCAAGGGGCCGTTTCATGTGAAACGATCGTTTCCATATCGTTTTGGATGAAACGATCGTATGCTTTGGGTGTTTTTAGTAAAAACCTGGGTGTCTTTATAAGGACTCTTTAAAAACCATAGACACCTTTTATTTTAGCCGCAACACTCATTGTTTTCGTATTGTTTTCCCTTCACCTACGCTTTCTCTATCTTTCTTTTTTCTCAGTTCAATTTAATACTTACCAATCTGCTTCCAGTCTTTCCCAATTATGGTTTCCGATCCGATCACACTTGCGGGAACGACAATTCAGCCATAACATGGCAGCCCAATTGTTAGCGGTTTAGTAGGGCTCAACCAAACCGGTGGTGCACGCGGTTTCCAGTTCAACCGGTTAGACCGTCATTCCCGGTTCCCAATACAAAATGAACAACCTACAAATTTAAACCTGTACATATAGTCTTACATGGATGTGAAAAAAGATACTATATTTTTGTGATACCGCATTTTCATCATACTTTCATACCTAAATCCACCCTGTACACTGCATATATTTACGGTTAAGGGCTTGCAGTATACCAGCGCCATGGGGGAGTTTGGCGGCGCCAAGTGGCGCTAACACCGCCCCCCCCCCTTGCCGTTATACAGCGGCGCCAACCACCCACGCCAACATGTTAACGGGCGCAATTGAGAGAAAGGACCGTTGAACGGTCATTTTTTTTGACCGTTGAGCAATTTTTTTTAAAAAAAATAAAAAAATTCCTTTTATTTCTCTATTTAAACCCACAAATACTAAAAAAAAATTTCACACTTTAAATCAATCTCCTCTCAAATCTCCTTCAAAACTCTTAAAAAAATTATCATGGATTTCCTCTCGTCCAACGATTCATCCGACTCGTCATCCGACGAAGCCGCGGAAATGTTTTTCCAAATGATGGTGAACTATCAACAACGTCGGCTAAATAGACGAGCGCAACAAACGCTTACACGAAGAGCTCGTCTAAACCGAAACCGTGAAATGGGGCAAACGAGTCTTCTTAGGGACTATTTCAACGATCCATGCGTCTACCCGGCAAAAGCGTTCGAACAACGTTTTCGTATGCGACGTTCACTATTTCTAAGAATTGTGAACGATTTAGAACGAGAGAATTCATGGTTCCCGCAAAGAAGCGACGCAAGAGGAAGGATCGGTTTCACTCCATTGCAAAAGTGCACGGCCGTAATTCGAGTTATGGCTTACGGTGTTACGGGTGATTCATTCGACGAGTATCTAAGGATGTCCGATCGGACAATTAGGACGTGCGTTCAAAAGTTTTGTAAAGGTAATACTTATCGTACAACATTTGTTTAGTTATTTTTTTTAAATACCATGTTTGTTTTATTCTCATACGTATTTTTTAAATTAGGTCTTTACAACTTGTATGGAAGAAAATATTTACGTCGACCCACTGCTAGCGATATTAGACAGTTGTACGAGTTTCACGAGCAGAAATGGGGTTTTCGTGGGATGCTCGGTAGCATCGATTGCACACATTGGGAGTGGAAGAATTGTCCCAACGCTTGGCGGGGTCAGTTTATGCGGGGTGATCATGGCCATCCAACCATAATGCTAGAAGCCGTTGCTTCGTACGACATTTGGATTTGGCACCAATATTTTGGTGTCGCTGGGTCGAACAACGATATCAATGTGTTGGATCGATCACCCATTTGGGATGATATCATCGAGGGACGTGAGCCCGATTCATCATTTGAGCTACGTGGCAACACGTACAAGCGGGGATATTATTTAGGAGACGGGATTTATCCCGAATACTCTACTATTGTGAAGGGGTTTACGGCTCCCATCGGTGAAAGACGCAAGGTCTACACAAAGGCTCATAGTGCGGCTCGTAAAGACATAGAGCGTACGTTTGGCGATTTGAAGGATAAGTGGCATATCATAGCCCAACCCGCACGTATGTGGCATCGAAACAAAATCGCTAACGTTATGCGTGGTTGTATAATTTTACACAACATGATTCTCGAGGACCAAGGTGACGCAATTTGCCAATTTCACGAGGAGGAGTTAGATATGCCATATGAAGAAATCAACGAGGATCGCAAACGGGAAATCCGTCAAGAAATAAGAAATCGAGACATCCATAACCAATTGAAGGCGGACCTGATCGAAGATATCTACGAGCGATCGCTTTGATGTATTTGTAGGTTTTATGTTTTTTTTAATGATCTAGTATTTGTACTCTTTTTTTTAAGAAGTGATTTGTAGGTTTTAAAATTTTTAAGGAATTTGTATGATTAATTATTATTTTTTTAAGTTGTTTTAGAATTTTCGTAAAAAAAATAAACAAAAAAATAATTTTAACCCATTAAATTAATTCGAAATTAAAAAGAAAAATAAAATTAATAAAAAATAGTTTAACATGGCATGAGTATCCCCCACCCATGTTAAACTTTTATGGTGTTGTGTTAAAGTTGAGGTGGCGCCTACGTGGCATATTTAACATGTTAACATGACATGAGTATACCTCATGCCCTAATTGATTTTACGTTAGATAATTGTATCAAAAGAGGCTCCAGACTAGTTAGTAGATACAATTTCTCCCACACCATTTATGTAGTTGTTTTAACTACAATATCGCTTGTCATTGTCACGTGCTGATGGTGTGAGACTTGTTTCTTCGAATGTTTTTATAATGTCTAATTTGTACTATCGTTATTTGTATAACAACGACATTGCGGTATTGATTTAGTTTATGCCCAAAACTGTAGACATTGCGGTATTGATTTAGTTTATGCCCAAGACGTCTTGAAATCATTCATTTTTTTTTGTGTAACAACGACATTACCGCTGCAATGCGCTATTAAAAAAACAAGTTAGTATATACTAGCATACTCCATCCCTATCAATTTATTATGTATCACACTTAATAAGAAAAGTCACGGGTGTGATGATTTTGCCAATGATCACCAGCTCAAGTGGTTGAGGTGAGAAATCCTATGACATTAAAATGAGGAGGTGTTATAATAAAGTCCCACATGTGACAAAAAAATTAGTGTTTCAGGTTCGGCCATGGAGTTTTCTCACCTATAATGGGTTTCCTCATGATAGTGGTTGTGTATTTGGGAATAGAGATGATTGGGTGGACCAGTGACCATCAGCCGTTAGTGATCCAAATTTTCCGTTCAAAAAAATATATATAAGAAAAGTTGTGTCATCATGTAAGGGCATGCTTGGTTCATAGAATTCGTTGGAATTCAACTAGAATTAAATTTAGTTCCATTCAAAAGGGCAGAAACCATGTGTTGATTGGATGCATGGTTGCAAAAATCGTTATGCGCTCTCAAGTCGATGGATTGTGGAGTTATGAGTACTGTCCAAGTTATGGGAGTACTCGAGGAATATGAGGGAGTACTCAATTGCCTCAAACGAAGTTATGGGAGTACTCGAGGAATATGAGGGAGTACTCAATTGCCTCAAACGAGTTTTACAACATTGCTGGAATGTGAGATAGAATTGAAACGGAAACTTTTCTAGTAAATTTATAGTAAATTTCTATTGAAGAATCCTTCCATCCAGCCATGAAATGTTTTATTTTCAATGGAATACATATAAAATGACACTAATGCCCTTATAACAAAACATATTCATAACTCTTAAAGCAAATCATCGAACATAAAATCTTTAAAATCATCAAAACAAAAGAATCGATCGACAAGGATGTGATTATGCTTTTTCAAATAGATTGACATGAAAATCAATTGACAGAAATATCCGACCAAACATGATTTTTGACAATTACGGATCTGATTATGTCATTATGACGATTGATAGATGTATCCAACCAAAGATTGATTGACAAGGATCTGATTATGATGATTACGATTCTTCCTCAACTCAAGAAAAACAAAAACCTAACCAACCAAATGGATTCTGCAATTCCAGTCCTATAAAATTTCAGTTCCTATCAAACATTCGAATTCTTTTTAAAAAATTATGTGAACCAAACGGACCCTGAATTGTTCCGACTTAAGTGGTTGATGATAATTCTAGTCTAATATATATTTATGTAAATTTGGAATTGTGTTCAATGTTTTTTTGGACAACAAGACAAAGTCCCAGGACACCTGGATCACTATAGCAAATAGATCACCCTTTCATCAGAATTTCATCAGAAAATAGAGTTAGAAAAACTTACTGACTCAACTCAAAGCAAATTATCCCGAACGAAACTCAGATTATGAAAAGTTACGAAGATACTACTAGAATAAATTGAACAAATACCTTTGATAGAATTTAATAGTGGCTCTTAAATTGATTAAAGAAAAGGCGAATAACGATGAAAAAGTTAAAATACTCGCATTTCTTTTGAAAAATTAGAGCATAAATATTACAAGCAAAATAGCAAAGATTGTCAAAGAAGACAGATTAGTTAATTATTGAGCATATATAGAAAAAGATGGTCTTCCTTACATCACATCCGCAAATAAAAAGAGAGATGCTTTTGTTCTAATAAACCACATTTATTTAAACGAAATAATTAAATAAATATTCTGAAAAAAGTTACCAATAGTAACATTTATCAAGTGATTTGACCCATTCATCTAAACATCTACTTGGAACATGTATTGAGAATACTTTTTTTAATGAAAGCGTTATAATATGTAAATTAACAATGTTTAAATAATATATGCTCAAGACCACCAAATGAAGGCATGCATGAAGCTATAGTTATGTAAGTGTGAGACATGTTTCAGGATTGTAAATGTTTCAGGATTGTAAATCAAAATTGCAACTTAGATTCTATAGAAATATAAAACCGCAGATAATTAAGATTTTACATTCCCCCTCACTTAATAAAAATATTATAAATTTACCTATTTTTACTTATTTTGTTAATAAAAAAGTTATAAATTAATTACTAGACCTTACAATCTCATTTTCACTTTTTCTCTCTATGATCACTTTCATTTTCCTCCATCATTTCTTTAAAATTTTAGATCTATGGATGTCAATACCACAATCGTTGGTATATGCATCGTGCTCGGGAGCTCAATTAACAAAAACAATATAACTATCGCTAAATAAAAGTTTATAAGAGAACAAAAAATAACTATCGTTAAGTAAAAGTTTATAAGAGAAGGAAAAATATGCAATTGTTATTTTGCTTTTATAAACATGCAATTAATAATGATGAGGAAGTTATCAAATAAGAACAATAATTCAAAAGCAGCATATAAAATATGTTGTCATTATCAAATCATGAAGCAAATGTATGATGTTGATTGTGTGTGTAATTGACCTTTATCAATGTTTTAAAACAAGTTGGTGACCCGCCCTCGCTTCGCGACGGGCCAACCCATTTACCAGTCCATTTCAAGTCAAAAATGTTTAGTATGGTCAAAGTATAAAACTCTAAAGAAGTCGTGGCTAAAGTCGAAAACTCTAAAAGTATAATAATAAAAGAAATTAGAAAATTAAGTAAAAAAGGTTAGTGTGGTCAACGTGGCTTAGTTCGAAAACTCTAAAAATATAATAATAAAAGAAAGTAGAAAAAGTTAAGGAGTATAAAACATTTCGCAGTGAGCCACCCATTTACTCGTCAGTTTAAGTAATGACATTCTAATGTGGTCAAATTATTAAACAATAAAAAAAATAGTGCCCAAAGCCGAAAACTCTATAAGTATATTAAAAACAAAAGTAGAAAAATTAAGGGGTATATAATGTAAAATTCTAAAAGTTTTGTGGTCAAAGCATAAATCTATAAAAATGATAAAAAAAACGAAAGTAGAAAAGCTAAAGGACAAAACGTAAAAGTCTAAAAATTTCTTGGTCAAAGTATAAAACTATAAAAAAAGTCGTGGCCAAAGTCGAAAATTCTTAAAGTATACTAAAAACGAAAGTACAAAAGTTAAGGGGTTTAAAACGTAAACATCTAAAAGTTTCGTGGTCAAAGTATAAAACTATAAAAAGTATATTAAAAACGAAAGTAGAAAAGTTAAGGAGTATAAAACGTAAAACTCTTAAAGTCACGTTCTTAAAGTAATAAATTAAAAAGTAATAGTGGCCAAAGTATTAAAAAAAATGACATGGACCAAAAGTGTAATAAAAAAATGACATGGACTAAAAGTTTAAAAATGAGAAAATATTATGGCCAAAGTAAAAGAAATTAAAAATTAACAGGGACTAAAAGTGTAAAAGTGAGAAAATATTATGGCCAAAATAAAAGAAACTAAAAATTCACTATTAATCACCAATTCCTATTGTTATATATATAATTACCCTTTTCCTGCATGGACCCAAGATTCTCTCTTTTACTCCTTCACCACAAAAAAAATTATTACACTTTCTTTTTTCATGGATTAATGTTTCTATCATATACACATTTAACAGGAAAGTTTATTTAAACAAAACCATATATATAAAGAGCACTAACTAATTAAACACAAGCCCATCAAATAATATATAAAATACAAACTATGTGAAAATACCTTCACCTCTCATAAGAAAAGAAAAAAAAAAAGTCTCTTAGCATACCCTTCTCTCCAAATTGAAAAACACAAATGAAGATGGAGATGAAGATCATATATCTCAGGAAAAAAAAACACAAAAAATAATCATATACCATTATAGCACCATTAAGAAAAAACTATCTTCATAATTGTATCTTTGCCGCCACCACCTTCACCATATTTCTAAAACTCTTCATATAACTGTATCTTTACCTGTTTGAAATAGGATTCGGTCCACTTGGAACTTCATGAGCACCCGATTCAAATGATCTTGTCGACTTTGAATCCGATCCATGATGATCTGATTTAGGATGAAAAACCATGGTGCTTGTTGAAGACCTTGAAGATTCATTAGTACTAGGTGGTTGAGCAGTTGGAGGGGATGCACGTGCCATGGAAGTAGAGGATTGAAGCAGTAGAGTGATCAAGAAAATGAAGACCAAAAGTGAAGAACATAAATTAGGGTTTGAAACTTGAGAGAATTGAGAGATTTGGGAAGATGATCTTAATTTAGCCATGCAGTAGAAAACCAACCAAAAGAGCAGAAGAGATCAATATCCATTAACCAATTGCATACATCCAATGAATAAATCGATCTTCTACACCACCCCAAATAGAAAGAGATGAAATATGTATGAATATATATGTTGAAAGAGGGAGAGGTGGAGAAATTAATGTGGATGGAAATGAAGTATTGAAATTGAATACAACTTTGATTGTAATTAAAGCATTCAAACGGAAGTACATATGAAAAGAGGTAGCCAAAAGTCAAGGCTAAGTGGTGATTTACGTGTTTTCATGAGGAATACTTTTATATGCAAAGTTGCAACCTTTATGCTCCTCTTTCTACGGTGTAAATAAGCTTACTTGACCCGAGTTGTCAAAACTTGAAAATCGAAACAAGCTCGAGCTTGACTACTGTGTAAATAAGCTTACTTGACCCGAGTTGTCGAAACTCGAAAATTGAAACGAGCTCGAGCTTGACGTGCATGCTATAAGATCTATATCTAAAACTCGGGTTGGAGTCTATAATAATTTTTCAAACTTGGCTCGGGGTTTGCTTCTATTCATACCCTATAAGATCTATATCTAAGGTGTAGTTCTTTAGAGGTAACATGTCTGCAGTCTGCAGACCACATCTATAAACATCCGTAGAGAAGATGTGGACCAAACCTTTACAGTGTAATAAGAAGACTGTTTGTTTTCCTGAATTAAAGGGGCGACGGGATGGAGGACGATCGCCGATGGAAGGGGCGACAGGATGGAGGACGACCGCGCTGGTGGAAGGAAGTGATGGTTTGAAGATGTTAGAAGATGTTTTGGGTCACATCATCGCCAATAAGAGCCTGCGCAAACATTTTTTAATGAAACGTCTTTGAAAAAATAAATAGTCTGCAGACCTAAATGTCTGTGCGTGATCTGCAAGACACAGACATAAATAACAAGAATAACTTTTTAAGAAAAAACAAACACCACTTAAGACTCGTGAATGTTGTCTTCTCTCTCTCTTTTTTTTATAACAAAACACAACCGTGTTGAATTGCTATTTTTTGAAATATTTATATATGCAAAGTTGCAACCTTTTTCTTAGTATTGAATATGAGTCGCTAATTTAATTTAATTAAAGATTTAGATTAAAAAAATGTCTTACTTAACTTAAAATGGTGAAAATAAAATTACATAAAATACATGCTAATTGGTTCCCACATTTTCTTCTCCCCTTTCAAGGTCTCAAATGCTTCCTCTCCACATCCTCATGGATCTTCTCTCTTCCCCCATCTTTCTACATCCGATTTCTCTACCCGATTGAAAGTTTTGGTTATTGTCATTTGAAGATTTATAAGTTTTTCGATCGATTTGATTATTATTTTGATGTTAAAGATTGCATGTTCTTTGAGAATTGATGAAAGGGTTAATGGATCTCTATCATATCATAATGCATTATATTATTATTTTATGTTTTAAAACTAGAGTTGATTGAAAACATGAGTTGTTTCTTATGTTTTTCGTCAAAAGAGAAGAGAAGATCCAGGAGACAAGAATGTCGTAGAGGGAGAAGCCCGATTATATCGAATTCATCGTCAAGCGAACCTCCTCGGCCTCGTAAGTGTTATGTTTCAAACAAATCTGTTAACGATTCGGTTATAAGAGTAGATAATTTCTTTTGATAGAGAATCAAAGAAGGGTTCAAGAAGGCAAGATTCATAATGCTGATTCCCCTAAGAGAACAAGTGAGGAAAATGAGGCCATAAAACCATCTGCTGACAACAATATTGCAGCTCAAACTTTCACTTTTCGGGAACTAGCAGCCGTTACAAAGAATTTCCGACAAGATTCCTTGATCGGAGAAGGTGGGTTTGGGCGCGTTTACAAGGGAAAACTCGATAAAACCGGCCAGGTAACACGTTAATTATATACCAAAAAAAGTAGAGCTATTTCGTTACAATAACTTGTTGTCCACGTGACAGCCATCTAGGTGGTCCACGTGATAGTGTCACGTGTCCCCAAATTTTTTTCTTGATTTTAGTTTAGTTTTACACTATTGTTTTTCGGTGTATAATTTTTTTATGGTATGCCCGGAGTTTTTCTCTTGTTTTTTAATATAATTTTACACTATTGCTCTTCGATGTATAATTTTTGGTGGTTCGAAGGGTGTTTTTTTCTTGGTTTTAGTTAAGTTTTACATTGTTATTTTTTGAGTTTTTGGTGCATAACTTTTTGTGATTTGCATGGATATCTTTCTTTTATTATGTTTGTGTGTATAGCTTTTTCATTTCTTAACATTGCGTTATATCAATGAAGATAAATTGTGTATCTACATTAACCCTAGGACAACGTGTGACTAATTGAAAACTAGTTAATATATATATATATAGGAGAAGCAAGTGGATTATCTTGATAAACTGGATTATTTTGATTCAGCTTGTAGCTGTCAAGCAACTGGATCGCAATGGCATGCAAGGAAACCGCGAATTTCTTATTGAGGTTTTGATGTTGAGCCTTCTTCATCATCCGAATTTGGTGAGTCTTGTCGGATATTGCGCTGATGGTGATCAAAGACTGCTTGTATACGAGTATATGTCCGCTGGTTCACTTGAAGATCATCTCCTTGGTAATATTAACCCTCCTTATATCTGCATTTGATATTTTGTGTACTACTTACAAAGTGTTTACAAGATTCATCTTTACAGATCTTCCACGAGGTAAATCTCCACTGTCGTGGTTCACGAGGATGAAGATTGCGTTAGATGCTGCGAAAGGGCTAGAATATTTGCACGATAAGGCAAACCCGCCTGTTATTTATCGCGACTTGAAGTCTTCCAATATCCTTCTTGATCATGACTTCAATGCCAAACTATCGGATTTTGGGTTAGCCAAGGTTGGACCTGTTGGCGATAAATCACATGTTTCGTCGAGAGTAATGGGCACATATGGATATTGTGCACCCGAGTATCAAAGAACGGGTCAGTTGACTGTCAAATCTGATGTTTATAGCTTTGGAGTAGTTTTGTTAGAGCTTATTACAGGTAGAAGAGTCATCGACACAAGAAGGAGAAATAAAGACCAAAATCTAGTTTCTTGGGTATTTCTTTCTTTAATAAGCCAATTTCATTTAATACTCAAAAGTTTACATAAAAACAGAAAGCACAAGGATAACAAGTTGTACTACTAATTTGTTTTTATATAGGAAAACCAAGACGTTTAAAAACTATCTAATGAAAATTTATTGTACCTTTGAACAGGCGGATCCAATTTTCAAGAACCCTCAAAGATTCACGGAACTAGCCGATCCACTATTAAAACAAGACTACCCCGAGAAAGGCTTGAACCAAGCGATCGCGGTGGCGTCCATGTGTCTAACCGTTGATGCTTCGACTCGACCATTGATTGGTGATGTGGTTACCGCTCTTACTATTATTGCAGATGGAGCCGACATAATAGAATCGGTCGATTCTCCATCTGAACCATCCCCGTCTCGATCTTTCTCTTATATGAATAAGTCATCGGGTAGTGATCGAGAAAGAGCGATTGCAGAAGCCAAGGAATGGGGTACGAGTGCAAGGACCACTGCGATGTCGAGATCAATGCGTTAAACAAACAGTTTCGTTACAACTTCGAATATATGAAGATACTTCGATACAACTTCTAATATACGAAGATAATTCGATGCAATTTTGAATATATGAACTACCGGGAAAATATGTAGTTTAACTTTTTTTTTGGGAATAGATGTTAGATGTTATTTTAAGTTTATTAATAAATAGGTCGATTTGAGTTTTAAACTTCAAGGTTAAATTTGATCATGTGGCAAAATGGCAAGATGGCTATAAACAGTTTTTGCCGAGCTGTTGAACCGTTATTTCTTGTTTTCTCCAATCTTACAAGTTTTAATTTATTTTATTAATGAAAAAAAACTCGCAAATATTTTAATTGAGAACTTACATCATGTTTAAAAATAGAGAGAGAAATTATAATCATTAACATGATAAATCTTATCAATTAATCAATTAATCCTAATAAATCAATAAATTTTGTGTCACATGTCTAATTTATAAAAGGTCCAGATCACCACCGACACATATCAAGCTCACATTGAATAACCAATATAGTAAATCATCAATTAAGATTAATTACCAATTTTTTCAAAACTAAAATTTTATTTTAAAATTTTGATATAATTAATCTAAATTTGATTAATTTACTCAATAATTTAATTTTTTTATGGAAAGTAATCAAAAATTTGTCAAACATAATAAATTTCTTAAATGTATTAAATTATTATTTAATATATTATAAAAGTTTTATATCAATCATAGTTTTCAAATTTCATTATCATTATCTTTTTCTTTGTATTTATCTAATATTATAAATCTATATTCAACCCGTGTAGTATACAAGTTATTAACCTAGTAAGACCAATATATAAATATGATAAGATAGATGTAACTTTTGGTTGTATACAAGGCTTATTTGATTGTACATAAAGTAAAGCTTTTGTATTTGAGACTCCCCCCTCATTCTTCACACCTTACAACTCGGCTTTTAAACTTAAACATCTCGGAGCGCCTCAAACCTTTTTAAAACCAAGAATGGAGTAATATATGTTTAGTTTATAGACGTGAAGTGGTAACATTTTTTTATATTGTATTGAGTAAATTATGGATTGCGTCCCTGTGGTTTGTATTTTTGTTTGGAATGAGTCCAAGTTGTGAGAAATTTTCAATTGGAGGTCTAGGGTTTGCATTTCTTCTGAATTGAATCCCTGGTCCTAACAGAGCTAAAATTTTCAGTTAAGTCAGAGGGGTATTTCGGTCATTTTATATAAAGGGACCTGTTATGTAAATTTATGTGTATTAAAATTTGAAGGACAGTTTATGTAATTAATTAAAACTAATTAAAAGAAAAAGAAAAAAAAACATATTTAACGATCATCTTCAGATCTAGATCTTCACAAAAAGGGGGATCTGAACCACCTTCCTGCTCCTCACTTTCCTCATCATCCTCGGCATCTTCTCCCCTTGTTTAAAAAAGTGATCTTGCCGGTCCTCCTGTTCTCTACGACGGCTACTGCCAGCGCCATCCAAACGCCACCATCCACTCGGATTTCCATTAATCAACAACAGTACAAGATCTAGAGCGATGTTAACGAGCTTCCTCTGTGATTGATGATGAATGATGATTAGGGCACCGATTACAGAAACCCTCGGTTCATCAGAGACCTCCGTTGGGGAAAAGTGAGATACAGACAGGAGAGATGGTTGCACACACAGAGAGAGAGAGCAGAGGCGGCGGCGTGGTGGAGACCGGAGAAGACAAACAGTGGTCGTGGTGGTCGCCGGCGTGGCAGCTTGCAGTTACAGAAACGAAGGAGAAGAGTGAGTGCGAAATCGGTGCTTCGCCGCCGAGACCGTCGCGATTCCGCCACCGCTTGTTCGTCGTTACTCTCGACCATCTCTCCCAATTCCTTCTCTAACGATGACGCGAGTCCGGTTTGTATACTCCGTCACTGCTGGTGCTTTCTCTGGCCTTCTCTTCTTCCATGAGTTCTTATTTCTTGGTTGATTAATTGATCCGAATTTTTGTTCATCCGTACCATATATTACCAATTGATGGATTATCCAATTGATGTGTTCAGATTGGATGTAATTGGATATTAGGGCACTTCTAATAATCAGATTTGTGATTACGCATATGATTTTTTTGATGTCTAATTGACTTTATGGTATTAATGGATGAAATTGAATTTGTGAATATGCATCCGTTCTACCGGCATCGAGTCATTTCCGATGAATGGTCGGCAGTTTGATATCTAATTGAACTTTTGGATTTTGAGAACTCGCCGGTAAGAACGAACACCGCCACCTCCCCTTCGTCCTCCGATCAGAAGCCACCCTGAGTTTGCGCCGGTGAGGGTTTGTCGATCGTCAACGATGGTGGTAGTGCCATGTTAATGGCGGAAGATTGTGGTTGATGACCGTCGACGAACAACCTCGGAAATGATAAAATCATCTGCGCCGTTTTTAACTTACTAGAATTTCTTATTTTTTTATTTTTATCTAAATACAAAAACAGTCCCTATATTTTCTTGATTTACATAACAGGTCCCTTATGTGCAAATTGACTAAAATACCCCTCTGACTTAACATAAAATTTTAACTCTGTTAGGCCCAGGGATTCAATTCAAAAGAAATGCAAACCCTAGACCTCCAATTGAAAATTTCTCACAACTTGGACTCATTCCAAACAAAAATACAAACCACAGGGATGCAATCCATAATTTACTCTATTGTATTTCATTATTTAATGGAAAATGGTGAGAAAAGGGGTGTGAGAAACCACCGGTCGAGCGCAAAGATACCCTCAGCAAGGTGTTTTACAAGTGACCATGTAACTACACAAGGTCTTTCCGCATGGAGACGTGAATCCTACATCCTGTCCTAAATTACCCTTTGTGGACATTTACTTCTTCACTCATTGTCATATCAACATTCACATCACTTTTCTCTCTTTTTCACTACACTCCACCCAACCGTAGTTATGAACCACTTTATCACTACAAAGTTAAAGATGAAAATTTAGGATCAAAAGTTAAAATAAGAGTAGATTACACAGAAGGTCCTTTATGTATTACCTTTATTTCGGATTAGGTCCTTTAACTAAAGTTGTTACACCCGACATCCTTTATGTTTTAAACATGTTTCATAGAAAGTCCTTTATCACTAACGGGGTTAAAAATCATCGTTAATTCAGGGACAATTTAGTCATTTAACAAGCTCCTTTATTTAAAAGAATAAAAGTTATATATCCCTTTAATATTAAAAGTAATTGAAAGTTGCTGTTAAAAAATATATTAAAAGTAATCAGATTAGCGATTCCACGAGTAAGCCGTTGCTCGATGATTTCGATTTCCAACTCTTCATATCCGTTACAGAGTTTCGGTATCAATCTCGAATTCGATGCTTTCTTCTCATCTCGAATGTGTTCAAAATCACCAGAATGTTAATGTTCTTCTGGATCGTCGGTGGGAAGAGACGGTTTCTCCGGGCATTTTTCGAATCTGGAATCTGTTCAAAATCAACATAATTGGTGGACGCGTGATGCCGATCGCTTAATTTCGAATCGACGCCGGATTGAGGTGTGAAGGACATAGATTTAGAAGGTGGAAAGCGAAGAGCGGCGGTGGAGGTGGCGGTCGGAATCAATTTTTGAGGTAAGAAGTGAGGTTATCGGAGGTGGGGAAAGACGAGCAGCGGCGATTTGTTCGAGAACGGAGTGATCCATTGCTTGAGAAAGAACATCTTCAACGGCTGTTTCGTCGTCACTGCCAGTAAGAAAAGAGAATTCATCCGCCATTTGTGAGGTGAATTGCAGTTGCAGCTGAGAATTCATCCGCCATTTACGAAGGCTTGAGGCAGGGAATGTATGAAGCTGATCTAAATGTTTTTATATATTAAAGGGATTTTCAATTTTTATGTTTTATTAAAGAGTTTATTAAATGACTAAATTGTCCCTGACTTAACGATAGTTCTTAACTCCGTTAATGATAAAGGACCTTCTATGAAACATGTTTAAAACATAAAGGATGTCGGGTGTAGTAATTTTACGTAAAGGACCTAGTCCGAAATCTGAGTAATAAATAAAGGACCTTCTGTGTAATTTACTCTTAAAATAATAACCAACATAGTTTCATTAATAAAAAATACATGATTTAAAATAAAAAAAATAACCTGGACAAACAAATAAATAACAAAACACTACATCATTCAAACCCAATTAAAGATGAGATGATCTTTAGCCACGATCCAATCCTGGTAATGCTTAAAATCTTTACCTTCGAACAAATGGGAACAAGTTTCACTTATTTTTAAAACGTCGTTTTCAATCGACCCTGGTTTATGGTTGTTGTCGAAATGCATGTAAATA
The DNA here is from genome assembly GCA_039602395.1 of Deinandra increscens subsp. villosa. Lineage (NCBI taxonomy): Eukaryota > Viridiplantae > Streptophyta > Magnoliopsida > Asterales > Asteraceae > Deinandra > Deinandra increscens. The sequence continues at coordinate 25,707,748 of JBCNJP010000014.1, read as the reverse complement.
CCATAAAACTTTGAAAGCTCTCATTCTAAGTTCACATCATTTAGAGAATAATTGATGGCGTATTCTACATTCCCTATTACATGTCGAGCATGAAAGCAATTGGTCCCCCGCTCCCAAAACCTTCTTCCATCAAAGGCGTTTTCTACGGGCTCGCCCAAAACACTAAGCCACACTATAGTTAAATCTTCTTTTTCTGAAAATAACTATTGCATTGGATTCATTTCTGTGAAAAAGTAAATAGAGTTGGGATAACTTTTAGAGAAATCAGAGAACTTTGGTGTGTAAAGTTTGTTAAGTAAATGTTTAAATAAAGGTATTTACCCATGAACTACGACTCGTGAGTCGTGACTCGTGAAGGCGTGAACTCGTGGACCACAGCCCTTAGCCTAAGCCCATGTGTGGAGCCTGGAGGCCCATCAAATTAAGATTATTAGATTAACCGTCAGGGGTCGCGTGCCGCCATTGCTCTGACTTTCTTCTTTAATTTCTTTGAAGAAAACATCCCCAAATCAAAAAGGTCAGCCATGGAAGAAGGCAATGAATCGGAGCAGGTTTCCGATCATTTCACATGCGCCGTTTGCTTGTAATGTCTCTCTCCGAGATTCCTATTACTTTTCTGTCATTCGATTTCACGCAATCATTATTATTATTATTTTTGCTTCAATTTAGGGTTTCGAATTGAACATTTTGTTTCCAACACGTTTATTTATGTAGTATGAAAGATCAATTTACATTCAGCATTCGATATCCGATAGTTCTAATGATTTCTATTGGAATTAGCCTAATTCAGTCTGTTCTATTGATAAGAATTATATTATTTCGTGATCGAATTTATTCTTATTTTGAGATTATTATAAAACCGCATTTAACGGAGAATAAACAGTTGAATTAAAGCTCAAATATCTAATTGTAACCGTGACAGTAAATTTGGTGTCCTGATATGAACATGAAGATTTGTTGGATCCATTCTGTATTTCTGTTTATTGATTGCTACTTTGCTAGTAAGCATGTGTTGAATTGTTTCCTTCTAATTGCATAATTGATGATCATGTTTATGACCTGAATCTATTGCTTTTTTTTTGTTGCAGAGACCTTCTATACAAACCCATTGTTCTAGGTAGGAAAATCTACAATTGTTTTTTTTTTCATCAGTTGTGCTATACTGCTATTTGGTGTTATTTATATCAATTACAACTGGCATTGTTCTGGTTACATTTTTGCAGTTTGTGGTCATGTCACCTGCTTCTGGTGTTGCCATCGATCCATGGATACGAGAGGTCAATCTCATTGTCCGTTATGTAGGCACCCTTATCGTCATTTTCCTGCCATTTGTCAGATGCTAGACATTTTTCTCAAGAAAATGTATCCAATTTCGTATGGCAGAAGGAAAAAACAAACACTTGGTAAAAACTATTATTTCAACTTGTAAATAATGCCTTAAAATAACTATGACTTAGAAGCTACTTAAGTTAACATTTTTAGTGCTTTTAGTAACCAGGATATAAATTCTTTGTTTACATGGAATAGATGATAAACAACAAGGGCCGTTATGCTTTGCATTAGATGAAGAATTGGACCATTTAAGCAATGTTGATCAGCCTTCCTGTTTCATTTCTAAAGATAACGTGTCAGTAAGTTCCTCTTCTACGGAGGAAAATAAATCAAATGATGGGAATTCTGGTGGAAATGGCACGCAGGTAGCAGTTTCTGATGCGCTCTGTTCGGCTTGCAAGCAACTGCTATATCGGCCTGTTGTTCTTAATTGTGGGCATGGTATGCTTACTATCACTCCATTAGTTTTCATTATGTCTATGGCTGTAAATGATCCGAGTCGCTCATGAGCTACTCAAGATTGGCTGAGTAAAAGCTTGAATCAAACCGAGATTAAATGAGCTTAAGCCCAAGCTTCTCCAGGCTCACTAGCCTAAACGAGTCTATTATTTATATTAATTTTATTTAATAAATTAAAGATATATTTATGTAATAATTATTGTTATGCACAGAATTATGGTAAAGTTAATAAATAATATATATGTTGTATACATAAAATTTGTAATTATAAATATATTTAAAATTATTATAAATGTATATAAATAAATAAAATTAAATAATGAATGAGCCGAGCTCTAGCTTTAGAAATAGATCTCTAAATGAATAGAGCTCAAGCTCGAGCTCTTTTAAGTTAAATGAGCGGAGTTCAAGCTTAGGCGAACTCAGTCTCGGTTTGGCTCGGTTACACCTCTAATTATGTTTTTGTAGGAATGAATGATGTTTGCTTATTCATAATTTGTTGGGATATCATTATTTACTATGTTCTTTCCCTCTTTGAATTATTATGTAGTTTACTGTGAGGCGTGCATCACCGTTCCAGAAGATGGTGTGATAACATGTCAAATCTGTCAAAGCCAGCACCCAAGTGGATTTCCAAAAGTATGTAAGGAGCTTGATTATGTATTGGAGGAACAATTTTCTTCAGAATATGCACTTAGAAAAGGCAGCACACAGCTCTTCCAAGAGCAGATCCGAAATAGAAATCTGTGCAAAGGTGAGTTTTATGGTTTCAAAGCTCTTAATTTAGTTTCATTTTTTATCCGAGTTACGGCAACAAACTTTGGTCGAACTTCTATTTCTGGTAACCATTTTTTCCCTAGAAATTAACCTTAAAATTTAAAAAGTAACTCGCGAGCTTTCAAAGTTTTCAGTTTAAGGTGAATCCTACTAGTTAACACGAACATTGTTGATATGATGAATGACGTGTCTGTAACGTTGACCAAACTGATTTTTTTATGTGACATTTGGAAACTAGTTACTGCTAGACCTTGTTTTATACTCATCTTTCATCTTTTACATTCTCTGTTACTTAAACGACACATCATCACCCTTCTCCATCTTTCAGCCTCATCTTTCAACTTATGTTATACGCATCTTTAATCTTTCATAATTAATAAAATATAAATTAAGTTTTAAATTTAGAAAAATACTTACTAAATAAAAATAAGAATACATAAACGTTTCATTTAAAATAAAAATTAAATATACACCACTAAATACCATAATTTGTTTTGCCAATTCGTTCCTTCAACAATTCAGCCACTCTACGGGACGCACTTGTAAGATGATCGGTGCTAGATTGCTAGTTGGCATGTCAAGTCTGTCGCATCATCAACTGCCTTCTCCTTTTTCCATACCTTTTCTTTGAGTGCCTTTTCCCCAACCAGAATTTTTATTTGTGGACTCTTCATAAGTGGTGGTAAATTTATCCAAACTTAAACACTAATTTTTTTTTCCTTGCCTTCAACTCAACATCTCCTGCAACTAACATCTTCCTGATGTTTCAAAGAATAAAGCCTTACCTAAAACTCAAACATCCGAGTTGTTCAAGAAGTGGCGCCTCTAACGCCTTACTCCTCAGTCATCCAAGCGACACCTCCGATCGATTCGTGGGACACACTGTGCCTCACCTTGGGTAAAGCGTTGCTGCTTCCACCTCTGAGACACACTTTCTAAAACCAGGTTTAGCTGCCTTCAAAATGTTGTCACGTGCTAAAGCCCTTCCTAGATTGTAGTCCACGGCTGTAGGGGTGCAGGACTCGTATGCTTAGTAGTAACGTCAGTTGTTTTAGAACTCTTAACTTGTTGGGTTTCAAGGACAGTTTCGAGTGTGGATCGTTGGGTTTTGGGGACGAATTTGGTTGTGGATTGTTGGCTTTAGGGATAGTATTTAGTATTGGTTCCACCTAGCAAATGACAATTGCGGGGGTGGAAAAGGCAAAGGATCAAAGTGCATGCAATACAGTTGTTTTGAGTCGAGACGCAAAGGATTGGGATTGGGATTGTTGGGATCCATTTTTATAAAACTGAAGGGGGAGGGAGCAGGGCCTCACTGTGTGCAGGGTTGGAGACCACGACAAAACACAGGGGTGGCATGGTGTTGCTGCTTGGGGTTGCCATGCCAAATGGCACCCCATGGCATATGGGAAGCGTATCGCACGCAGCCTTATGGATGTTATAGTTTTCTTACCTGCTAACAAGGTCGAAGGACAAAGATTACCTTAGACTGACCTTTTTGAAAGTTAGAAGGTTTTTGGTATTCAAAGTAGGTTACACTGAATAGAATATGGACAAAAGTTAGTTGCCTTTTTGTGTAATTTCAATTTTTTGAATTTTCATGTAGTGATGTCAAATATTTTCTTTGGATTGATCAGAAGCTAACGAACAAGCTTCTGAGTTCCCATATCCACCAGGAGAGAATTTTCTTCAGTGGTGGACTGTTCATGGTTCGCAATTTCATCCAGGTGTTGGTTGTGATATGTGTGGGGTAAGATCATTTCCTTTTCATGCTTTAATGCTCATCTTTCCTCAATAAAGTTTTCTAGTACAAACACGTGAGGTTTTTTAAGATGTTTAGGAGAATATTACGTTTTCTTAGGTATGTTTCTTAATCCCTCATGATATGGTTGTATATAGAGGTGACCGAATGGGTGGTTGAGTCGGGCTGGGTAACAGGTTAACGTGTTTTGGATTGAAATGGGTTGGGTTGATCTGCAAATACTTTTGTCTATATTTCTATTCAAAATAAAAATGTGACGTCTTAATGATGGTTAAAAGTTATTATTATAATAATAATAAGCTTTACGAATAAAAATGATTTCCCAGATTGTGTGCACGAAGAACATATGTATGGCAACTTCAACCTGGTCAACCATTCGGGTGGGTTGGCTAGCAAGTTAAAGCAATTTGGGTTTGAAATCGGCTGGTCATCGGATTTCTACAAAGTTATACATATAATGTGTTAATCATGATTAAAAAGACAATATTAGAATATATTATTAACAATAGAAACAATTATTGAGAGTTTATGTACTAAGAGTACACTTTGGGCCACTTTAAACTTGGTCACTCAATTGACCCGTTCGGGCGGGTTGGGTAATGGGTTAAAGCATTTTCGGTTGAAACGGGCTGGGTTGGTTTGACATGCAACCATTTGTTCTCCATTTTACACTGGATTTGAACCTGGTCAACCATTAGATACGTTGAAACTGGCTGGGTTGGGTTGACCTGCATACACTTTTTCTCTATTTCACAATGAAATTATAAAATTACTTATTAAAATAATAATATTAAGAATGAGAACGATTTGTCAGATTGTAATATTGTATGCATTAAGAAAAGATTTTGGGCTCGTAAACAGTTTGACCGATTCCTTTTCTAGCTTAAATGAATAATTGAATTTTTCACAGATGTGTCCAATAATTGGAGATAGATATCAATGTAAAGATTGCAAGGAAAAAAGCGGTTATGATCTTTGTGGAGATTGCCATAAAACAGATAAAAAGCTTCCTGGAAGATTTAATCAGAAACATACGGCACAACACCGGCTCGAGTTGGTCAAAGCAGCCATAAACCACGATGTAATATACAGATTGTTAAGTGGACAGCTGGCAGTTGTTTCTGCTGCTGCGCGGAATTTGATTAATGGACCTCCAGAATTTACATCTTCTCCTCCTGGTGGTGGTGGTGATGATGATGTGGTTTCAATGGAGTCTGCAACTGATTCAAGAGAAGGTCAAAGTGGTAATCAAACTGCTATGTGATATGTAAATATTAGTGTTTATCCTAAACGGTTCAAATAAAAAAATCACAGTAAAGAAAGTGAATGAAAAGGTTTGAAGTAGCCTAAAATGTATTTACAACATTTTGCATCATGAATGGATATTAAGGAATATATTTTTTAAACAATCTTGATATAGCTTTTGTAATTCTTTTTTTACTTGTACTGGAAATTACTTTTTTGACCTGAACATGTTACCTGACACGACTCGTCCTACTCATTTGACATTTGTCAGTTTTCTTTTTTAGATAGAGTGGTGAGTATATCAGCAAAATGTGACTTGGTGGGAACGTGAGCTAATGCAATCAGCTTTTTCTCAGCATAACATCTCATAAAGTGATGTTTAATATCCATATGAGTAGTCTTAGAGTAACGCACATGATTTTTAATAATGAAAATAGAAGTGGTGTTATCAATGTGAACAGGGTTTTCAGAAAAATTCAAACCGTAGTCGAGCATCTGAGTTGTCTCAACATTTCAACAACTCTGATTTGGCTCAACATTTCAACAACTAGAAGTAGCAGACAACTACATATTCAACTTTAGCTGTTGATGTAGATACAATTGTGTGCTTCTTGCCTTCCTTTTAAACTAGTTGATTTCTTAAGAAGGTATCCGTTCGTGGTTGACTTACTGTTCAAGATATAGCCTCCATAGCCACAATCTAAGTAACCTACATATCAAAATTAGATTCGATCCTTTTTTACTCCTATGAGATGTGACTGCTTCGACTTTTACTAAAAGCAAGAACATAGACAAAACCCAAATATGATGTCAGATCTGTTGGTAGTAAAGTACACCAGCAAACCAACCATGGAGATGTAATTGTGTTCATCTACTGGTCCACCATCAAGGTCTTGATGCAGCTTCACTCAAGTCTCAACGGGTGTAAAGATTCATTTGCAATCATGAAATTGGAACCGCTTTAGAATTTCCTTCACATACTTTCCTTGGTTAATAAATATAACATCTAGTTGTTTATTTGCACGCCTAGAAAGAATGTCAGTTCACCCATTTTAACTAATTTGAAATCTTGTCTTCATCGATTCCTCACAATCCTTACAAGCTGAACATTAGGTTGATCCAAAAATGATATTGTCAACATATACTAGGACCTACAACATATTATTACTAACATGTCTGATGAATAATGTCTTATCAACAATACCTCGTTTGTACCCATTTTCCAACAAATAAGTTGACAATCCCTTGTACCACTTACAATCGACCAACCGGGTGTAACCCGTATAAGGCTCTATCTAGCTTGTAAACCTTGTTTGGAAATTAGGATTCACAAACATCCAATTGGTATTACCAATATGTTTCTGGATGCACCATAGTCCAAAAAGATTCTAATGGCTTTAAGACAAGTGATTTTTCACAGGCGTGTATCATAACTTGGTATACACGGTCTTTGTATCATAACTTTTACAATCGTAGTCTCATAACTTTTACGTCGTGATCTCAATGCTTTTAGCTTTTAGTTTCTAATTTTAACGTAACTACACAGTCTTTTGCATTTCGATTTTCTTTATGTTGCGTTATTACAATGAAACTGGTATTCTGTGTGGCTGTGTCGTCTATGTAGGTTTTTTTTAGTAAATTACACAGAAGGTCCTTTATGTTTTACCCAAATTTTGGTTTAGGTCATTTAACTAAAGTTGCTACAATAGACATCCTTCTTGTTTTATACATGTTTCATCAAAGGCCCTTTATCACTAACGAATTTAAAAAACATGGTTAAGTTATAGGCAATTTCTGCATTTTACAATAATTTTAATAGAACATTATAAGTGAAAATCTCCTTTAACCCACATTTCCACCCACCAGAACAACCATCCGGCACGGAGGTAATTCATGACGTAACGAGTGATCAGGTGGAGATGTGTACAACCGTGTAACATAAATTTTAAAAAGTAGACTCAATAATAAAAGCATTTACTCTTAATTTCAACATTATTATATAATTTATTTTATTTCCATTCTTTACGTGACATTATAGTAATGCACCTACAGAGTTTCGGACTTGAGTCGTTACATATATATTTTTTAATTTTTAATTATTAATTTTACGATATACCATTATACTGTAACAATTTAATTGTTTTATGTTTGAGCATAAACTACAACAAACTACAAATATAATACGATTTGGGCTACGGTCCAAGGCCCATAAGCAAAACCCTAACCCTTACCTTCTTTAAGTTCTTATACAACAATTCCTTCTGTGAAAACAAAGCCGCAGGAAAGAAATCGATCTCTGAAACAATGGTGTCCGGATCGGGAATTTGCGCCAAGGAGGTGGTGGTTGACGCCCGCCACCACATGCTCGGCCGGCTGTCGTCTATCTTGGCGAAGGAGCTTCTCAACGGCCAGCGAGTCACCGTCGTCCGATGCGAAGAGATCTGCCTCTCCGGCGGTCTTGTTCGTCAGAAAATGAAGTACCTCCGTTTTCTCAGAAAGCGAATGAACACCAAGCCGTCTCATGGTCCGATTCATTTCCGTGCTCCTTCGAAGATCCTCTGGCGTACTATCCGAGGGTAAACCCTAATTTTATACACACATTATAAAATCTGTGCAGTTTTAGTACGTATTCGCTAGCTATAGCGATTTTATAGGCTCGAACTGGAAGAAAATAGCTGATTGGTGCTATGATGTAGATAGAAATTGAATCCAGAATTGCATGCTTATTAGTATAAAATATATGTGGTTTGCATTGATTTACAGCTGTTTGGTGCTTTGATGTTTAGAGGTGCTAGTTTTGATCATATAAGTGCTGATCAAAACTATATGGATTAGTCTCCATGTGATACTTTTGACTCATATAACCCCTAACCGTAAAAACAGCAAACTAGATTGGAGATTGGCAGTTTGACCTTATGAGCTAGTAATCTTTTTAAGAAATGTTAGTTTTGATTTAAAGTTTTAAATGATAAAAATGTTCATGACTGCTGGTTTTAAGTTCCAAAAGAAGGAACTCATTTTAGTCATTGCTTCAACTGTTCTATAGGTTGGAAGGGAAACACGTGTTTCCGGTGTGTGTTACAGGCCTGGCCAAGAGGGCAAAATAGCTTTATTAATAATTAGAGTATGGGCACACCATTTGCCCATACTCTAATTACATCAATGCTAATCGCCAATGATTATTTAGTGATTACCACCTGATTTTGTTTTGCCACTTTGCCTATTTTAGATTTGATTTTTTTTAACACCCCTAATATAAGTTGTTGATAATTTGGAATAACATGTAATACAATAGTTAGTTACATAATGGTCTTTTGTTGATCCCACACCTTTGCAGTTTACATGCTTGATCCCTTGCATTGGTTACATAATAGTCTTTTGTTGGTCCCACACTCATGCTATGGGTGCATGCTTGATTCCCTGCGTAACTCACCCTTCGGATTCATTTGCAGTTTTTAGTAAGGAACTAAATGTGTATATTTTAATTGAGTATGTATATTTTAATTGAGTATGCTGACTGTCAAGTTTTATGAAACCATTTCAGCACATATCATATGTAACCTGCATGAAATTAAACTTTGCTTGTAATCCTGTAAAACTGTGATTTTTGTTAACCTTCTGTTTCAATCATAGGATGATTCCACACAAGACCAAGCGTGGGGCTGCTGCACTTGCTAGGTTGAAGGTTTATGAAGGAGTCCCTACTCCTTACAACAGAAAGAAGAGAATGGTCATCCCTGATGCTCTCAAGTGAGTTATTAGTTTTCACCTGCTGTTTTGTTTTTATCTACCACTAGAATTACCTTAGCACACATCTATTTTATTAAATATTGTCGATGTGTGTGTGTATATATATATATTAGTAACTTCAATAAAATTGTAATAAAATTGTAGGGTATTGAGGTTAACTGCTGGCCATAAGTTCTGCTTGCTTGGTCGGCTCTCATCTGAAGTTGGCTGGAATCATTATGAAACCATCAAGGTAAATGCTTTCATCATGAATTGCAAATCAATATTTGTAGAGTTCTGGTCATCTTTTTATATATGTATATATATGTATATGTATGTTAACGTGGTAAATTACATAAAGAATAGCCATGGTTATAGTCAAGGTCAATATTTGAAGCTTATGCTTGAGTTTGTTTAAGCTCAACTTGGTTCAAGCTTTTAGCGAGCCTATCTAGAGTAGCCATTTGGCAGCCTATCCTGGGTATGGCCCTAATGGTTGCTCATTTAGTTTTAAAAATTGTGTTTTATCAGCATGCTGTTACTTCTACATCCTTATAAAACAAACACATTCAATCTGGTATCACATCCTTATTGTTAACAATCACAGGATCTCGAGAAAAAGAGGAAAGAAAAAGCGCAAGTTGTGTATGAACGAAAGAAACAGCTTAACAAACTACGAGCCAAGGCGGAGAAGGCTGCAGAGGAAAAACTTGGTGCCCAACTTGAAATCCTTGCACCTGTTACCTACTAACTGTTTAAAAGTTAGTTTGTTGCTAGATAATTTATTTTTGATCGGGCTGAAAACAGGTCATTATTGTATTTCACTTTTGCAATACATTCCTGTTAAGTTGGTGTTGGCTGATTTTGTTATGAGAAGATTGCTTGTTTTCAATGGTTCAGCCGCTGTTACCTTTTACATGATTTTTTTTCTAGACGCTAGGAAGGCGTTTGGTTTGCTTATCCGGGTCTGCTTGGAAACCTGGTAACCCACTGTTTAGTTTACGGGTACAGCCAGCCATACCTCATGTTTTTGGTCAACTCAGTTAGTCATTATCTTTTTTCTTTTTACCGTCTCTTTTTGTTTTTTTAGCGTTGTCATTTATAGATATTAAGTGCTATTTCATAAAAATGACGGTGCTATATCGTGTTAGTGTAAGTATTACAAAAATATTTATCGTGTAGCTGTAAAACTTTTACAGATATTAAGTGCTATTTTATATAAAAAATGATGGCGTATTACAAAAATATGTACATTTTATAATTCCTTTATATAAGCTTTATAGTAGCACCGTGTAATTTGTAATACTTGGAGTAACATGATAATTACACCGAATTGTTTTCATGATAACACTATTATGTATCCATCTTTTAAAATATTAAGTAGAAAGTTGTGACACGTGTAATAGAAATGACGCGCACTAGTTACGTAACATATATTTATGATTAGACAAATGTCATAGCTTTGTACTATTCTTTTAATGGCAAATTTGAATCATCGACTGGTCAGGGCTCACCTGATCATCTTCATTCTTCGAGTACAGAATTCAAAGACTACCTTCAGGAGGGAACTCATTATAAATGAGAAAACTCTATTGTCTAACCTTTAAGCTGTATTTTTTGTCACATGTGGGACTTGAATCCAAAACCTCCTTATTTTTAATGTCTTTGGGTGTCTCACCTCAACTGTTTTGGGTTGAGGATCATTGACCAGTTTGTGCTTCTAATTGCAGACTATAATTACGTAATACATATGCATAATTACCTAATGTTTATAATCACTCATAAATGTAAACAGTATCATATGCTTAGCATACTGGTGTACTTAATTACGAATGTTATATTACTGGTCATTAGGCGGTTTCATTAAATTGTTTTAAAACTATTGTAATATTGCACTCAAATTAAAGATGACATATATACTATGTTTTATGATATAATTTAAAAAAACACAATAAACTATAAGAAATATTACATTTAATGTAATGCTATAACTTAATCTAACAGAAAAATAAATCTAACAAAATCTATTTTTTTCTAGTTTTACACTCTAAATCATTTTTACCTTTTATTATTTACTAATTTTTCTATCATCTCGACGTTACCATTGATAGAACTTAATCAAGAGGTTTCTCATAGAAAAAAAACATTGTATGCTATCGTTTCATATACATATATACATACATGTATATGGAAAAAATATAAAAAAAAACATGATACCTCTATATTTGTGTTGCCAATTTGTTTTGACTAAACAATTGATTTTATCATAAAATGGCTAAGTTTTCAATAACTATCGTTTAAGAGAAATGATTATTAAGATTAAATCATGATGCTTGTGGTATCGTGAATTGGAAAACACTCTCAAATAAATATTGAAAAGAACTGAATGGCCATAGCCAACTTTTGAGTTATTTTAGTTGTTAATTAGGCTTTATTTCTAGAAGATGATAAGAAGCTTTTGTCATTTTATTTTTCTTTTTCTTATTGTTTTTTTTTAACACGAAGGAACGCCCTCACTATCCAAGAAACCCAACGACCTGCAAACCATTTAAGGCTTAACAAATCTTGACGCAGACAGTATTAAAATAACCTCATCATGGGGCATTATATGCCATGTGTCAATGACATAGCAAATGGGGGTTATAGCATTTCAAGGGTGTAACCATAAAGCCCCACTAATGATTACTTAATTTATTTATTTATTTTTTTAGTCAACTAAAAAAATAAAAAACATACTAGTGAAACAAATAACATGACATAAAAAAACCCGACACATAACATAAAAAAAACAACCCTACTCGCCACTCATGTAACTCTACGCGATGTCCTCCCTAAGTTTTATTGCGATCGTACGCGCCGGTTCGTCCTCCGGTAGTGGTTGCCGAATCTCTTGTAAATCTTAGTGCATTATACGGCGTTTGACCAACCCCGTTTGTTCTCGACGCAAACTCACCAACGTTTCTAGCTTTTCATTCATCTCCCCTTGAAGCTTGTTGATATTTGAGACGGTGGTGGCGGTGGAACGACTTGACGACGACGAAGCCCTTTGAGCCTTCGTGAAATCTCGACTAGGTGGTCGACGAGGCTCGACGTGCACAAACTCAACATTCTCATTTAAATCAAAGGCACGAGCGTCCGAACTCTCCCCATCCGTTTCGTTTGTTGATTCGGTCCTAGACTTTTTCGAGCGATGCTTTATTTTATTCTTCAAATCAACTTGAGAAAGCCACTTGGGTGCATTTTTTAACACGTTCCAAACCGTGATGTAGTTAAACGCGGGACGACCGACCCCGTATTCGATTAGCGCTTGTGATTGGACATCTTCGTTGTTTTGACCGCTTTGCCAACCTGAAACCATACGGTTGTAAATGGTAGAAAAAATCTTGCATTTTTTGTTGATATCGGTCCATTTACCCGATATGGAGTCGGGTTGGCGGTATGGCTCGTTTGCCTTCATCAACTCATAGAACTTCCTTCTCGTCTCTCGCCAAAAAGTCGTCAAGTCTTGGTCGTTAGCTTCAACATTTTAAAATATATATATATATATATATATATATATATATATATATATATATACGATATCAACATTTAAAAAAATAATATAATATATATATACATAAATAAATATTTTAATAACTTTTTTTACCAATGATCGGGTTTTCCGAGCAATCAAGCCAAGCTCTAGCTAGCGCCACCTCCTCTTCCTCCGTCCACGGTTGCACTTGTTTCTTCTCTCTTGGCGCCTCGGGTGACTTCTTTTTGTGTGACCGTTTTTTCCTACCCGCATTTTGCTTCGGTTGGGTCTCGGGCACAACATCATCGTCAAGCGGTATGACGTCGTCTTCGGGAGATGGTGTCGGTCGAGACGAGGGTGATGGTGTCGGTCGAGACGAGGGTGATGGTGTCGGTCGAGGCGAGGGTGATGGTGTCGGTCGAGGCGATTGAGAAGCTTGAAATGGATTGTTTTGTTGTTGAAATGAGTTTTGTTGTTGGAATGCTTGAAACGGAGAAAAAGAATGTTAAGCAAATGGATTAAACCCCATGCCTTGCGGGAAGTTTGGTTGAAACGGTTGAAACGGTTGTTGCATTGGCGGTGATCCTAAACTCGCCATGTACGCCAACAACCCGTCATCGTCGGGGTTACCGTTCGTATGACGGGGAGGTTGGAAGGACGGGTTTGATGATGGTCCTCCTCCTTGCATTTTCTTAAAAAAAATAGAAGATTGATAGATGAAGAGATGAGAGAAGTAGAGGTGTAAAAAAATGTGAAGAGGGTACCACTCTTTTATACACTTGTATAAAGTTTTGATTAAAAAAATAAAAAATAAAAACTTGAATGCTCCAACGGTTAGTTAACGGCTCAATTTTAAAAATGGTCAAAGTGAGAGGGCGCTACGCCCCTCACGCCTCTCGGCCGGATTCAGCAACATGGCGCCCCGAGGGGTGCCCAGGGGCGCTATATAGGACGCTATGGTGGGGGTTGGGGTGCTATCACGCCCGAGTACACATAGCCTTTTAAGACGGGGTTTTCTAATGTGTTTTAAGGACACACATAAAGTACAATAAATACACCTTGAAATCTAAAAAAATACCAAGATTTTTTCTAAAATTAAAAAAGATACCAAGATTCATCTTGAAAAATGAGAAAGGTACAATTATTTTTCTTAAAAAATATATTTTTTAATTTCGAAATGCATTTATTGCACTTTATGTGTGTCCTTAGAGCACCTATTAAAAAACCCTTTAAAAGGTATTTGAATAACTACATCATCACCATATCACACGATGAAGACTTGTAATTATTGACATGACCTTTAACCTTTCGACTTTTGAGTCGTTAAAATGATGTAGAATCCGTCTTATGATGTAACCTTCTATATCACCGATATATATATATATATATATATATATATATATATATATATATATATATATATATATAATACATAGAAACATAAATAATCGCACATATGTTCGTGTACTATATAACTTATAAAGTACGAAATGTTTATTTAACATATCTAATATGCCCCTCACTGTTTGAGTAGAAGGAACCTGAATGTTAAGATTGTAGCGAGAATCGATAAATAATTGTGACTACATGTATTTGATGACAATATCGGCAAACTAGTGATTTGAGAGTGGTGCGTGAGCGGTGTGTTACAAAAATATGTTAAATATGGGTCTATTTTGACACCATTACTACATTTAAGTTTTACATTTATAAACATGATAATAAACAATCACTATACACCACGTACACGGACAAGTGCATCCATCGCGGCATACTATAGCAAATGTAAGATACCGAGGTCATCTAAAGACACAAGATATTGAAATGAGGCTTTTGATACTTTACTCTTACTCGCAACCTAACCAGATTTATTATAATAGGGAGATGAATATTTAGATAAGATAAAATATAAAAAGAAAAGAAAATGAAATGAAAATAAAAATAAAAGAAAAAAAAACGGGTTTTAGTCAATTCACCCGAAGATAGTATTACTTTGGGGACTTGTCAATGGCTAAGTTTGTGAACTGTTTATTTATAACATTCCCTCAAGATTGTCACCAACAAACGATGAGACCGCCTCTCATCGTTTGGTATGAATCCCAAGAGTAATTATGGTGTTGGGAACAAGTATATTGGCTCAAATGCATATAGTTATAGGGTCTTATGGTCAAAGTATCGTTACACTCGAATACGTTGTCATGAACCAGCATATGAACAACCCACGTATCAGATTATTTTATTATGAAAACATATTTTTAAGGAGCTAAGGTCCGTTTTTGCCATGCACCGCTGTCGTGCATGCATGGACAATCGTTACCAAAACCAAGTTCACCAACGCATACCGCACTAGCATATACGCGGTGATAGAATATTACCAACCCCTTATGCTAACCATTATCTTCAGACCGCACTTGCTTGAAAACCGAGTTTGTTTACATACACATAAAACACTCGGATGTATTGCTTTGCATGGAGTCCGAGTCACCTTAAGGATCATGCATCGTCCCCCAATCGGGTGTCCTCCGACTAGTGAGCTTTCGACTCCTCAATTGGGCTACAATACACAAGATACATTTGTTCAAAAGGGTGACAATAAAGTTGTAATAAAAATGATTTCCATAAAGTCATTTTTTTTGCACACCTTGAGGAGAGCTCATAAACTCATTTTACCAACCCGTCAAAGATTCTTTATGCCAAAGTAAGTGTAACAATTTATTCAAACATGGCTTTAAATATATGCTTAAGAGAAAATGACAGACTCGCAGACAAATGCAAATCAAATTCCACTTAAGTTGATGTTCTTACAATCTTGACGAACGACTAAAGACACAAAAAACAAGTGGCTCAAAAGTAAAACGTAGTAATATATTAGAGGGAGAGAAGAATTGAGCGAGTTGTGACGAAGGACATTGGCCGCTATATATAGGTAAGTCTCGGACCAGGAACACGAGCCGTGTTGATCAGAGGACGGGTCGTGCTCGTTAGAATCTGCATAGTTGTTAGGAACACGGGCCGTGTTTCTGTGAACACGGGACCGTGCCTTGTTAGTTGGCCACGGAGGTGCTTGCAGGCATACGGTTCGTGCTTATCAAGTTCTAGAAGGAACTTTTCTTGAGCATCAGAAGCATGGACACGGGCCGTTTTAGGCAAAAATCACATTTTAAGCTTCTTTTCTTCATATTTCCTTTATATTCAGCTTCTTTTGTAATTTCTTCTTGAATTATCCTGAAAACCTAAAAAGGGAAGCAAAACAACACTGTTTTGTTGATAGTTAGCCATAAATAATTCATTTTGTGGGGGACATATAATATAACAATATGTATATTTTAGCGCGTATCTAAGAGAACAACAACACATGAACCTGACCATTGGTAACATGTTCCCGTAAAAAGTGTAAATCTAATTCCACTTATTTAGTGTGTGGGTACTTAATCACATGGTAATTAGACGCTAAGTATACGCCACTATTATCACAAAAAACAATAGCGCCCCAAAGATCATGGACATTATAACTCAATGAGAAGATTACAAATCCAAGTCACTTCAGCAAATTCATTGGCAATAATGTGATACTTTTCTTCATCCCAAAGTCTACGTCAGTGTAGGACACCAGACGATCAAACGATGACAGATGAAGCTAAATTTCGTGATGAAGAGTACCCTGAACAAGTTCCAAACTAATAATTATTAGTAGACGAAGTAGAAAAAACTAAGCGACAATGTTTGCTCAATTGACAAGAGTTACAAATGATGAGCACCTTACAATACAGAACAAGTTCGCAAGACAATAAAAATTAAAAATAGAAGTTCCTGGGTGCTCTAGCCATCAAAGCAAACTGGGCCATTAAAGGTCCGGCGTACGGCGGTGAGCCGGGAACTGATGGCGTAGAAGGGGATGATGGCGGGGGCTGCAATGGAGAGCGGCTTCTGCTGAAACCGTGAAGAAAAAAAATATAGGGCATGTATGTCCAAGTAACGAAATCTAACGACACTCTTACTAAGATATGATCAGACTGGCACTGATAAGATTACATTCTTGATCTTAGTTGCTAACATCAATTACTACCGATAATTAATTGTTGCCAATCTCATTTACCATTAATAGTAACAGAACCATTCAGTTATCAAAACATCTTTGG
This sequence comes from Deinandra increscens subsp. villosa, assembly GCA_039602395.1. Taxonomy (NCBI): domain Eukaryota; kingdom Viridiplantae; phylum Streptophyta; class Magnoliopsida; order Asterales; family Asteraceae; genus Deinandra; species Deinandra increscens. The sequence goes on along the minus strand of JBCNJP010000014.1, from coordinate 25,690,791 downwards.
CTTAACGTTACTTTGATGTTAAATAAAACTTTTAGTTTTCTATTTTTTCAAACGATGAGGTTTCAATAGTTGCCACGTTAAAGAAAAAGTTACCATTCAGGTTGTCATCGATTATGAGTTCATTTATTAATAATAAATAATAATAAATAATAATAAATAATAATAAATAATAATAAAATGGCACTATCAACTCAACGGAACCCTTAAGATCTTCCGTCGGTTTTTACGACAAAACGTATAAAAAGTCACCGTGCCCCACAAAACACCGCTTCCAACGAAGAGCTGACTTTTATTTTATATTTTTTGAATAATTATAATGAAAAAGAATGTATGTTAAAAATGGCAATTATAATGGAAAAGAATGTATGTTAAAAATGGTCATTAAGTCAGAGATAACAGAGATAACATAAAAGTTTCAAAAACCTTAAAATGTTAATTTAGAAAAACGATAATCAGAATATAATTTAGTTATATTCATTTGAAATACAAATATTATGTATCTAAAGTTTTATTAATTCCTACGGAAATTAAATTAACTGGTTTTTCATAATTCTCTTGTAAGTCTTTATAGGTTCTGACGTGATATTAAGTGAAAAAATAAATAAATAGATAGCCGTTACTTATGTCATCAAATACTATATAACTATAAGCCCCTCTTTATTTTTTAAATGACCATTCAATTTATAAAAAAAAAAACCGTAAACCCAACCAAACAAGGCACTAGACAGACGCTGAAATAACAACAAAACAAAAAGAAATGTGCTACGATTTAACAGAAATAGAACAACAATTTAGACCACCTAACTATCAGATATCCTTTCTCCTTTGCACCAAGTTTTGCTCTTAAATTTATTGCATTTTTTTCTATAAGTTTCAAAATTATATAAGGGTAGCATTACTATATGTCACTAGTTCACCACATAGGCACATACTATTTAAGTATTTAACTATAAACCCTTCAATTTTTTCAGTAAGTGCTTCCCCAAAATCAGGTTTTCCTTCTCCTTGTTTACCTCCACTCTTTCCACTTTTCTAGCAACTTACCAGCTTCCCTCTAATCCTAATCTCATGCAAGACCATTGGTTTATCTTCATAAATGTATTGATTCAATGTCTCATTCACTCCACTTTTGTTATGAAGTAAATTTAATAAATAATAATAACTTTTATAATAATAATCCTTGCAAAGGCTGGGTATTTGATGAAAAAATTAGCTGTTCAAAAAAAAAGATTGATTATTTTCTGTAAAACTTTTACAAAACAATATTTTTATCATGCGATTTAATCTTTTATGACTATTTAATTCATACGATAAAATTAGTTTACCTCACAGGTAACTAGCAACTCACTTTATTTAACTTTTATATATCTATCAAAATCCATTTGTTATATTTTTTTTTTACTTTTTTTTACTTATTTAGAATGTGTTAGAAACAACAACATTACCAGCCATATTTACCGTATAAAAAAAAAACATATCCAGTAAAATATCATTTAAATAGTAGGTTCCAAAAAGTTAACATTTGGTAAATCTAACCTCCGTTATTAAATTGAAATAAGCAGTCATATTTGTTATATTTGTTATATAACAATTAATATAAACTTTTGTAACCAAATTAACATAAGCTTTTACGTTTGACCTAATTTTCTTTAGGTATATTTTGTTTTATTCATTCTTTAAAGTTAATTAATGTTAATAAAAAAAAACATATATTTCTTTATATTATGCAGGTGGAATTTAGAATGCACATCCCAAATGGTTAGTATTCCCAATCAAACAAAGATTAATAAATAAATAAACAACACCACCGTTCCAATTCATCTCGTTCATATATAAAAACTGTTTCTTTCCAGCAAAGAAGCGACTATTCACAAAGCAAACCCATTACAAGTTTCTCCATTTCTCCTCCTCACTATATTCTTCTTGATTCCCATCATCAAATTCACCAAAACAGACTGTTTTATATTCGATTCAATCATATAAATATTCCTGTTTCTCGCGATCTTGTGAATGTGGGTACTTTCGAGGTACTTTCAAGTCTTGCTCTTTACTCAATCTTTCATTTCATTATGCGATTCTTGCTCCTTTATGGGTTGTAATTCGATCTATTTAACCCAATTTTTTTTGGGCTTGAAAAGCACAATCTGTAAATCTGTAATAGCCCAGATTCTTCCGTAGTTTTGAATAATTTGTTTGACTAATTGAATGATCAAGAATCAAGATCTTGGTAATTTGTAGATCTAATTTTGTCAACGAATGCAGAGTGCCAATTTGGGGGTTTCAATTGAAGAAGAGTTCTTGTAAACTCGTGTTACCAGTTTTTGATTTGATATATAATGCAAGGTATATTACTCTAAATTATGTTGTCACATAATTGATTGATGTTCTTGATTTCAATATTAGTTGTTTTTAACATTTTATTGTAATTATGTTGTGGCATTGAATCAAGAGGATAGAAGCAGTCAAAATTATGATTTGGGGACAATTGGGGATGATAAGAAAAGGGTTAGGGTTAGATCTTTGAAGAAAAAAGCAATGGGTGGGACAACAAACCTGGTAAATTCGCTCAGAACGCGGAGTAATAAGCGGGTTTCGAATTGCCAGTTTGCTTCTATTTCGATTGATGATGTTAGAGATGATGAAGAAGAGAAAGTAGTGAATGCTTTTCGTGAAATCTTGATTCAGAAAGACTTACTTTCTAATCTTCATGACGATTACCACACGTTGCTGAGGTAACTGTTTACATATTCGATATGATCTCTATCGCGTGGAAAAATAGTTATTTAGTTTTATGCAACTGCCTTGTGTCAACTCTATTGGTTTCATAGAGTTTGACTTTTGAGATTAAACTTCAGATTTCTGTTGATTCGACTTGAAATCAGTATTCATTTTGCAAAACTATAAGGTGCTAGGTTTGACCTCAAAATCAAAACTCAATTTCATTTGCAAAACATTTGAGCACTTCATAATCTACACTGCTCTAAATGTAGAATCAATTTTTTGCCCAAGCAAAATTTATCATAATTACTGCTCCTTCTGTCCTATATATAATTCAGAATTTTTTTTAAACATGTAGTTAAACGAAGAATCTTTCCCTTCAATAAGAAAATATGAAAACTGGACTTTAAGAATGTAAAGTGAAAATCTATATCTAACGAAGATAGTGAATTGTTAATTGGATTTGACTTTATAAAGAGAATAAAAAGAAATGCTGCAATGTTCATGGCAATTCTATAATGCAAGCATGGGGTTGCAGATTCTTGAAGGCAAGGAAATTTGATATCGATAAGGCGGTCCAAATGTGGGTAGACATGCTTAACTGGAGGAGAGACTATGGTGCTGATTCCATCATAAAGGTGCTCTATTTTAACTACCCTAGTTTTATTTATGCTTGATTTTTCAACATATATTTTTGCTTCTATGTAAATATTTTAGCTTAGTGAAGGTCTAATTTATATGTCATAAGACCATTATAAGCCTTCTTTTGAAAACATTGTTTATTTCGATAAAAATATACTTTTCAAAATCGACACGAGTTCTTTAAATTCGTATTGGAATGTAATACCAAAGGTATAGATTTTGAAGTTGTAATGTGGTTTGTTTTATCTTTGTAAGTAGTGTAATGTTGCAAGATTTATAATCTTCACATGACAATCCCTTTCAGGATTTTGTATATGATGAATATGAAGAGGTTCGAAGATACTATCCTCATGGCTATCATGGTGTGGACAAAGAGGGGCGGCCTGTTTATATTGAAAGACTAGGAAAAGTGGACCCCAGTAAGCTTATGAATGTCACCACTGTCGACAGGTTTTTAAGGTACCATGTTCAAGGTTTCGAGAAAGCTTTTTCTGAAAAATTCCCAGCATGTTCCGTTGCAGCCAGAAGACATATAGATTCTTGCACCACCATATTGGATGTTCTTGGAATGGTTAGCTTATTCTTTTGCCTTCTAATTCTATTTTTAGGAAGTTATGTAAATGTTAAAACAGGTAATATGCAGGGGTTGTGTTAGTGTATGGCCATTTGATCTTTTTGTTATTTTTTTTTTACCTGTCTGAATATTTCTTAATTCTCTCTTTTTGTAGAACTGGATGAGTTTTGGTAAAGTTGCTCATGATTTGTTAATGCGTATGCAAAAAATAGACGGAGATAACTATCCTGAGGTGCTAACTTTGGTCCCTATTATTAAGTAATTATTGTTAATGTGTGTACTGTTTCTGATCTTTTTTTGGTTGATCAGACTTTACATCAGATGTTCATTGTCAACGCTGGCAACGGGTTCAAATTAGCATGGAATACAGTGAAAGGGTTTCTTGATCCAAGAACGACATCAAAGATACATGTAAAGATTACCAAGATTTGGCTTTTGTGATTCAAATAATGTTTAATTTTGTCTCTGACTTTAACTTTTGATTTGTGAGAATTTATAGGTTCTTGGCAACAAGTATCAGACCAAACTGTTGGAAGTTATTGATTCAAGGTTTTTTCCCTTCTCTATTTCTTTATAAAAAAAAAATTAAGTATAAACTTTATGTTTGATGTATGGGTTTTTTCATGGTTTTGTGAATATATAGTCAATTACCGGATTTTCTTGGTGGAAGTTGTTCATGCCCAAATGAAGGTGGTTGCTTGATGTCAGATAAGGGTCCTTGGCATGATCCAGAATTGATGAAGGTATGTTTCATGTTTAATTAGAGGTGGCGAGATAGAAGGGTGAGTTGAGTAAACGGGTCAAAATGAGTTTGGTATATGCACATCAAGATGGATTGCTCCTTGCAAATCTGTCAAAAATATCTGAAACTTGTAACACATAATTTTCTCAAACAAAATGATTGAAGACATAGTAAGCATTTGAATTTAATTTAGGTGGCTTTTGATATGTTCAACCTGTTTATAGCTAATTTTCTCTATTAAAAGTACCAACCCGTGTCTACAATTGTTTGGATTCTTGATGCAGCTAATTAGCAGCAAAGGATATACAGAAAAAAATGATAGCTTTTATGATGAGTGTAATTTGGAAGTCAAGTCAATTGTTTCTCAGGTGCAGTGGTTATATACTTTTAGTACTTCGTAAAAACATCTTTTATTCTTGGTTATATTTCTGACAATTCGGTTACTATTAACGTAGAGCACAAGCCGTAAAGTATCTGGGGATCTAGTACAGAACACGGGATTGCAAACTCATGTTCCAAGAAGATCAATGTCTCTCAATCTTAGGGTATGAGTTATAGTGGGTGATGGATTTGTGTTCCAAGAATTTCAATATTTCGCTTCATTAGGGTTAATTATCTTATTCGTTTCAAAAACACACTAATTTAGTTATCATTTTGTCTCTTAGAGTGCGGTCAACATACCTGTTCATAATAAAACAAGAGTTCAACCAGTAGATACCAGTACTCATATTCCCAGAAGTAAGTGATCACTATGGTTCGTTTTAGCACGGCTTGGGTTGTAAATGTGTTTTTTAATATAATGATCTTTTTGTTATAGATTTTTAATCCAAGTACATGATGTCTAACCATTCTTCTATTGTTCGCCTATTTACCCAGATGAAACGACACTATCAAGAACGATGGAAGAATCCACCGTAAATAAAGTTTTTGGCTTTTCGTACAAAGTTTTAACCTACATATTTCTTCTTTCTTTTGGGTTGGTGAATTTTTTGTCAAGAAACATTATCAAGTCATTTAGCAACGGGAAGAACATACAGCAGTTAGTGAATGCTTCCAGCCCCGTAGAAAAAGATCTTTTGCACCCGTGCGAAGACAAATTAAAACAATTAGAAGCAATGGTGGCTGAGCTTTCAAATAAACCTTCAAGAATACCACAAGAAAAGGAGGAAATGCTTGCTGAATCGATGAATCGTATAAGATCGATGGAGTATGATTTGCAAAAGACTAAAAAAGTACAGATTTTTTTACTGCTATTTTCTTATGTAGAATTTAAAAGATTGGACAAAAGTGTTGGGCTTTTATTTTGGTTTAATAGAGTTCCTACTTGATCCGTTGTTCTTTCTGTTTTGTAGGCGTTATTTGCTACAGCTTCAAAACAAATGGAACTCGAGGAGACAATAGAGACGCTAAGAGAGGATACTATTAATGTAAGTCAAAATCTTTTACTTTAGAATTCATAATTGATGTGAGTTTTGATACGAATTCAATATGATCTGCTCCCATTTGATTCTTTTGTTACAAATCTTTGAAAGTTATATAAGCAAGAATTTTTCAGCATATACATGATTTTGTAGTCAAAGTTCAGTGTATCTGACCTCAAAAACTCCTTATGGTTTTAGCAATATAAGGGAGAAAGTTCAACATTATTTTTCATCAAAATTTCCCTATAGATTACAGTTTCTGTCAATTTAAAAGTCAACATTTAGTTGGGCTGACCTCAAAATACATTTCTGTTTCAGCATCTAACGCTAACGATCTTAAAATTTGAATAGCAGAGAACAAAGTCTTGTTGGGTGAGACGTACCAAATCATCATCGAGTGGAACATGGCAATAAACCTCTAAAGTTAAGTCAAGACTTTGACCTGAAAAGTCAACTGTGCTTCAGACAAAGATTCTTGTTTTGGGCATATGGAATTCTCACTACAACACATACAGCAAAAATATATAGTTTCTTGGCTCTTTCCCCATGCGGGTCGATAATTAAAGGCATTTTTATGGTTCTTTCAACGATATGCATACTTGTTAATAGACGGTTTCCAAAGAACAAGATAATTCGCTCACCAAAACTTGTTTGGCAGGAATATGTCAACGGGTATTTAGCGAAAACAGCAACTTTTTTCTTTTCTTGTTTTCAAGTGTAGTTGATTCCTGATGTTTATGACTCATAATGATTGGTCCGTGATTGGACCCAAATTTGAGCAATAAGATCATATACATGCTGACTTTTGATGTTAAAATCAAACCTGTTACTTTCTGAATTCAAATTTGGTTGTGATTTCACTTTTGTTAAAGTTCGAATTTATTTAGGTCAAATCAATCAATAAGCCTAACATTATAACAAATATAGATTTGACACAAATGGCACAAGAAATCCAAAATTCCTGAATGGTGTTTATTCAAAGATTTGTAAGCTAAATGATATAAATAGACATAAAAAATAGTACAAAATGAGTACTTTTTATTGCAATCAGTTGCAAAAGAATTCTTTCGGCCATCTGATCCCTTCAAGTATTCACTATTCAACCATTTTGACAGAATGAAAGGTGGTTACATTCTTCTGAGAGCATTTACAGCATGTTATCTATCCCATCCCTATAATTTATACTTTTATTATTATGTTTTCTCTCTTTTTCACTCACAACTATAATTAAATAATATTTTTATACATTTATCATTATCTTTTCTTTCTTTTCCAATCTCTAAATATTAGCAAATCACTAGTTTTTTTTGTTAAATATACAGATTTGTTAAATTTTTTCTCTCTCTTCTATTCACAACCAAACCTTAAATTTTACAAATATACACTCTCACATAATTTTTAGGGAACTTACTGTGAATACTTCAGCCGTTGAAAATCAAAATCAGGCCCAAAATTGAATAGTAAATTTGATCACAAAAGATGGACTCTTTCTTGTTTATTGAAATTCTTGACTCATTTTCATTACAACCTTTGAATTAAACTAAAATAAACCTTGCCAAACAACCTAATCATAATATCTAGAAATTTAAACATACTACTGAAAATAAACCCAAATTTCAATTATAGTCCTTCAACTCTTAGCTTCTTCCATAATCAAGATAACACATTTGCAAACCGGTTGAAGTTGCATCACAAAGATCAAGAGGCCTTTATAAGAGTTGACAAACGGTAAAACTTAGGATCATAAAAAACTATATCTTTGTAACGGTAAATATGTAATAGAAACCGAAGGAACAACTTACGTGAGGACGAGTTCATCAGGGCGGATTTGAGAAAGAGCAAGTGCATGAGACTTATGAGGCTGCTTGAATGGCTTTGGATCATGAATTTCCTTTGTCAAGAAATAGAAATAAAAAAGATTATATCATTAAAACTAAAGAAAAAAAAAACAAAAAAAACAAAAAAAAAACGAGTACTACCAAATCGGTTAGCGAGGCAACCGATTCACGGTTATAACTTATAACCAAGGCCAAAACTTGACTTCAGATTTCTCAATCATATGAAAAATCATGATAAATAAGTAAATATCAGGGGAAAAACAGTCACCTGTGCCTTTGTGTAGAGTTGTTTTTGCCAAATCATTATAATCTTTTGAAAACGGGACTCAAATGTATTGTCTTCCATTGGTCCCTCCCTACAACTGCTGGAAAAACCGTCTTGCACTTTCCTGTGTGAGATTCGTCAAAAAGAAAACTACAAAATTGGATATTATAAAAAGGGATGTTGTTAAACATACCCCTTTTAAATTTTATTTATTTTTACTGGTTATGCCCCCCATTTTAACAAGTTATCACAATTTAAACCTTTTATTTTCTTTTCGGATTTTTATTCTATTTTGTTATTATATCAATGTTAATTTTTTTTTTAAATGAGGGTCGTAAATGTTTATTCTATCGCCAAGTCACCAGCTCTGTCTAGTTCCAGCTTGCTTAACTAAGAAAGCAAAGGTATTATAGATCTTAAGGGTGCGTTTGGTTGTGGAAAACACATCTTGTTTTCCATTTCTGTTTTCTAAGAAAACATGGAAAACAGAAAACGCGTTCAATTTGTAGTTTTCCAGAAAATTTTTCCAGGAAAACGGTGTTTTCTAACTTTTAAACTAAAATTGAAAAACATTTTTTTTTTGTTTTCCATTTTTCGTTTTCGTTTTCCAGTTTTCAATTTTGAAAAATGGAAAACACATCTTTTGGTTTAGAACGCGTTTTTAAAAATTTCCATGTGTTTTCTAGAGATGAAAAACCCATTTCATTTTCTAGAAAATTGAAAATGGAAAACTAGAAAACGTTTTCCACAACCAAACGTACCCTAAATGATTTTATTCTAACCCCACTAAACGAATTCTTTCGTATATGTATATTTTAGCTAGGTTAAATAACAAATGTATTATTTAGCGTAATGATAAAACGAAGGTGATGTAACAATGTGATCTCTGGTTCAAGAATTTGGCTTCCCACAGATATATATTTTTTTTCATTTTTATATTATTTTCTATTATTTCCTTTTTTTTTTTTTCACAGTTTGTCCTTGTGACGATTACATCTAGTTATTTATTCTTTAGTTGCTTTTAACATAACTTTATGTAGAATAATTGTTGTAGTTTAGTCTAGTGTGGTAAGTAAACCTCGAGCTCGTTTATTAATCGAACTTCAATAAAGATAATAAATATTTTAATTTTCAATTATATTTTACTTTTTTTTGTTAATTATTAATTATATTTTATTTAGTGTAAATTGCAAATTTGGTTCCTGTAATTTGGCTAAAATTACACATTTATGCAAAATGAAACTTTCTTAGTTAAAAATATCAAAATACTCCTGAAATAACATAACTTCTCTAACGAAGTTAGTGTTATAATTTAGGACGAGTTTGCAATAAATCCAAATCATAGTGAAACATGCAAAAATCTTTTATTTTGAATGAATGTGCAATTTTGATCGAACCACATTGAGCAAATTTACAACTTACTCTAAAAATATATATGAGTAAATTACTCTTTTAGCCCTTGTGTTTTTGTAAAAATCACTTTTAGTCCAATCCTTTTAATTTAACGACTTCAATATTTTAATCTAGTAGTTCTGATTTTGTTTCCGTTTCAATCCAGTCCACTAACCCATCCATTTATCTATTAACCTTCTATAAAAAAGAAGAAAATACCCATGCTTTTAAAAATTAACAAAAATCAAAACTAATGTATTGAAATCGTAACTTGTTAACATTGTACAGACTTTTAATTTTACATGGGGTTTCTTAGAGACACCCCCCCCCCCCTTTTTTTAATACACCAGCTCTATACGTGAAGGATAGGGCTCCCCTTCACGTATAGGAGGGGTGTCAAAATAAAGAAGCTCCCACTTCTCCCTCCCCTTCACGTGTAGAGAGGGTGTAAGAATTAAGGGGTGAAGGATAACCCTATCCTTCACGTATAACTGTCAGAGCATGATAGTACAACGTCAGAGAATGTCGGGGGTGTGTTGGGGGATGTCTAAGAACCCTCACGTAGAGCTCTGTACGTGAAGGTAAGAATTAAGGGGTGAAGGATAAACTTATACTTCACGTATAACTGTTAGAGCATGATAGTACAACGTCCGGGAATATCGGGTGTGTGTGCCGGGGGATGTCTAAGAACCGTCACGTAGATCTCTCTACGTGAAGGTTAGGTCAAACTTTTTTTTGAAATTTTTTTAGCATTGTTCTATAAACTAGATAATTAACAAAATACAAGAAACATACAAAAAGTGGTAACTTAAGCATACAAAAATTAAAAGTAGATCCACACACATCTTTTTTAAATTTATTATTTCTTTTAATTAGGATTACCACTAAGCTATCCCGAAATTTTTTAACTATAGTTGCATCATATTTGGGTTCTTTGTCGATAGTAAATACAAATATAAAGCTGGAGTATAGGCCTAAATAGAAGCTAAACATCTTAAATGAGGGATGTACACGTCACCATTAGCCCTATATGTGACCCCTTTTTTACCTTTATACGTCACCCTAAGACCTATACGTGACCCCTTAATTTTTTCCTCCATACTTGACCTCTGCCATTTACACGGCAGCTCAACACCATAGTTTCAGTCACATATACCTAACGAATGGGTCCCACGTTAAGTATAGATATTTTGTTGTAACCTAAAATTATATAAAGATTAACTCAACAATAAAAATACTAATTACTAATAATACTAATAGAAACAATAATAATAATCCAATAATCATAATATTATAATAATAATAATAATAATAATAATAATAATAATAATAATAATAATAATAATAACAATAATAATAATAAAAGTAACATTAATAATAATAAATAAATAATAATCTCAAAACTAGTTATTAAATTTCATACATGTAATAGTTTATTTAAATTTTAATATTTTACGTTTGATTACAATGTTCATCGTATATTTAGACCACTCTACTAATAATAATTGTAATAACATTAATATTACTACAATAATCATAGTAATAATATACGTTTGTGTACATGCACTTAATACATACAACATTACTAACAATATTTTTCCATAGACTCGTATCCATGTGACTATATGTATGTATGTATGTATGAATAGACTTGCATTAATGTGACTATATGTATGCAGGGGCGGACCCACATAGAGCCCAGGGGTAGCGCCCGCTACCCCTGAACTTTTACCCCGACGTGCAAATTTTTTTTTTTTATAGGTTTTCGGTTTTTCGCGACCCCTGAAACGAATTTTTCGCGACCCCTGGAAGAAATTTTATGGCTTTTACTTAAAATTATGATCAAAAGTCTCTTAAAAATATGATTAAAAGCCCGTTAACTACCTAAAAAAAATTTTCGGGGACGCTGCCCCCGAACCCCCGTTAGTCCCCGCTACCCCTGATATTCTTTCCTGGATCCGCCACTGTATGTATGTATATATGAAAGCATACTAAGTTTATTTGTATGAGTCTTGTGTTTTTATATGTGTGTGGTTTATCTGTATCGATATCGTATGAGTATGTGTATGTATGTATGTGTGTATCTTCTAATAATAATAATAGACAATCGTATCGTCTATATATGCTTGATAATAATAGCAACGTATCTATATCGTATGATTACGTCTATGTATGTAGGCACGTTAATTACACGTGTAAATACAAATATAAAGCTGGAGTATAGGCCTAAATGGGAGCTAAACATCTTAAATGAGAGTTGTACACGTCACCATTAGCCCTATATGTGACCCCTTTTTTTACCTCTATAAGTCACCCTAAGGCCTATACGTGACCCCTTTTTTACTCCATACTTGACCTCTGCCCTTTACACGGCAGCTCAACATTATAGTTTCAGTCATCTAATTTTTTTTCTTCAAATAAACAGTACTGTTTAAGAGTTTTAGGTATTGTTTAAGTGTGTTTTAGTGTGTTTGCAAATTTGTATCAATAAAAATGTTCGTATTAATACAAATTTTCTTATATATAAAGGTAAACTTAAAGAGACTAGTTTAGAAAAAAGACGTTCTTATTTTTATAAGAAACTATAGTTTACCACTGGCTAGGTTCTTTGCATTTATAAGCGACTTTTAACTACAATTAAAACATTTTATAAGCATATATAGATGATTTCATTTTAAGGAACCATTTTCCTAAATATCCTTAAAAACATTTTTTAATAAAATAATTAAATCAGTTTCATAGGAAAAATTATTGAATAAAAAACTAACACATAATTATAAGTTAATTTGAATATTACTATTTTTTCTTTTAGTTTCATTACATATAAAACCGGAACCAACTATATTAGAATATATTATTAATAGAATTTATTAGTACATGTTTATTATTAGGATTTATTAGAATATGTTTGACGTTAAAATATCAAGTGATTTATATAAAAAAAATTATTAGTTAAACCTAACAATCATCTGGACCTGTTGTTTTGAGGGGTGAAGGAGGACTCTAAACGTGAACATTTACTGTTTTGAGGGGTGAAGGATGGCGCTATCCTTCACGTCTTAAGATGGTGTTTTGAGAGGTGAAGGATGGCTCTAAACGTGAGCATTTACGTGAAGGATAAAAAACTTCCGACAAACTCTGTCAGTTGACTGGACTTGCTGTTTTGAGGGGTGAAGGAGAAAACTAAACGTGAACATTTATTTTTACACCCCGACTATACGTGAAGGATAGCACTATCCTTCACGTCTTAAGACGGTGTATTACAAAAAAAAAGGGGTCTTTTACATAGCAGATACAGTCAAAAGTACGGTAGATTGCCATCGACAAACAAAAAACAGACAACAAAAAAAAAAGTGAATGATCAGTTACGGCACGCTTGCTTAAAAGTCCCGACATCAATTGGTCATGAAAGATCAATTTGCAGGCAACTTTGAAACAAATTCCCAATGGCCGGCCTTCTTTTCCTTACTTTCTGAGTCCACCATTTCAACGTTGATCGGAAATTAATATGAATCATGTGGTGGTGGTGCCGTATCCCGGCAGAGGCCACATAAACCCTCTCCTCAACCTCTGCCGCTCCCTCTCTTCTCGACTGAATCACACCACGGTTTTCACCGTGGTCGTCACCGAGGAGTGGCTACGTTTTCTCGATCCGGATGATCCGAAGCGTGAAAACGTCAGATTCGCCACCATCCCTAACGTCATCCCGTCGGAGCTCAACCGCGGCTCCGACATGGTGACGTTCCTCACGGCCGTTCAGACGAAAATGGAACGGCCGTTTGAGGAGGTGCTTGACCGGATGGTCCATCCGGTCAAGCTCATCATAGCGGATGCAAGCATGCTCTGGCCGTTTGACGTGGCTAACAGAAGGAATATTCCGGTAGCGGCGTATTCGCCGATGAGTGCCTCCATGTTTTCCGTCCTGCTTCATGTGGATCTTCTCCAGTCGCATAATCACCTTTTCGCTGATGTCTCAGGTGCCATTTCTCATGTGAATTGCTAACTATTTATCTCAAAAGTAACGATTTCATCCATAGATTTTTTAATATATACAACAATTCAGAATTTTTTTAGGATAAATAATCAGGCACGAACATGTCCAATTTCATTCAAAAGGAATAATCTCTGATATGGTTGATATTTTTTTGTATTCATCACGATTTTATTGCATGATTCAAGTTTGAACGGAAACGGATGATTCAAGTGAAAAAGTTTGAATTCGATTCTTCTCTCAAATATCTATACTATATTATATTATTATGATAAAACAGGACTATATTAATTTTTAAAATTATAAAGGTAAAATTGTTTTTCTTATAAACTTAACTCATTTAATATCTTTAAATACAAAATAATAACCGAGTAATAGGAATTTAATTAATTACTTATTTTTTTGAACGGCGGAATTTAATTATGTAACAATCAATCCATATTAAGTTAAATTTTTTAAATAGTTTTTATTTTATATTATTACACATTTACTTTATTTACTAGCACGAAACTCATGCGACTCCGTCATCTACAAATTACAATGCGATATTCATTTCTCTATTTGAAAGATAATTTTGTATTTAACTTATTTTTTACTTTACATATATAAATCATTATAATTCAATTATCATCAAATAAATTATTTAAATTTTCATTTTCCATAAAATACAAATTTAATTTCTTGTTTGAACATTATTATATCTATACCTCACTTAAACTCTTTATTTTTTTTAGTAAATAACAAGTTTGTGCTCCTCAAATGTATTAAACCTTCAAATCTACTTGATACTTCACCAATTAGTCAAAGCGTAATATTTGTAATAGTGTGTTACGTTATCCATGCAAAAACTCCTCTGGTTATTTTAATATGAACTTGGCAATGTGTTATTTTTGCTATTATCCTTGGCTTGTTTTTACACATGGGACGTAGAGGTGTTAACTTAAAAAAGTAACATATTTGATTCATCTTGGTTCTTTTTTTTTTTATTGAAAGTGCAAAAAATTGTTGCTTTTTGTGTTTTTTTTTTTAAAATTTTTTTGTTGCTAATTACAATAGAAGTGCAGTCATTTTTTATAGTTTTGGGCTAGAAAACTGGGCCTGGAAATAGGATGTAAAAGTGGGCTGGAACTAGGTTGAACCTGAGCTAGAAAATGGCTGGAATATTAACTAGAAACTGGGCTGGAAATAGCCTAAAATTCGGTCTCGTCCCACAGAACCGAGCATACAGGAACATAAATACCCGACTTTGGTTTTCGGGTCGGGATACTGTCAGGATTATTGCATCTTTTGGGAATCGGGTTGGGTCAGGGATCGGGTCGGGAATCTCGGTTTCCCGGATTTGCACACCCCTACTTGAAATAATAACGTTATATTGTTACACATCCTTTTATTATTAACTTTCATTCTGTTTTTATTCTTTAACAGAAAGAGGAAACGAGACCATTGATTATATTCCCGGATTATGTTCATTAACAATATCGGACCTTCCAATGATCTTCCATAGTGGCATCGATGAGAAACTTAAGAACGTCTTACCCAATCTTTTCAACATAACCATGAAAGCAAATTATGTCCTTCTATCAACCATATACGAGTTGGAACATGAAGCCATCGATGCTCTTCGAGCTCGGATACGAGTACCCGTTTACACATCCGGACCAAACATACCTTACTCCCAAATCGAATTCAACGACCCTTCATCAAACGAACCCGTTTACTTAAAGTGGTTAGACTCCAAACAACCAAGAACCGTCTTGTACGTTTCTTTCGGTAGTTTTCTACCGATCCCACGCGATGAAATGGTCGAAATCGCGTGGGGGTTAGCGCAAAGTGGTGTGAACTTTTTGTGGGTGGCTAGAGGAGAAAC
The DNA here is from genome assembly GCA_039602395.1 of Deinandra increscens subsp. villosa. NCBI lineage: Eukaryota > Viridiplantae > Streptophyta > Magnoliopsida > Asterales > Asteraceae > Deinandra > Deinandra increscens. The sequence goes on along the minus strand of JBCNJP010000014.1, from coordinate 25,675,341 downwards.
CTCATATTTGAAAGATATTTGTGGGGAAGAATTAGGGGTGGTGGTGGAATGGTGTGATCAACTTAGAGTTTTGTCACATTCTTCGATAGGCGGGTTTTGGACGCATTGCGGGTGGAATTCGGTTAAAGAGGGTTTGTTTTCGGGTGTACCGATGCTGACTCTTCCTATAACGATCGATCAACCGCTTCATAGTAAAATGATTGTGAAATATTGGAAGATTGGGTGGAATGTGAGGGAGAAAGTGGGCGTTTTTAAACGGGACAAGATTGCGATGATTGTAAGAGAGTTTATGGATTCGAAGAGTGTGGCGAGGATGGAGATGATGGAGAGAGCGAAGGAGTTTCGAAGAATTTGTCAAGAAAGTGTTGGCGAAGGTCGATCGGTTGATGAAGATCTTGATGCTTTTGTTAGAGAGGCATTGAAATGAAGCAAAACGAGTTTAATTAGGTTTTGGTACTTTTACCCAGGATACAAAGAGGCCGAAGTTGTAAGCGTTGTTTATTTGGGTGAAAAGTGTAACAATCTGTTACTATTGAACACATTGTGACTTATATGGTTGATGTGTTTTTTTTTAACTAAATGCTACTACTTATAAATAAAAATAAAATAGAGTAAATTAAAATTTGTGTCCTTTATGTTTACTTATTTTGCAGGTTGTATTATTTTACTCCATTGTAATACAGGTAGAAGATCTTCTCAAGATACGGTAGAGAAGATCTCTTTCAAAGCCGTGTTTGTGACAGGTTGATGTTAGTCTCCTAAAAGAAGAAACAAATATGGATGAAATTCAAAATACGAACATACCTCTTAGGCAACTCTTATAATCAAATCGAAATAGTATTATATATTAATCTTTATCAAATTAAAATAGGATAACTCCACTGTGAGATACATACTATATGAATCATCACATTACAATACAGGTAGTCTTTAGCATTAAACATCAAAACCATTGATAATTTTATCAATCTTTGTCCTAGGGCTGTGAATAAATCTTCTCAATAACTTGAGATTTATACCAAATAAGCAGGTTATCTATCTGGTCAGTCTTTTGTTCTCATAATCGTAATGCTGCCTTTCCCACCTTCGGTCCGGATTTTGGTTTTACCAACAATCGGCTTCCCGGAGAATGCAGATGTCGGGTATGATATTGCAGAATCTTCATAACTTTTCTTCGGTTTTGATGGTGGTGGGGTGAGGATTCGCTGGTTTATGTCTTTAAGAGTGACCGCTCCTTCGCCACATGGTTTCACAAATGCGAATGGAAGAACGACTGATGACGTCATCTTTGTTGGTGTCTTGATGAAAGACTTTTTCCCTAAGAACCCAGGATCAAAGTATACAACAGTTTTTAAGATTTGGTTCTACTGGTTTGAATTATATATGTAAATATTTAAGGTCTAAATGATCTGACTTGGAGAATCACAGTTGTAAGAAAATTGATTATCGAGGTAAATTTAAACTCGATGAAAAAGCAAACAATAAGTGTATATTGTTTTAAAATTGTCTGTAAACAAGCGAGCAGCTCGCGAGCTAGCCCTAGTTTTATATAGCGGACTTGACTAGGCCCGCGAGTCTCAACAAGCCAATAATTTATATAAATATGTTAACTTATAACTTATAATAAAGTTATTAAGGTCATTTTACATAATAGTTATTAATATATGTATAATTATGGTAAAAGTAAATAGATAATATATAGTTGTATATATAATTATAATTACATGTATAACTTAATACTAATAAATAATAAACAAGCCAAGCCGGGCTCAATTTTAAAAACTAACTCACAAGCCGAAATCAAGAGTTAGAGTATAGGAAAACCTGATTGTAGATTATCAGCCATAAAGTTTCAGGAATGAGAAGACAAACCTTTGAAAATGATGTTTCGACGAGTAGGAGTGCGGTGCTCTGGAACCATATTACCTCCATATTCGGGTTGTGAATTACATGAATCTGAAAGAACAGAAAAACAGAAAATGATAAAAATATTAAACAAAACAGAAGAATATTTAAATGTTCAAATGTGCAAGTACCTGTAACATGCATCTGGGTGTTGGATATCTCGGATACATTCCTGTATTCAAAATAATCAATCAAGCCATTGGCTAATGTGGATAAAGATACCAGATTATGACAAACTAAAAAAACATACATATCATCAGGGCTAAAATGAATTCCCGAATCATTTACAAAGCAATCGGCTAGCCAGCCTTCCGAAGATTGATCTGTACCGTCATAGCCAGATGCAGATGCAGATGCAGGTACATCATCTGAAAACACAATTTATTAGTTACTTTCAAATCAAACAAACATTCTTTCATCACTCTAATTTCTGAATAAATTTTCAAGAGTCAAACCAGCAAATCCAGACACCCATTGTACCATCTCATCGAAAGCCCCATCTAGCGATGCTTCATTCTCCTGAACAAGATAAAAAGTGAGTGGTTAAACTAGGGCTACAAATGATTCAAACTTTTACCGAGCTTGAGTACAAAAAACAAGCTGAAAATGTGAACAGGCAGAGTTTGAGCTTATAAGAACCCAACTCGAATCCAAATCATGTTTTAAAATCTCTACGTAATATGTAAGTACTATTTATATATGTAAAAATTTAGGGCTGAAAACAAAAGTCAAGCTCAAACATGGATCATGAAGGCTCCTTGAGCTATCACAAACCAAGTTCAAGCTTAAAATAGGGCTACAAACAATCCAATAGCTGAGCTTATAAGCTCTATGTAATATATAAGTACCATTAATATATATAATTAGGGCTGAAAACGTAGACAAGCTCAGATACAGATCATGAAGGCCGTTAAGCTATCACAAACGAAGCTCGAGCTTAGGGGAAGCTGGTCAACTCAAGTTCCAGCCCTATATTGAGTTCAAGCTCGTCTAGTTCACAGCCCTAGGTGAAGCACTACTCGCTACATACTATAAATAACTTACTGAAGAGAAATTAAGATAAAAAATAATAATAATAGCTACATGAACCCCTTATAGCAACCTTTGACTTTAGAAAGTCTGATGAAAATTCCTCATCACAAAGTTGAAGAATATCTACATCCAAAATTTCATCATCAAAATGCAGCACTCGGCGTCTCTTTGATTGGGAAGACGGCCACGTCTCCATTCTCTTGTTCACATTTTCTGGTTAAGTTGCTGTGTTAGATAACAACAAATGATATCTACAAACTAAAAACTTAAAAAGAAAATTACATAATTACCATTGCTGGTAACTTGATAAGCCAAATCCCCACAAGACTTCACCGGGGTTGTCATTTGATCAAACATGTACGAAAGATCATCATCATTATCATTCCATTGTGTGCTAGATGCATCTGTTTACAATCCATTTAAACCAAATTAACATCAATTATGTGCAGACACAATCTTAAACTAAAAATGTGTAAAACAAATCAAGACTCTTGCCTAGTAGTAAACCGTCCTCATCGCATTTCCATCCCCACGTTTCGTCTCTAAATTCATATCACAAATCAATCAATCATAATGAAGAAAAACAAAGTAAAGATTAGGCAAGATTAAAACATGATATAGCAATTAATTCCCTAATATGTGCCATAAATTAGTATCATATATGCAATAGAGAATTGAAAGACATTTAGTGATGGATTAAGGAACATAAATCTGAATTTAAAGCTGACAATCATAATTAAAACAAACCTATAACCATGATCTATCTATCTCTAATCACGATCTAATCAATTGATTAGCAAGCAAATCGTGTACAAAACTCGACGAATCATAATATTAAATTACGCAAATTACTCATCATTGGTCCCGACTTTAATGTGTATAAAAACACAATCTATCACCTCTATAGCATATCAAATCAATCGAGAATTACTTCCAAAACTTGTTAAATTCCAGAAAAACTGAACTAAATCAATACTCATAAGCTAGGCAGACCAGACTGGATTTCATTACTACATGAAATGAATCGTACTCATCATTAATCCCGACTTTAATATGTATAAAAAACACGATCTATCACCTCTATAGCATATCAAATCAATCGAGAATCACTTCCAAAACTTGTTAAAATTCCAGAAAAAAATGAATTAAATCAATACTCGTAAACTAGTCAGACCAGACTGAAGTTCAATACTACATCAAATGAATTGTGCCGCAAGTCCTAAAAACATGATACGGCAATTAATTCCCTAATATAGTAATATGTGTCATAAATTAGTATCATGTATGCAATAGAGAATTGATAACATTTAGTGATGGATTAAGGAACATAAATCTGAATTTAAAGCTGACAATCATAAATATAACCAACCTATAATCATGATCTATCTATCTCTAATCACGATCTAATCAATTGATTAGCAATCAAATCGTGTACAAAACTCGACGAATCATAATATTAAATTACGCAAATTACTCATCATTAATCCCGACTTTAATATGTATAAAAAACACGATCTATCACCTCTATAGCACATCAAATCAATCGAGAATTACTTCCAAAACTTGTAGAATTCCAGAAAAACTTAATCAAATCAATACTCATAAGCTAGGCAGACCAGACTGAATTTCATCACTACATAAAATGAATCAAAACGCAAATTACTCATCAATAACCCGAGTTTAATATGTATAAAAACACGATCTATTTCAGAGAGCATTATAGTCGCCTCTATAGCATATCAAAATTCAAATCAATAGAGAATTACATCCAAAAATTGTAACATTCCAGAAAAACTGAATCAAATCAATTCTCGTAAACTAGGCAGACCAGATTGAAGTTCAATCTTCAATACTAGATGAAATGAATCGTGCCGCAAGTCCTAAACTACTCAAACCACCACAAAATTGGATCAATCGACCTGCATTTTTCTTAAAACAAGCATCAAATGCATCAAAAGAAGAGGATTAGCACGTACTTGCTATTTCTGATGTGCTCCATCAAATCTGCTGGAAACTGAATCAAATCCAACACCGAAACAGACCACTGCTACAGAGTTCTGTGGTCTATCTAGAAATCACGATCGGAACTAGCCGTTGAGATGAATTGACGGTGGAGATGCGAAGAAGACGAAGAGGAATGGTGTGGAGATGTGTGCAAACGGCCGATTTACACACCTTTTGTGTGAGTATGTTTTTGTAGTGTGGGTGGGCTTTTGGATTTTGGGGGCTATTTATGAGCGAGCACATGAGTGATCGGTCAGTGCCGTATATTAACAAAAAGATTTAATATGTATTAAATTTTTAAGGCAACATTAATTTTAAATAAAATAGC
>JBCNJP010000014.1:25560390-25669572 GCA_039602395.1 Deinandra increscens subsp. villosa | reverse complement strand
AGATCAAGGAAAAACCTAAAAAAAGTGCAAAAACCAAAAAACTAAAGTAAGTGGGGGTATTTTAGACTTTTACACATCATCTTCCCCTCTTTTAGTCTAACTCCTCCCAAATTCACGATCTGTTGCCAGCGCTTTCCATCTTCTTCACACATCGATCCTTCCCCCTAAAACCCCAATCCTTCAATGATCGATCTCCCATAACCATCGTCCATGTCTACGTTCAATATATCATTCATCGATTCGAACGCTTTGATTGTTACAGACGATTACAGCTCGGCGATTGTTGATTTTGTTTCTTCTCCATTTAAATCAATCAATTATGTTGATCAACCAACCGAATCTGCTGATCAATCATCTGAATTATCCTCAGATCGTTCAGCACCACCTATTAATTCTTCTGTCAAGAGGACTCGCAAGTCTAGACCTAAAAAACCTAAAACGCCGCTAATATACGTTGGAATTGAATCAAACGGTAATAATTCTGTACTCTTTCATAATTTTATTGTTGATTATGGACGATTATGATATGCGAATTGATATTTTTGATGATAAATGTTATTGTCGTATTATTTTTTAATGTTGCATTATGCACTATTATTCAGTACCTGCTTGGTGTTTACTTGTATATGTACACCATTCATGCTTCTTTTTAATGTACTACAAGCATCATAAGATACTATAATATCTTATTAATTGTTGAGCAGTTTTAACTCCCTCTACCAACCGTTAAACGTGTTAATATAATCTCTACCAAATATTGAGCAGGTTAACAAAACCTCTATAAGCTGTTGAACAGGTATTACAACCTCTATCGGTTGTTGAGTAGGTACAGAACCTTTTAATCGATTTACATTATAATATTTTCATAGTAGCTCTTATACTGACATACATTTTTACTTTATCTCATTTTGAATTAGATGTAAATACCCAATTAGCTATATACAAATGTTAGAAATGTGATCTAAAGAGGGCTGTAGTTCTTAAAGTGCCGACTAGGATTATTCCATATTTTTCTTAACAGATAGTGTCATTGTTTTGCTATCAGTTATATCAGATAAGTTTCCGATGGCAAAAGATGTAGCTATACTTTTACGGTTCACATGTAATTATATATAAATTTCATATATGTTTTATGTTGTTATTGGAGTTGTTACACGTATTGTGTTGTTACACACATTTTTTTATCTTACTATTGCATCATGCATCTGTACATCCTCTGAATTTTTTCATATTCATCTGTTTATTGATTAATTTGCCACAACAGGTGACGCTTGCAGCCGAGTATTCTCTACTCCAAACGGTAGCAAGTTATACCAACCGGATGTTGATGCTGAATTCTTACCACCTCCCATTGGTACTGTTTACACCGATTGGCAAGAAATCGTTGCGATGTACAGCCGGTATGCATCCAAGGCTGGATTTAGTACAAAACTTGGCACTAACAAGGATCGCCCCGAAAATGTTAGCTTTCGTTTCATACATTGCCACCGTTATGGAAAGCCTAGGTTTGGTAACTTTAGCATGGCTAACCATCATAAGCGGAGATCCAATCGTATCAAGTTGACTGTTGCATAATGCAACATTGTGGTTTTACCATTTTTTTATGTAACATTTTTTATATTTATATGTTTGTTGTGCCAGTTACTTGCTTCAAAAGCGTCAGCTGCTGCAACGGTGACAGATTCAACGTAAACTTCAGACTGCTATCAGCTTGCGGGTGATGTGTTTTTTCGGCATTGGTTCTATTTTGTTTGATTGTTTACATTCTCAATCTTCCGGTTATGTGTTTGTGTTTGATACGGATTCCGTTTGGACTTAACTCGATTTTTCATACATTTTATGATTTATTACACTACTCCTGTATTTTGGTTTGACGTGTTATGTCTACCTTGCGTGACAATGACTGGACGTGTTATGTTTCTATTTGACAAAGTTTTTGTTTCTCAAACATATTTGTCATATGCCTATGATATTTCTTTATCATCCATCTTTGCATTTAAAAAACATAACTTAATGTTGCATTATGCAATTGTATCGTGTCGGTACCGTTTTCTGTTTACTCATGCGTTGATATACATTATTACACTTCGTCACACGCCAAGCCTAAGTCATTCAATCGTGCACAACAACACTGTTGTATTCCTACCGTTATCAACCATCATACGGTATATGTTATAACGCGTCATGCATGTATTTTTTTTTTGTTATCGTGTGTAATGTTGCATTATGCAACAAACCCGATAAAGCTGTAATATTACCGTAATCATCCATCATACCATTCATATTAATATTGTATCATCGGTATATGTTATAACGCATCATGCATGCATGTTTTTTGTCATCCTGCGTAATGTTGCAATATGCAACAAACCCAATAAAGCTGTAATATTACTGTAATCGTCCATTATACCATTCATATTAATAATGCATCACGCAACATATTCCTAATACAACACACAAACCAGAATTTGACTACATTCCACAAACGTCACAATAACAAAACAATTTGGTTTTTTGCCACAACCACGTACCAATGACACATTCAACTACGACTCTACGCTATTCATGGTTCTAATGTTACCTTTTTCATCTTCAACTTTGCTTTCTCCCGCTCCATGTCATTTGCTACCTTCTTTATTTCAGCTTCAGCAAATATCCCAGCCCAATCTCTCTGACGTCATTCCTCTGAAACTTTGATAATTCTTTAATTGTATCATGCATGTTTTTAGGTGACATCTGTGTGTAAATCGACGGCCAAACACCTTTTTTTCATTTTTTCTCGGTTTTTCAGACGGAGGTTTTGTCGGAGCTTTTCGTTTTCTTTTGGCTTGCCTCTTCTTGCGTTTCTGTGATGGGCCTGCCTCCCTATCTGTTTTTTGTACAACAATACGATATGTTAATTCAACGTTTCACGATGCACAATCATTAATTAAATTGAAAAAAAAAATAGTAATGCATATTGCATCATTCTATACCTACATGTACAATTTTTACTAGTTGTACTATATTATTCATTTGAATAATGCATGGTGCATGCTGATTTGTTATACTAATGCATTATGCATTTTCATAATATTGCATTATGCATTTTATGAACATATTTCATACTTCATTTTCCAATTTCTAAACTTTCTTACGTTACACGTTTTATTACTATTGCATGATGCAATCCTGTAAACAATACTGAAAAGCTTTACTATGTTATTGTACTATTGCATTATGCATTTTTATATTGTTGCATCATGCAACACTATAAGTAATACGTACCTCCTTTGACCTTTTTGCTTGTTTGAGCATACTCCTCGTCCTCATCGCTTTCGTCCACGAGATTCATACCCTTTACATCTTTGTTTCTCATCGATCTTGTCATTATCTTTCTACGAGGTCTAGTGTCGTCTTCCGGTGTCAAATTTATGATTTCCCGTTCTTCACTTTCTACCTCTTCCTCCTCACTTTCTGTCTCTTCCTCCTCAATTTCATCTTCCGTTTCGTTCTCGCTATCAACATCATCTTCATTTTCCACACTGTCATCTTCCATAACATCATTTTCCACATCATGTTCAAAATCTACAATGTACAAGTAACAAACGTTATTATGTGTTTATACCACATGATTGTCAACACGTCATATGTAGTGTTGCATATTGCATCATTAATCACACCATAATTTTATGACAAACGGTGATACACATACATATACAATCAGATTCATTCATAATACATACTATTGCAATATGCATCGATTCTATATCAACTAAATATGACTCAATTTCAATTAATCAACTTCTCAATCAGTCAGTTCCATTAACAAGTAAGTTCAGCATAGGTAAACCGATCATCAAACAATAATTTAACAAAATCTCAGAACAAACAAACAGAATTATCAAAACTGATGCGATCAACGAGCAGAGACCTACCAAAACAACAATCAGCGAGACAAATCACGGATTCACGATCCTTCGATGCAGAACTACGACGAATTCAACGCAGAGAAGTGAAACGGGATAAATGCTCATATAGGATTGAATTTTTACCTTTTCCGGTCGATTTGATGCAGCGATTCTACTAGAAGCTCCGATTAGGTCTCTACCAACGTCAGCCGTCGTCGGCCTCACTCCAGTCGCCGTGAATCGCCGTGAATCGTCGTGAATCGCCGGCGTGAGTGTGTGTTTTGGGCGGAAACCGGAATGACGGGGGATGGGGATCGCGGTGTGTGTTTAGGGCTTTTTCTTTAGTTTCCATTTCTGCCCCTCCTTTTTTTTAATGAAATTTTTTGTATTTTCAATTTCAGTCCCTCAGCCTTTAGTTTTTTAGTTTTTGCGTATTGTTTGGTTTTGTTTGGAACCTAACCCTAGAACGGCAAATAAAAGAGTTAATTATACAGATGTTTCTGGGTAAGTTCACACCATTTACATTGTGTTCTCGAGTTTATTTTATTTAACAGAGAGAAATTCATTTAAGGGTGAAAATAAAAGAAACTAAAAGAAAAATAAAAAATTTATTTATATTTTCAAAGGCTTTTAAAGAAGGAAAGTGGAAGGAAGTTTTTAATTTAATAATACAAGTTTTAAGTGATTGGCGGATAATAATATGAGTTTCACATTTGCATCACAATAATACGAATTAAACATGTTGGTGATTATAATGATACGCCATTAGTTTTTTATCTTTCGATTAGGGTTCGAATCAACTCTAATCGAAAGATAAGAGAAAGAAACAAAAAGAAAAGGAAGAAACCTCATATCATTATCCTAATCGAACCCTAATCGAAAGATAAAAAAATAACGGCATATCATTATAATCACCAACATGTTTAATTCGTATTATTGTGATGCAAATGTGAAACTCATATTATTATCCGCTAATCACTTAAAACTTGTATTATTATATTCCAATTTTCCTTCAAAATATCATCTTACTCTTTCTCTCATCAATAGTTACACCAATGTTGGTTTGATGGCCCCCCATACACCTTGTGCATCCAAAACAACCTTCATTATTAATTGTACAATATTGTGTAGTTACTTGAGGTTAAAATTGGACACTGGAATGAAAACGGGTTCTCCTTTTGTGGGTTTGAGGTTGAGACTACAAATGTGGTTCTGAATTGAAGGTACTTTGGCATTAAATGGATCAAGGGACCTGATATGCTCTAATATCAAATGTTGGATATCAGAGGGGAAAAACGCAATGCAAGAGTTGAATGTTTGAATCTTATTATAACCGAACTGAACAAGGGAATGATTACAATCCGATGAACAAGAAACTAAGCTAAGAATTTTCGGCTAGTTGGCTAACACATTGGCTAAACAAGAACTTAAATAACAAATCAACAATAACTCCAAACAGAAAGTGTTGAAATACTGGTTCATCCCTTCAAACTCGGTCTTCAATTTCACAAATTATGAATTTTTAAATTTACGTTACCAAAATAAAAAATGTAAATGAATTCAAATTTAACGATTCTTAATTTAATAAATGAACATTCATATAATATAGTCTATCGTGATCACAGATAATTTTTGCAACCCGTAACAAAGTAACGAGTAAGAAACACGGAAACTAGAATGTCACCGTCATAAGGCTCAGACATTTAACATGATCAGGTCTAAGCAATCTTCATAGCCTAGAAGAAACATAATAGAGTCAAGCACATCAAGATAGCAACATAACAGCAACAAAGGTTAAGCATACGAAAAGCAATGAAGGTCAATTAGACCACAAAAGGCAGATTGATGAGCTTCTTCACATAGGGCCATCATAAGCATAGCCCAAGTTAAACGCCAAATCAAGATAAAGGGAGTCAAGCGCAACAACCGTCTTAGAAGACAGAATAAACGATGCAACCAGACCCAGGAACCAAGAATCAGCGACCACGACAGCCCAACCAAGGAATCGAAGCCCTAATTTCAGAAATCAGCAACCCTATATACCATCATCCATAAATCGAAACCATGATGGATAACGACGACAAGTGACAATGGTGACCAGGCACATCGTCAACGACGAAGTCAAGAGCCAGAGAGAGATAAATGTCTGATAAGAAGGTAGAGACAAAATATAGATATAAACCCAAACATGTGAAGCTTAATGAAGTGTCTAAAAAATGAATCTCATTTAATTCAAAGAATAACCCCCCCCCCACCCCACCCACCCCACCCCACCACAACCACAAAGCTATATGTCCTTTTAAAAGAAAATAAAGGGGTTGGAAATGTACAAGTGATTTGGTGCTCTCAAGGTTATACCTTGTGTATAGGGCTATATACAAAATGCCTCAAGAGTTGAACAATGTTTTTTTTTTCTTTTTGTTTTTTGTATATAGAAGAATTTAAACATTCAATTATTATTTATATAATAATTAACCTCAATAATTATTTTATAAATAATTAGTCTATCACGTTTAGCCTGTTCGTGTTTAGGATATATAACAATTAAATATTCTCAAGTTGATTGTTACTTATGTTGTAACCCTTTCAAGTGTTGTTGGATATAGTTATTCAGACATACAGTTTTTAAAAACGGTAAGTTTAATTAAATAAGTAAACAAAGACTACCAAGGACCTAGCATTACAACAAAGTAAAATAAAAAATTACACAAAGATTGCCAATACGAAACGCCTCTTTTGGATCCTGTTCGACATCCATAAAAACGATAGAGATATGATCTCCCCCAAGATATCCGTAATACCCACGTTTTGCTCGTTATAAATCTTACCGTTCATGGCTTTCCACAAACATCAAATGATAGTACCGAAAATACCATGAAGAGACGTCTAGAGAGTAAGAAAAAGGCCAAGTCTCGTGCATGTTTATAATAGCCCAAATCGTAAAAAAAGAGCTCCTTAAGTGCCTTGCATCAATCAAACATTGTTGTCCACACATTAGTGGCTCTGCTACACTGAATGAATAAGTGATTGGTTGACTCTAGGCAACAAAGACAAATATGGCAGACATTATCAATCGACACCATCTATTATGTAAATCGACCTTGGAGGAATATGGTCCATGCCAGCCTGCCAAGCGAAAACGTTCGCCTTAAGAGGCACCCAACTTAGCCACGGGAATTTGAGATTGTCACGGATTAGGCTCTTCTATTCGATTACCCCCGATAACCCTCACAAAGAACTCTTGAAAAACGTCTTTTACCAAACCCCAGTTATCGTACCCATCCTTCAGTGAAGTGTTAGAGATGATCACCAACAACTCATCAAGGGCACTACTGTGCATGTAAGTTTCAATATTCCACGCAAAGGTGAGTTTAGGCACATATTTTGATTTTATTTTATAAACTTCGATTATTTGATTATTATAGGCGAATGCTATTTGTGGTTCAAAGTGAGGTAAAAATATCATGGGTTGGAGTGGGAAATTGCTGCAAATCTCCCTTATGTATGTAACTAATTTGTTTGGGTTCTTGGTGTTATTTTTCTCAGTGATGAAACCAGAAACATTTTTATGGAGGTTGGAAGTTTTCGAGGACCGGTTATGTATCACTAAACATTAGTTTTTTATTGGTCCGATTCAGGCCGAGTCTAGTCATATGAACAAATTCAAACGAAATCAAATAATTAACCGACAAACTAGTATAAATTAATTAAATATTCAACAAACAATCTAATATTCCAGCAAAGAACCAACAAGCTAAAATTTAACAATTAATCAAATCATCAAATAATAAAGTTAAATTTAACAAGAAATACATAAAAGAATGGCATGGGGCTCTTTAGATCTAATTTGAGAGAGACGGGCGTTAATAGCAACAAGAATTTGAACTAATATAATTGTATGAAATACGTTTATTTAAAACACTATTGATAAGGCTAAAATCTAAATGTGAGCTAAAAATTTTAAATAATTATTGGGTATTTGATTAACTGAGTAAATGTTTAGTAAATGTAATAACTGGGCTAAAATATAAATATAAGCTTAAAATATTATATATAGTTATTGATTATTTAGGTAACTAGGTTTTGTTTATAACTTTTAAGAATTAATAAAGTAACGAATTTAATAATTTGAATACTTATTTGGTTTATTATTAGGAAAAATGGATTTTAATAATCCTACCTATTTTTGTTTGGCGGATAATAATCTCAAGTAATTTTTTGGCCAAAAACAGTCTTTCCTTTACACCCATATTATTTTTAATAATCTTTTCCGTTAAAAAACTAACACCGTTAGCGTGGGGACTAATAATGTCATTGTTCAAACTTGTTTTATTTAAATTAACTTCAAGGGTAGAAAGTGTAACTTTCTAAAGTTAATTTAATTAAAAAAAAAAGAATCCCCAACCCCCTGGTCTTCTTCCCCGAGCAAACACCGGATTCGCCGGCGACTCCGACAAACCGCCGTTAAACATCAAAATCAAACCCAACACTCACCTCTGCGAACACCGTCTTCTTCCCCGATCAATCACCGCCAACAGTCCACGCGCCTTTGCGATTTCTGCAATCACCGCAACTCGCCGGAATCGCAAGGAAAACCCCCACCTAGTCCTCGCCGCCGCTGATGAAGATGGGACAGAAGGAGATCGCGACCATAGGAGGTCGCCGCCGCTGCTAAAAACCCTAGTCGCCGAATGTTCTCTGGTCCGATGGCTAGCTTTCTGAGCTAAATACATAATCTGGAACGGAAGGGGAGAAGATTAGAACAAAAATGAGGGTCGAAACCTTAGTACCACTGCACCGCTGCCGCATGGTGGCCGGATTTCTTCGCCGGAGATCTGATGAACGGGATGGGTCTGGTTTTGTTTTTTAAGTATGAAGTAGCTTTAGAAAATTACACTTTCTACCCTTGAAGTTTATTTATATAAAACAAGTTTGAATAATGACATTATTAGTCCCCCACACTAACGGTGTTAGTTTTTTAACGGAAAAGATTATTAAAAATAATAGGGTGTAAAGGAAAGACTGTTTTTAGCCAAAAAATTACTTGGGATTATTATCCGCCAAACAAAAATAGGTAGGATTTTTAAAATCCATTTTTCCTTATTATTATAAAACTTTAAACTTTCATTTAATTTTATCATGGTTTTGTCTAATCATAATTTTATAGGGTCGATCCCAAAATTTAATGGGAGTCGATGTCAAAGTTATTTACTTTTGTTGGCGAAGATCATGTTAGTTATGTTGCGATTGACTAGTAATGTTATTCTAAATTTCATAGAGGTCGATCAGGATTAGAATACATATCATACTGTTAAAAAAATTATGGGTGCGGATGACCCCTGCCACATCCCATCAATGTGGGTACGCCCATGATTTTTCTGTTAAAATGTTGGTATCAATCAAATAGATGAATAAAATGGCTTATTTTTTATTTTATTTTATTTTATTTTTATTATTATCGTGTGGTACGTTTTAACATCTCACATGGCATTGGACTAGTTTATCATTATCCAGGAACTATTTGTGCGATTCTTTAATAAAAAGTAAAAAAAAAAATGTATTTTCACAAATCAGTGATCACACATGATCAATGACTTTAGGGTTCCTAATCTACATCTAATTTCCCAAACATCAAATAATCCGTGGTTCTTCCCCAATCCAGATCGATCTCACTTTCAAGTAATTGAGAAAGCAAATACAGTTTTACACACAACGATTCTCCTCCGATCAAGGTATTTCTTCACTTAGCCGTTGACGACATTACCGAAGCATGATCGATTTCGTGTTTGCTTAATTACTGATAGGATTTCGGTTGTTGAACTGCTGGCTAATTCGCTTATACATTTTAATTTTGTTTTGTTGGCGAAGATCAGGTTAGTTATGTCGCGATTGACTGCTAATGTTATCCTAAATTTGATTTCATCGGTTATCAGTTGGAATATAACGGTTTCAGCTTTTGAACTGTTGCAGACGAGCCATGGATACTAATCTAGCTACTGTTAGTCTGTTAGATAGCAAAAGTTGCGACTGTTATGTAGGTGGCCATTTTTCTAGTTATTTAGAATTATAACTCATCTGACTTAAAAAGTTGAACTGAGGGGGTGTGTTTTTCACTCACAAGTTTAGGTTCATGCTGAATCGAACAATAATTATATCATGGCATTGCGATATTTCATTGCTAACATCTCATCTTTATGAAAATGTTTAACTTTTGAACAGCATTTGTCCTGCAATCCAGCTTCTTATGATTGCATTGGTTGGAAAGGTAATTCTTTCAAAGCGCATCGGTAAATTGTGCAAAATGGCATAGTAAAGGACTCTCTCTTGCTAGTTGTGGCATGCATAATTTCAAGTGATTTTCTTCAGAAAAATATCTTATCTCATCTAGTTTAACTTTAAGATGCAAACTTTTTCTTTTTTGGCATGAACTGTATTTCTAAATGTCATCTATTTGGCACAATGAATTACTCCCTCAGTTGCTAGAAGGAGGTGCGCTTTGAATGTCAGCAGTCCAATGAATTACCTTTGGCAGATCTTCACGAGTCTATATTTACTTGATATTATTTCTGTATAAACCAGTAAACCACTTCTTTGTATTTGAATTGTTGAATTAGCACCATGGATTATAAATCTTACTAAACGCACCTTATTTTGGAAATGGATTTAATGCATTTTTTTATGTGGTCCAGATGTTTAAACTTCGGTTGTCATATCTGTAGTAATGTATGCCTGAATTTAGCTGGCTAGCTGCCCGTTTATTCTAGTCCCTTATTTCTTCATCAGTAAGCTGTATTAGTTTGCATATGGCCTCTATAATCTATATGCTCAACAGCAAAGGTTTGGACACTTAAGTCAAGATATTTAATATAGAGGGGAAAATATTTTCACTTGCATCGAACAGAAAGTTTAGTTACATTCACCTGATGGGTGATAATGTGTTAAAAAAATGGATTCTTCCCCAAGTACACTTGCCTTTTGTCTCAACATTGCAAACAGCTACTGAATATTGCTGGCCTCATTTGCATTCGACTATGCCACCTTTCTCATTGAATGATTCCCCTTACTCATTAGAAATGCTCCTCCTTTTTTCCCAACCTAGATGCTCAGTTTCTACCCCTTCCCCCTTTATTTATTCTATTTATTATGTTTATGACGCCTTTTTTTTTTTGAGAATATAAACGGATGCTTTTGCTATCTGACAGCCTGAGTTTTGTAGAAAATATCAATGAGCCAAGTATGACTTTCTAAGAAATTCTTATGGTGACGGATAACAAGAATTATACTTTATTATAATTTCTAAAAGTCAATGAGTTTTTCGTCTATATATGTATGCTGTATGCATGCAGATGCTGTGTGTTACGTATTCACTACACTAGTATATTTCAATCTTCGTTAACATGATGAAGTGAAATTTGATTCTGGGTTTCACCCAAAAATTGACACTCTTGGAATTGCTTGTCCATGCAGATTATTTATGGAAGCATAGGAATAACGTGACAGTGTGCGATATATTTGTGCAATGGGGACTGAAAATCCTAACCATGCAAATAACTACCAAGGATATACTGCTACTCCATTTGCAGCTCCTCAAAGCAACATGCCCATTTCATCTAACCCCATGGTTGGATCTGGAGTCTCTGCTTTCAGACCATCATCAGCCCCGGTAATGCCAAATACAACTCCATTTTCTTCACCCAGGACCATGGATGGAACTGAGGCTCCTGGTTTTAGACCAATGCAACCAGGTAGGCCCACTCCTTCATATGGACCACCTACTACAGGACCTCTCCACCATTTACCAACTCCACAGTTTCCCTCAACATCTCAATCGCCCCTACCACAAACTTTTAATGCGGGCCAGCCAATATTGCCTCCACCAATGAGACCTCCACCTCCTGGTCATGTTCCGCCAATGGGATCTCCACCTCAAAGCTTGTACAGTGTTTCTTCTAGCAGCAATCCTCCCAGGTCTTTTGTAGATTCACCATATTCTGCTTCCAGGCCAAACATGCAGGCACCTCCACTCTCAACCGGACTGCGTTACCCTAGCTATCCTGGTGTACAGAGTAATCCAGTAAATCCCCCACTGTCGTCGCCAGTTTCTCATCAAGGAGGTTATGTCCCACCTCAGCCCACCATATCTGCTCCTTTTTCTTCTCATCAAGGTGCTTATGGACAAGCTCCACCAGTTGCGTCATCATTAGGATCGTATGTAAGTGGATCAGCACCACCTACAGGAGTTATGTCAGGTTTAGTAGAAGATTTTAGTTCACTTTCTTTAGGATCTGTTCCTGGATCTTTTGATGGTGGGCTTGATACTAAAGTGTTGCCAAGACCACTGGATGGGGATGTAGAACCAAGTTCTTTTGCGGAGATGTATCCCATGAACTGTGATTCTAGATATCTACGACTTACAACTAGTGCGATACCAAATTCGCAGTCTCTGGTTTCAAGGTGGCAATTGCCTCTTGGAGCAGTCGTTTGTCCCCTGGCAGAAGCTCCCAAGTCGGTGTGTAATTATTCACCATCTGCAACTAATAGATGCTATTTAATAGAACCCTTCAAAATACTTCTGTTCTGTTTTTGTTCAGGAGGAAGTACCCATAGTTAATTTTGCCACAATGGGTATCGTTCGTTGTAGAAGATGTCGTACATATGTGAACCCATATGTGACTTTTACAGATGGTGGAAGAAAGTGGAGATGCAATATATGTGCTCTGCTTAATGATGGTAATACTTTGATTCCTTGTACCAAAACATCATCTGTTTTTCAAATTTGCCAAATGTTGGTTGATACCTATCATACTTATGTGGTATCTATTTTTAATATATAGTTGTTAATTCCTTGCTATTCAGCACCAGTTAATTATATTTTCATTATTCGCTATCGTATATGGGATTCTTGTTACAATTATGCTAATCATACTAAGTAGTTTCTATGCGCAACTTACAGTGCAAAATGATTATTTCTCTCCTTTGGACGCCACTGGTAAAAGAACCGATCTAGATCAGCATCCCGAGCTTACAAAGGGTTCTGTAGAGTTTGTTGCTCCAGCTGAGTACATGGTTCGGCCTCCAATGCCGCCCCTATACTTTTTCTTGATCGATGTTTCAATATCTGCAGTTAAAAGTGGAATGCTTGAGGTAAGCTTTTTCTTTGGATAATGGATATATAATTGAGAACTCCTACCCTAGGATCTACTTTTTCACATTTAAGTAGTATTTAACCTCTTGATTGTGTCTTCTGTATCTTTCATTGTGAATTTGGCTTACAGCTTGATTTGGGCTCTTGTTTATTGAGTCCAGAGTGCAATTGAGTTATTATTCCTTTTTTTGCTTGCATTTTCCTAGGTGATGGCACAAACTATCAAATCTTGTTTGGATAGTTTGCCGGGCAGCACGAGAACACGAATTGGGTTCATAACTTTTGACAGCACAATTCACTTTTACAATATGAAGGCAAGTGATTTAGAGTTTAGCTGGCCATATATTAATTGTTCAATATACTGATGCTAAACTTGAACCGTCCTTTTTGTGTTACCCTCTCCAGTCATCTTTGACACAGCCTCAAATGATGGTCGTATCAGATTTGGATGATACTTTTGTTCCATTGCCAGATGATCTTTTAGTAAACTTGTCAGAATCCAGAGCTGTGGTGGAGGCATTCCTGGATAGCTTGCCTTCTATGTTTCAGGACAACTATAATGTGGAATCTGCTTTTGGGCCCGCCCTCAAAGCAGCTTTTATGGTTATGGTAAGCCATAATTTGACCCTGCTCCATTTAAGACCTTGATGCTTGATTTCATATCCACCATTGTTATTATGTGGTGTAATTATGTTTTCTTAACGATGCTTTGCGGCCACGAATCTTTGTTTATATTATGAGTTTATGACAGCTACATGGAGTGACTAGCAGAGGTGGCAATTTCGACCCATTTATTGTTAGATGGGTTGATTTGCATTATGTTAAGGCTCTCTAACAGGTAAAATTGAAAAATCATTGATATAAAACAAGTTAAATGGGGTAAAAGTCCTCCAAAGATATTTTTTTAAAGCTGTCTTTGGCCCAGTTTATCTTAACACTTGGATAATTATTGAAATAATATAATTTTTGAAAGACTTTTGATCGGTAAAATACTACACAAGTTGGAGAAAAGGGTTTGGGGTCAACCTAATTCAACCCTTCCCCTTTTGGCCCAACAAGGTCAAAAGGTAGTTGTCACTCTGTTGTCACAATTTAGTCACTTGTTGAAAAAATGTCAACTTTAGTGGTTTGAGTGTATGAAGGTTAAACCTTAAGTGAAAGATATAGTTTGGAGCATAAAATTAGTCAACTTAATTGCAGAGTAAGTGAAAAGTAGGGACCTCTATGGTACTAACTATACAGGTAAAATCTAATCACGGCACGATTGCGTGATTAAACAACATAACCTTGATCTAAAGATAAATATTATATCTGTGTATGCGTAACTTTCAAGGTTGTTAAATTAGTAAGTTTTGGGGACGGTCTATGCTCCTCTACACACCAAATCCTTCCATTTTCCACTGCTATGTAAAATGCATTATTTATTTTAATATAATATTTGGTGATTGTGAATTTCTCTTATATTATGTCAGCTAACTGAATCGACTAATAGTCTCGGCCTAACACTGCCACATTACTAACAAGCTTCTTTGCTCCATGCAGAGCCAACTTGGAGGAAAATTGTTGATTTTCCAGAGCACTCTTCCATCACTTGGTGTTGGTCGTTTGAAGTTGCGAGGAGATGATCTTCGTGTTTACGGAACAGATAAAGAACATGCTATAAGAATACCAGAAGATCCATTTTATAAACAGATGGCTGCTGATTTCACCAAATTTCAGGTTGCAGTGAATGTATATGCATTCAGTGAAAAGTATACTGATATAGCTTCTCTAGGTATATACCAATTGGGTGAACTTCATCTACACTCTTCTAGAATCCTAAATACGGAAGTTTTGACTCTTTACCTATAACTGGTCTAAACTCTTGCCCACTGGGTCAAATATGGCAATTTAAAAAGTAGCTAAAGAGGAAATGGGCTATATTTGTTGAACGGGTCAAAAGTTGTTCCCTGTGTATATAATGCCATGTCATCCTAATTTGTTTTATTAAATAATGATTAGAATTTTATTATTGATTCTATGATACAGTTTTTTTGTAAATTTTTAGCGTATTTAAAAAAAAACTATAAAATATGTAAAGAAGTGTTTGTGGATAGACCCAACCAGATAAAAACTTGAAATTTTCAGTTTTTAACAATTGCTTAGTTTCATTGTATTTCACTTGATCTTTTTTCTACCGAATAGGTTGTCTTAGTTCTTACCCATAAGCTTAAGTATTAACCCGCTTTGTGACTTTAAAGGATCAACAATATTTATTGATTACATGCAGGTACCATCGCAAAATACACTGGTGGCCAGGTATATTATTATCCAAGCTTTCATTCTGCCCTTCACTCAGACAAGTTGAGACATGAGTTGGCTAGAGATCTAACAAGAGAAACTGCATGGGAAGCTGTAATGCGCATTAGATGTGGGAAAGGTTGGTCTAACTAATTAAAACTGTATGCTCCTTGCAAGTTATTAATTATAGTATGGTTAAATTTCATGTGAAACTGTTCTTATCTTTTCAGTAAAGATTTTTTATTTTTTATTTTCTTTATTCAGGAGTTCGTTTCACCTCGTATCATGGGAATTTTATGCTGAGATCCACAGATCTAATAGCACTTCCAGCCGTTGACTGTGATAAAGCTTATGCAATGCAATTTGCTCTTGAAGATACATTGCTTACAACTCAGATTGTGTATTTCCAAGTGGCTTTACTGTATCCTTCAGTTCTTCTGATTAGGTTCTAGTCTTCTAGATATCATTTCCTTTGGGTTTTCAAGGTTTCCTAAAGTTGTGGACTTTCTATTTTGAATTCAGCCTTTATAAAAGAGGGGGAAATTTTAACCCATTTATGTGGAAAATGGGTTAATTCGGGTTAATCTTTAATTGGTAATGGTCCAACGTGCCCCAAATATAAGAAAGTTCACAACCTCAAATATCCCTCCATCCAAACCGATTCCCGGCTAGTGTGAAGGTTACAAAACAAGAATGAGCTTTGGTGACAAGCCTGACGCATAATAAGTTAAAAGGGCTGTGAGGGACATATAAGACTGAATCGAGGGACACAACGGTTGCGGCAGTGTAGTTTAACTTGCCAGAAATCAGCTTGAATCAATCTGAGTGTATTAAAGCGAGTTAAACTGCACTGCTTTGGCTTAACTTTTTATGAGTTGTCTTGTCAGCCATGAAACTGAATCTGAGTGTGTGACATTAGACATCGTGATATTAACTTGATCTTATCATCAAATATTTGCTTAGTACATGCTTGTCGATAAATTTTACTTCTAGAGTATCTTGCAATTTAGGTTTCTACAATACTTCTGTCTTATGGCCTGTCTTGTAGAATGCTTGTAAATGCTACAAATATATATACTTAACAACCAAAAGATACACTGCATCTTGTGGTGAAAGGCGTATTAGAGTACACACTGCTGCAGCATCAGTGGTTACAGATTTAGGAGAGATGTACCGCCAGGCAGATACTGGTGCTATTGTTTCTTTGCTTGGTAGATTAGGTAAAGGATTTCTCTCTCAAAGTAAAGGAAAATGGAAGTTTGACTAATAATGTGGTTCATGAACTTTGTCCATTACATTTTCCATTATAATAATATGAACTGTAATTATCTGCAGCTATTGAAAAATCTTTATCATATAAACTCGATGAAGCTCGTAATGCTATTCAGCTGAAAGTCGTGAAAGCCCTCAAGGAATATAGAAAACTCTATGCGGTGCAGCATCGGGTAGGAAGCAGGATGATCTACCCAGAATCACTGAAATATTTGCCCTTATACGGATTATCGCTATGCAAATCAACAGCGCTTCGTGGTGGGTATGCTGATGCACAGCTTGATGAACGATGTGCAGCAGGTTTCACCATGATGGCTTTACCTGTAAAGAAAATGTTAAAGCTTTTATATCCTAGCCTATTAAGAGTAGACGAGTATCTTGTGAAGGTAAGTTGTGTTCTTGCATTTTTAGTTTCTTGTTTCTGCTGTTTAAAGATGGCAATGTTGACCTGTTTACTTTAGAAGCCTTTTTTTTATGTAGGACAGGTCAGAGTGTCAGACAGGTAAAAATGTTTAGCCTAAAAGGAACCAGATTAAATGGGTTGAATGGCCAAAACATTATGTTTTTTCTTTCTAAATTTTAATCATAAACAACACTGATTTCAAAATTACATGTTTTTGCCCGCTGAACCACCTAGTTTGCCACCTCTACTGCCGTTTATATTCTTACTCAGGTGTCCTCCATATTGGACGATTTGTTTGTTTGCAGACACCTACCATGGATGATGAATTTGTCAGAGTTTGTAAACGGATGCCACTTGTTGCAGAGAGCTTAGATTCTAGAGGAATTTATATATTTGATGACGGTTTTCGTTTTGTTGTGTGGTTTGGTAGCATGCTTTCACCAGACTTAGCCAGGAATCTAATCGGAGAAGATTCGGCTACAGACTTCTCAAAGGTATTCTCCTTTTACACCTGTGTTTTAAATTCTCATCTATCATGCTCGGTTCCTCAAGTATTGGTTTATGCTTATCTAGATAAATTAAGGATCCATGTTGTCACTTACTAATCTCATCAATCTGACCACTTTTTCTTTACCATCGACCTTAATTATCTAACAGTTTTCTTTCTAGGAATCTCATTGATCTGTTTTATTATGCACCACCTATTCAATCTGTGAAATGAGCAAAAGACTTGAACCTTTTGCTTGCATCCTATCATAATTTCCTAGGTCAATATGAAATTTGAAATCTTATATAGTTCAGTTCTGTGTTTTTATTTGAATCTGACCAATCAGATTCTCACATTTCATACGAGGGTAATCAAAGGTTCAATTCACTGAACTTTATTGTCTTGAAACTTGAAAGTTGATTCTTTTGTAGATTAAACCACTGGTAATTTGAGGCATCCACTATAGCTGACATCTATCGCTATATACTACATTGAGGTCGCAAATTTGACTCATTTGATTATGAATGATTCGATTTCAGTTGTCTGTGTTCTGAAATGGGTCAGATACTCAGATAATAGTTTAGCTAAAAGGGGAACTGGCCAAACTCGTTGAATGGATCAAACAGGGAACGAATCAAACGGGTTAAAGTTCACCCCAAGTCTGTTTTTAAGGCATACAACCTCGTAAATCATTTTATTAAAAAAAGTATATTATTCATGTAGTGATATTGTTATTGTAAAATTAACACATTATTTATTTTTGAGGTCCTTTGAAAAGATGGACAGAAGAACTGTTTGCTGATCAACACAATCTAACTTAGACCGTTTTGAGTTGTGCTATAAAAAAACCTATTTTAACCCAAATGAGTTTTGATGTGTTACCCAATCCACCCACATGACTCATAGTAATTTATACATCCTATCTAGTCTTGGCAACTTTGCAGTTTCTGTAACTTATTACTGTTGATTACAATTTTCAAGAATCAGGTTTGTCTGACTGAACATAACAATGAAATGTCGAGAAAGCTGATGGGGATGCTTAAGAAACTTAGAGAGGCTGATGCATCATATTATCCACTTTGTCATCTTGTGAGACAAGGGGAACAACCTCGCGAAGGTTTTTTCCTACTCCTAAATTTAGTTGAGGACCAGGTTGGTGGTATGAACGGCTATGCTGACTGGATACTCCAGATACATCGACAAGTACAACAATAACACAAAATAAATAAGGTAAATTTCCTACGAAGTCTTGTTTTATGAAAAAATGTTATTTAAGGTTAGAAGAGCATTTTATTAAGCATATTTATGAAAAGACTGTTTAAATTGATCAGCTTAGGATGTGGCCAGAAAATGACATAGTAAAATTTCCCCTAAAGCTGATCAAAACTTTCTTTTAGCCCTCTCAGTTATGCCACTCGTGGGTCTGAGATTTAAATAAGTTTATACGAGTGTTTACCCCCACACGTAGAGGTGTAAATGAGCAAAGCCCGGCAGTGGCTAGTTTTTCAAGCTCAAGTTTGGATTGGGCTTGGCTTGTTTATTATTTATTACTTATTTTGTTTATATATGTTTATACGTGTATAAAAAGTGAATAAATATTTTATTATTTTATTGGGTTCTATTAAAAAGTGAATCCCGTCTAAAAAGTGAATAAATTAAATATATATAAGTTTTGATTTTTGATATAGCGCGGTAGATATTATTTTATTATAATTTTATGTATAATTTTGAGAACTCCATCTTTTGTAAGAACATAGAGAATTTATCAGACCACTCGTTATTTTCTAATATTGAAAAAGGAAAAGGGTTTAATGATAATCTATTAAATACAATGACTCCATGACTTTTTTATTTTTATTAATCAACCAAAGCTCACAAATTACAATGACTCTTAGACCCGAATTTATACTAACATATTAAATTGGAAAACAAAGAAACCCTAATCTACCTAATTTAGGAAACTAAAGAGACGCAAAGAGAATTAAAATCAGTTTTGTCTCAACGAAAAACTGACTTTTGTTGGAAGTATTAATTGCTGTTGTAACACATCCATCCTAGTAGAAATATCCATTTTCTAGTATGACTCGATTTGGCTTACATTTAAATGAGTCAAATGTTAGAAACTAGCCTGGGATTCTGGGAAAATAAACAACAGATGAACACCAATAATTTTATAGACTACCTGTCTCAAGATTAATGAATAAAACTAAATAAGCAAACTGAAACCTGGAATTAAGACTTAATCACCAAGCTAACTAATCTATATTAGGAAAATACCCACCTAGTCCGATTCAGTTTTTACCAAATAAAAAAACACTTCATACCAAAAAAAATCTAAACAATATTTCAAAATAAAAAATAATAACTAAAATAAGGAAATCTTGGTCTGATCCGAATTAGACCAATATCAAAACATGGAAATTTAGCTAAAAAATAAAGTGGGCATGTTGAAAATCACTTGATCAGATGAGCATTGTATTAACATTATTTTTGTATTCATATTTAACTGATTAGCTATTCGTATAAAAATGTTTGTATCCAACCCACCTTTCTCAACCCCCATGCTAACAACTTAGCTGTGCCCAATTATTTTTCCTCCTTAAAAAAATTTCCCTACACTTCAAATTCTAAAGTCTAAACCGTATTTTTCAATTATCAGGACACAGCATTCAATCGAAATTACTCGACCGTTGCAGGGACCTGTAGTTTCTGGCTCGCTGTTTATAACTTCGTGAAGTTAATGAGAACAATTTTGTTTCACAGGAAGTTGGTAATTTATATGTGGCAGTAGCTGATATTTGCCAATTTTGTGTGTTTAATTTGCTATGGACTTTATATTTTAATAGGGTATATGGTTGTTTCTTGAATGAACGGTTCAAGCCAAAAAAGCAGGTTCCGGCTGATGTAAAGCCGTAGTTCATTGCGATGACATTTTGTTCCAGAGACGTTTAATAGACTAGTGTGATTTTACCTTGTGAGAAACCATTACATGTTTGTCATTTAAAAAATCATCACTTTTTATTTGACTTTTGATTTGTGCTTTTAGTTTTGGGGTTTGCTGGGTATGTTTGTGTGTCTTTTTAGTTTTGGGTTGGGTTGGTTAAATTACACAGAAGGTCCTTTATGTTTTATCTGAATTTCGAATTAGGTCCTTTAACTATAGTATCTACATCCGACATCCTTTATCTTTTATATTTGTTTCATAAAAAGTCCTTTATCACTAACCGGGTTAAAAAACATCGTTAAGTCATGGGCAGTTTGGTCATTTTATAAAATCTTTTAATAAAAACTTAAAATTTTTAAATCCTGTTTAATTCGTCAAATCCCATTCGCCGGAGGTTAACGTGAACGAATAATCTCCTTCGGAAAAACCGACCGGAAAATTAGTCGGGGTTAAAGATCCAAATACACACGCCCTCATTCCAATATCTCTTGCATTCCCCTTTTTTTTCTCTCTCTACATACACAACCCAGAATTCTTTCGAAGAAACTTGAATCTCCACACATTTGCATTAAATAACACCGATTAAGGCTTTATATTCCGACCAGAGTGCACAATCATACGCCCCCCATTTCATCACTACTGAATCGTGTCCATCAGGTGATCAAAAGATTACCACAGAGTCTTGTTGAAACGATCTGGGAGGATTAAATTGTCGGAATACAGTAGGTGTAAAGAAGCAATTGTGGAGTCAAGTGTCGGCGTTGACCAGATTGGTACGCCGGAATCGTCATAGATTGTTATGCCGATGGAGGATTGGCGAATTCAACCGGAAATTGAGATCGGTTTATTGCGATTGGCGGCCCAAACGTCCGTAAATATGGTGGCGGTGTAAGTACTGTTAACTGAATGGATGAAGTCGCCATAATTTCTGGTCTGTTCATGCGTAACAAAGCCACAAAGGAGGAAGATTGGAAGAACGATTTGAAGGTTTTTAATTAATAGGAAATTTAGATTTTAAGGTTTTTATTAATAAAAATTGTAAAATGACGAAACTACCTATGAGTTAACGATGTTTTTTAACATCGTTAGTGATAAAGGACCTTCTATGAAATAGATATAATATATAAAGGATGTTGGGTGTAGCTACTTTAGTTAAAGGATCTAATCCGAAATTCAGATAAAACATAAAGGATCTTTTGTGTAATTTACTCTTTGATCTTTCACCTGACCCGACAAACAAAAAACCAAACTTAAAGTTGTTATTCTGATGGTTGTTTAATATCAAATAGTTTAAATTTACATTTGATTTTGACAACTTTTAAGAACCATTCTGAGTCATGAGTTATATTCAATTTATCCTAACCCTATATAAATATATTTTAAAGTTATACAAATACTGACGTTACATAATAGTTCTTTTAATAACCTTGTTCTATGTCTCGTGAATTTCCTTTAGTCAAGATTATCCACTTCAATCAACAAAATAAAAGGTACGAAAAGTTATGAACTTTATGTTTGTTCTCATCCTCGGTTTCTTTTATTTTGCATCTGGACCTCCTTCTAGACACCATTGACCAGATCAAGATCAATGGTGTAATGCTATAACATTAAGATTGTCTTTAAACAACTTGTTTTGCAGTAAAAAAGGTTTAGCGATGTAGCTTGCTGTCCGTTTGCATTCTATTTCCTTGTAAACTCTAGTCTGAAATTATTAAATAGACGGTGGTTTCATGTTTTCCCTTGAGCTAATAAAATCATCTTAAAGTATACACGAAAACCCAACATTGTCTACAACCACCGGTAATAGTCAATGTGCCGCTTAAAAAGAAGCGTTATCGAGTGTCATGTTCTTGTTGCAATGGCAGGGTCACTGTTATAAAACATAACTAACTAACAAATCCCTATTCGTACCTGCTACATGATAAGTGTTAAATAAAATATAAAAATGTCATCTGAATTGAACAAGAATTAACCACCAAAATGCATGAAATTCACCAAAAGTCTTGACAAGAGCATACTCCAAAACCAAAATGATGGAATCTATTAGCATCTCTAACAATAATTTCACATTCATAATACTTAGAAACAAGCTTACTAAAAGCATGACAATCATCACAAACCCTAAGATTTTTTGTGATATGAATTGGGGTTCCTTTGGCTGTTTTAAGTAATCCATAAGCAATAGCCAATCTTTCACTATGACCATTTAACATTTCCCCTTTATATTTCTTCATATACTCTCCTTCCCTCTTTAAAACATCATTAATTTGACCTAATTTGGTGTAAATCTCATCAGATTCTGGATGAGACTTGTCTCTCACAGTAAAAACATGAATCTTGTTCCCGATCGCGATCCAACTACAACCAGGATCTTTCTTTAAACCCATTTGTCTCATTTTACTTCTTATATAATCAAGATCATCCAATTGGCCACATAAAGCATAGAAATTTGATATAAGAACATAGTTCTTTATATCAGATGGATCCAACTCCAGAAGCTTTTTGGCTGCAAAGTTGCCTAATTTTATGTTAGAATGTACCTTGCATGCACCAAGAAGCGAACGCCAAATAGCAGCATTTGGATTCATTTCCATGTTTTCAACAACCAAAATCGCTTCTTTTAATTTGTTGGCACGACCAAGAAGATCAACCATACAAGTATAATGTTCGGGCCATGGATTTAGACCATATTTATGCACCATTGATTTGAAAAACGCTTTTCCTTCGTCAATTAACGATGAATGGCTACAGGCATAAAGAATTGCCAAGAAACTTACATGATCAGGATGAATTTTGCCAACCACCATTCGGTTAAATAAACAAACGGCTTCTTTTCCCATTCCATGCATTCCATATGCATTGACCATGCTAGTCCACAACACTAAATCTTTGATCTCAGTGGAATTGAACACCTTTAAAGCATTGTGTAAAGATCCACATGAAGCATACATGTCCACAAGAGAGCTTGAAATTGGAGCATGAAGAACAAATTGTTTTCTTATTAAATACCCATGAATCTCTTTTCCTTTTCTTAATGCAGATAAATCTGCAGCAGCAGAGAGTAAGGTGAGCAGTGAAACTGCATCAGGCTCAATTTTTGTTTCTTTCATAGAAATAAAAACATCAAGAGCTTTATCTGCAAGTCCATTTTGCACAAGACAACACATCATGGTTGTCCAAGAAACAACATTCTTTACCTTAATAAGTTCAAAACCACGAATGGCGTAATCTATGCTTCCACATTTTCCATATGCATTAATGAGTGTATTCTCCAGGACGGTATCAATTAAACCTTTTCGTATTATATGAGCATGGATTTCTTTCACAACAGAATTTAACTTCAATTCAATACAAATTTGCAGAATTCTTGCAAGCAGTAAAGAATCACTTTCTACCCTATTTATTTGCGATTGACGAAACAACGTTAATGCACTCGAATGGCATCCATTTTGGGCATACCCTGCAATGATGGTGGTCCAAGAAATATCATCTCTATATTCCATCCTCTCGAAAAGGGACTCCGCATAGTTCATTTTACAACACTTTGCATACATATCAACCAGTGTATTACAAACCTGCAAATCAGAGTCCATCCTTCTTTTCATGGCATATGCGTGAATTTCCCGACCCTTTAACAAACTTCCCAAACGACCAACCGTTGATATCATGCTTATAATTGAATATCTGTCAGGTCTTTTACCCGCATTCTGCATTTTGTGAAATGTAGCCAAAACCTCATCATAAAGACCACTTTGAACAAATCCTGATAGTATAGAGTTCCATGTAATACTATCTTTTTCATCCATAGCATTGAAAATACTCACGGCTTCTTTCATTTTGCCGCATTTTGTGTACATAACAACCAATGCATTTATCACATGCATTTCTTGATACATGTCGGATTTCAAAACAAAAGCATGAAGCTCCTTGCCATAGTTTACAGGATATAACGACTGTTCACAAGCTTGAAGAATGGCCACGAAAGTATACGTGTTTGGGGAAATCCTAACCATCTGCATTTCTCTAAACAGCCTTAATGCCTCTGATGCCTGCCCAGAAACAGAACAAGCTGAAATAACCGAATTCCATGACACCACATCGGTTTTCTCATCCAGTCTCTCGAACAACTTCTTTGCTGAATTTGAATCATTGCATTTTGCATACATTCCCATTAATGAATTGCTAACATACCCATTACAAAGCAACCCCAATTTAGTAGCCATACCATGAACTTGAACCCCATAGCAACGAACTTCAAGCTCACCACAAGACTTAAAAACGGACGTGAAAGTACTTGCGTCGGAACAAACACCCAACGTATTCATATCCATAAACAATCTAATCGCTTCAATAGGCTCTCCGTCTGTCACGTGAGCTCCAATCAAAGCATTCCAAGTGAAAACAGTTCTTTCAGACATTTTATCAAACACTTGATGAGCATCTGATAAGGACCCGGATTTCCCATAGGCAAAAACGAGCTTAGTGTTTAAAAAACTTGTATCTGCTACATAACAAGATTTCAAAACATGGGTATGAATTTGCTTGATTTGTGGTAAAGATTCTTTGGTGGAACATCGCTCAAGAACTGAGGAATAAGCATCATCTAAACAGTTGTTGTAACGTGGTTCTTGGTTATTTAGATTGGTTTTAAGCGAAACAAAAGCTTCTTTCCATGGCGGACTCGTCTTGCGAGAGAATTTGTGGGTTTTATCGTCACTGTATGTTCCCGAAATGGGTGATTTCAGGGTAGTTAAAAGAGTATCCATTAGCCCCAGAGAGTCCTATCCAAGAAACAAGGATCTGATAATCGAGCTTTTGGCATACATACGCCCAATTGTCGTTACTCGTTAGCGGTTAGGATATATATTTTTAGCGACTACTTTTTTTAAAAAAAAATAAAGTTATCATTTAAACAATTTATGTTAAGAAAACATTAATACCATCCTTTATGTAATCATGTTGTTTCATTTTACATCCTTTAATTTAATTTCTTAGGGTGAGCGGTATGGGGGATAAATTTTTTAGGATGAGTAAAATGGGATAAGTTGATGGACCAATAGGAGAGTGACACAGGAGAGAGAAAAAAGTATATGTTTTTTTTGTTTTTTGAAGTGGTATGGGTGGGATAAGTTGGGTAGGATAAGTTGAATGTTTTTTTTGTTTTTTTTTTTTGCTTTTATATTATATTATATTTAAACAACAATTTATTAAATAAAACAACAATTTATTTAATAAAACATGACGATTACATTACTTAAAACAAACGACAACATTTTTATTTCAAAGCTAGAACTGTTGGTTTATTTCTTGCTCAGTTAATACGACCTCCACGTTTTGCTCGATGTGCTCCGTTATGTCTTGTCGTAGCCTAAAATGTGTCTCAGCGTCGCGTAACTCATACAACACAGTTTCGTCGATATGCGCTTGTACCGGAGGATCACGAATGTGTATCGGTGATATTGCCCTGCCTTCGTCTTTAAGTATCATGTTCTGAAATATCATGCAAGTGTAAATGATGTTCTCCATTAGATCTTTAGAAACCGGACGCCCTTTGCGATTAGTAATCGCCCACTTTGATTTTAACATGCGAAACGCTCTTTCAACGTCTTTTCTTGCACTCTCCTGTATTTTCTTCATTTTCTTCTCTTTGATCTCGTATGGATGACGAAAGGCTTTCAAAAAGACTGACCAAGTAGGGTAGATGCCATCAACCAGATAATAACCACGTTTATATTGTCGACCGTTCACAACAAAAGGACATCTCGGAGCAACGCTATGTAACTCGTTCGCAAACAATGGTGATTGGTTAAGAACATTTATGTCATTGTTAGCACCCGGTACACCGAAGAAAGCATGCCAAAACCACATGTCCTGTGATGCCACTGTCTCGAGAATGATCGTTTGATTTGCGTGATCACCTCGATGATATTGCCCATGATACTCCCGTGGACAGTTCCTCCACTCCCAGTGAGTACAATCGATACTACCGATCATGCCAGGAAGACCATGATATTGCCCATGCGCCTCATATAAACGCTCGATATCATGGGAGGTAGGAGAACGAAGAAACTCATCTTTATAAAGCTTAAGTATAGCATCACAAAAATTTATCAAACATTCACGCGTTGTTCTTTCCGACATCGAAAAGGTTTCATCGTACTCGTCGTATACGTTACCGGTCGCCAGTTGGCGAATAGCTACCGTACACTTTTGTAAAGGGGAGAAGCTTGTCCTCCCCCTTGCGTCTTGACGTAATTGAAACCATTCAAAATTTTGTCCAATGTCGCTAACAATTTTTAAAAACAACCTTTTAGACATTCGAAAACGGTCTTTAAAAATACCTTCGTTGAAACGAGGATGATCGGCAAAATAGAGTTCCACCAAACGTTCATGCCCTACCTCACGATCTCGACGTATACTTCTCCTTCTCTTCGAACGTGCCGTATCCTCTTCTTCTTGTAAAATTATGGCTTGGTAACAAGTTTTCATAAACATCAGCGCCTCCGTGTCCGAGTCACTAGAACTACTAGACGAAGTCATTAACTCGGGAGGGAGGATTGGAGGCATGTTGAATAAGTTATGAGAAAGTAGATGGTGGTGTAATAAGTTATGAGATCTTGGGGTTTATATAGGATGAAATCTTGTAAAAAAATAAAAAAAATAAATAAATAAATGCTACTAGCCGTTGGCTAGTAGCCAACGTTAAAAAAAAAAACGGTCGAAAAGCCCCAACGTTCCTCGGCAACCCTCGGCAAGTAAATGCCGTTTTTTACAAAATTTTTGCCGAAAATGTCGGTTTCCGAGACTTCGGTATACATGCCGAAGTTTGCCGATTTCTAGCCCTTGCCGAAAACCTCTTTGCCGAAAATTTTAACCCCCCATACCGGGCACCCTTATAACTTTTGCGTTACATCATGTCACATGATAAACATGTGAGGGGTACTTTTGTAATTTTGAGTACAACATATAAAAAAATAAATTAAAACGGTCGGTTTATTAAAACAACACTAGCAAGATACTAGAGAATTACATAATAGAGATAAAAGAAAAATTACACCAACAATTCCAATCAAGCCACCTAATGTTCCTCCTATTTTTTTTAACAAAACAAAAACGAGAGGGCCTTAATGTCACCAAGCATCAAACGAGCATCTTTGAACGAGTTGGAGAAGCTTCTATCATTCCTCGACTTCCAAACCAACAAATTTCCCGCCTTTTCTTATTAGATCGTAAATTACCATGCGGGGAGGGAAAGTTACAAATACACCCCTCACATGTTTAGCGCATGAAATGACTTAAGGATAAAAGTTAACTAAAGTTAAACTAAAATGATGAAATGTGCATCAATGTGTTTACATAAAGGAGTAAAGGATGATATTGTCGTTTTTTAAACATAAAGGATGATATCTGAAACTGTGACCAATGTAAATACATAGATGTTGCCGTGAGTTTTGTAACAACAGAAGCCACAAATCTCTTGGTAACACGTTCGTTTAAAGGGACTATGTGTAATTGTTGGCCTATATAGCTTGTACTGGAGGTATTTGATCAGCATTTAAATACACATGGGTCAAAGGTGGCTGACTCGGTCAGCACCAAATTAAACGGTCTGACTGGACAAAACTCTGACCAGTTAACGTACAAGAGTGGTGTACTATATTCACAAAGCCTACATGCCATGTTTTGACCTTCAACTCCCACAAGCTCATTTTGCAATCTCAGCTTATTATTATCCATAAGAAGACATATTCTTACAAATGAAACAATAACTGAATAAACACAACACAACACAACTTATATTAATTCCCCCCAACCCAACTATATGAATTCAGATTTATGTAATCTATGCTTTTTTTAACCCCTGCCATCTATCTATATACACATGCTTATTATAACAAATACAAATACAAATACAAATACGAAAAATGTTTTCTGGGTCGCGGTAATAAGCCTGCCTGAGTGCCATGACATTGTTCTTCTCGTAATCCTGGCCAGCCCGAGGAAGGAACCCCTTAGGGTTAACGGGTTCTGTTTTGGAACACAAAAACATTTTCATTTACCTTACGAAAACCTAAATTACCCCCGCCGTTTGAAAGAGTTTCTCAAGGTTTCATCTGGCAATGTCCAGGAAATCAAATGGCCACCTGAATCACCACTCAAAAGTTGTTTCAAGTCACTTGTGAGGTGAAGGGCGGTGACTGAGTGTTTGTGACCCCTTAGCACCTTACGTAAGACCAGAGTATACTCAGGCATCTGGCCGTCTAACCGTAGGCCGCATGCTTGGGTCTGGACATTTTCACTAGAGTTATGAACCATTTGCCAAACCTTAACTGCACCACTCTGATGACCCGAGACATACCAGTCGGTTTCCAGCCAATCAGAGAAGGAACAAGTGGTCACTGACACTATGTAATCAGAGGGAAGTTGTGAAGCGTTTACAACGGATAAACAGTCACCGTTTATACTCCAGACTGCAAGCATTATCCCTGCAGCTGTCACAATTTCACCCGTTAATTCATTCATATGAATAGCTGAAACCGGAGATGGGAATACGGGCAGCTGTCTGATGAAAACCAAGGAGCTAAGATCCCATAAGACCACGGTGCAGTCGTCTGAACCGCTTATAATCATCATGTACCGCTGGCAAATATGAAGACACGTGTTTTTAGCAGTGTGAGCCGAAAGCGCTTTTTCCAATTGTAACGTCCTTGGTGCACGGGACCCCATGTAGCGACTAACCCGCCAAACACAAACCAAGCCATCATCTGCACCAGTGACTAGAACCTGACCACCATGGCTAGCAGCGGCACACTGAATCTGGTTGCCACCATGAAGGTTTTCATGAGTCGAAAGGAGCTTATCTTGATCATAGCTCATATATCTCAAACTACGGTCAGGGAAACCCCAAGCAACATAAGTGGCTGCGTAAGCTCTGGGTTTTAAAAGATTGTTGGGACCCACCATGAGAATTTTGTCATTCGATGTAGCGATTTGTGCTATGGGAGATGCGCTTTTACGAATCTCGTGTGGAACAAGATAACTAGAGTATTTGAGTGGATGTATCGGAAGCTTTTTATCTTTCCTTCTCTTGGGGTGGGCCCGTTGAAATAGCTGCTTAGGTGTTTGCCCAAAGTGATTAATTTGAGCTAAAATAGAAGCTTTCATTGCGGGATTGGTAACTGCATCTATGTCCACGCTTCCTTCATATGTGTAATGGTAGAAAACATTCACAGCCTCCTCAGCCGCCTGTCAAAACAGATTAACTAGGTGTTTGGATGTGTGTTTTAACGGATTATAGTAATTTGTAGAAATGTTAATACCCACCTTCCCACGTTGTTTATAACCAAAAATGAGGTCTATCCAGTGATGCAAATGCTCAGAAACATACTCAGATTCAAGAGCCTCCCTATGCTTTTTAATAAACTCTCTAGCACTGCCATTGGCCCAAGGTGGCAACAAAACATCTCCAACCTGGGAAAACCATTCGGTCATGCAACATGTTAGAAAAATTCGTTACCAAGTCTACTGTAATGGGTCGATTTAGGTTATATTTATCACCAAAGGGTCCAATGGTTGGATCTCGTAATTATTTTAATATACAGTTTTCTTAATCATATTGAACACATTAGGTATTTATAAAAGTATATTACGGACAAAAAGATGTTGGGAGGTCATTGTGGCCTAGCTCGTTTTAACTCATTGAAAAACACCCTTCGGAATCTGTTTCAATCTATTACCAGCACACCCAATTTGCAGTGTCTACTCTCATCATTTGGAATTAAAGAAATATTTTCAATAACGAACAAAAAAGAGAGATTGAGAAAAACAAAATCAACATACCTTCTCTCCTGATTGTTTCTCTCCAAGGTCAAGATCAAATCTGTTTTCCAAGAATTCTGGCATATAAAAGAATTCTGGGATGAGTTCCTTTACATCGGATGTGTTGCCTCTTCCAGCAGCACTTGACCATGTATCTCCTACACTATTGAAAAGGCGGTCAGCATGGTCAAACTGACCACCCTGCAGCTTTTGATTCTCGGTACTGAATGGTGGTAACCTTAAAAGATAGAAAAGCACAATCCCAGCACTAGAATAGTGAGAACCGTAATGAAATTTGGGAATCTCAGGATCGTCCCAGCTTTCATACCTGCCAATGGAGCAGAAAAGATGAAAACAGAATAAACCCAACTTCCCAAGTAAAAAAGTTCCCAACTTTCAGAAGGTAGAGTACAAATTAAAGATGGTAAATTGGGCAGGGCAGAGCAAGGTCATAGGTAACTTTTGGTACAGGTTAATATTCATTTTAGCTAACTTTTTGTATTTTTCTGAGCCGGGAGTCTTCATGGGGTAGGGGTAAGGTTTGCCCTCATCTCACCCTCCCCAGACCCTACTCTTTGAGTGGAATTATATAGCCTACTCTTTGAGTGGGATTATATTGGGTATGTTGTTGTTTTCATATTTTACCAGTTTCACTCGTTAGTTCTAAAAGACAGCCCGAATAAACCCATTCATAAGTAAATGGATCTAAATCAGCATAAATAAATCTAACCTTCTCTTGAATTCATCTTCTCCTTCTTCTGTTTGACAGCCCATGGGTTTGTCAAACTTACGGAAAGATTTTTCATCTGTTAGGTTGAGGTTTTTGCTCTCATAATCTGCCAAAACCCAAGGGAAAACTGGATATTGTGTAAGATCACTATACCCACGACCTGCAAGTGTGTTGAGATGCATCAGGTATTGGAAATTACTAATTTCTCCATTTTGCCACCTCTTGGAGAAGGATTTGGCCATAATCTTAAATGCACTTTCGTGTTTCACAGATCCTGAAATTGTAGTGTCCAGCCTGTTTTTAAAAAGAAAAAACTCAATCAGCTGATAGCTCTTGCTGCAACTTCTAAGTAAAAGAAAAATACAATGCATAAGAACATAGATGAGCAACTATAACCCATTATGTAGAAATGGATTGATCCGGATTATTTTATTGCTAACAGCTCAAATGGAATTTGTAAAATAAAAAATTAGCTAAAAAGGAAGTGGATCAACCAACCTGAGTTCTGGCCTACTTGACTCACCTTATAACATATTCACAAGCGTTTACAACCTCTTAAATGCTTTAGCGTAGAGCCTAGATAATTTTTCTGATAATATTTTTAGTAATCATATTTCATCCTTTCTATTATTTTATGAGAAATAAGGCAAAAAAAAAACTGTTGGCAGGTCTAGTCAAACCGCCCCATTGAATTGCCCTAAAATTTCCGTGTTACCGAACCACCCGTTTTGCCACCTATTATTTTAAACAGAAGTCGATCACCCAAAATAATCATGGCGTAAAAGAATAAATACGAAGTGTCAATGTGATGTGAAGCTCCTTCAATTCTCAAGGAGCCAATTTAGTTGGACACATGCACACTTGAACTCCCAACACATTCACCATGTAACTAAACCAGGCCAGGTCAGGCCAGATTGCCAGTTTGTTATGTCATGGTCAGAGGCGGCAATTTTGACCCATTTACTTACGAATAGGTCTGCTCAGGTCATGCTTTATCTCTAACAGGTCACACTAACAAATTCATAAAACATTAGCTTGAAATAAAACGGGTCAAAAGTCACCCAAAACGTATTTCATTTATAAAAAAAATCAAATCATTTTATTCAGAAATAGATTAATACTGAAATAATATAACTTTGTAATCATATTTGACAAACCAACTATTTATAAAAGAAGTTCAGTTTTTTTTTTTTTAAGCAAAAGCTGATTTGGGTCAATCAACCCTTAAGTTATGCCACCACATCTAGATGAGATAAATTGATTCAAAGGGGGATAAACGACATACATGCTGTTTCTAGGAAGATTCAAGGCCAACAAATTCTTGAAAACTTCTTGCCTCTCTTTTTTATGGAAAACCAAAAGATCATTGCATCCATCCATACTAAATATCTCAACAGCAACAGGACGTAACTGGTAATCCCGTTTCAAGATTTCATGAACACTATTAAGCTTCCACATTTGCCATAAATGAGGTAGGTTACCACTGTTAGTCACGTTTTCCTTCCCCCACGCACCACCATTGTAGGCCCAAGCCCTTCCCTCACTATGTGGTTTTACCGCCATACCCCATGAGTCCATACTCAGAGAGGGATCTTTTGTTACACCTAAAGCTTGATCAATAACCGAAAGGTCATCTTCAAATTCCTTCTCACATATGCAACCCGATTCATCGATGTAGAAGTTCTCTATTACATATAAGCAAAGTTCACCAATAAGAAAGATCCCATCATGCTTATCAAGACCCACAACTCGTTCACAATTGTATCTAAATTTTATTTTCTCAGCAGGTAACAGATAAGGTCGAATTAAATACTCCCCGTTGTTACTAGGTTCCTTATCCAACTTATCCTCCATTGCCCTAATATCATTAAATCTTGTTGAGGATAGCTTCTTTGGAGAATTCAGAATGGACTTTTCTTGAATGCTTTCGGATAACGGTACAGTTGCTGAGCTGGACCTGGTACTGAATTCAGCAGCCGAATGAAGACTTTCATCATTAATGCTACTATCTCCATCGTTAATGTTATTCCATCCGACTTTCACATCATCTGATACCTTAAATACCGACTCATCATAAATTGTGTCGTCAAACGATTCCTGTTGTGTGTCATTCAACAAAAGGTTAGCAAATGAATCGGGAACGGGACTGGAATCGGAATCGATAACATCATTTTCAGCTTTCTCCTTCTCAACTTCAAATTTCCCACTTAAAATGTGTTGGACCGTGTTGACTTTCGGTTTGCACCGCTCCAACTTCTTGCGCATTCTATATGGGCCTTCAATTGGGCAAAGTCGCCATTCGGGCTCATCACTTGATACGGATTTGGGCAATGAGAATATACCTTGTTCATGTATAAGTTGCTGAATATGTGTTTGCCACTCACTCTCAGCATGAAGCACCCAGCCATATTTATCTTGACGAATGACTCTTAGTTCAGTTGACATTGCATCACGAACCAATTCCAATGCCATTCTCCGTTCATTAACCTGCTCCCAATGTCTTTGATCCAATTTCATTGAATCCCGTGATTTTCTACCAATTTCTTTCTTACGGCGAGCATCCATAACTTTTATTCGAACTCCCGGAAACTTAATGGACCCCGCAATATACTGGACCCAGGTAACGACAGCACATTGTTCCAAAGCTCTATTAACAACTATTTCAGATGTATATAACCAATCGAAAAAGGTGGGGAGACCGCCAGTAAGAAGAAGGTCAAAACCGCCATGTAGAACATCCAAAGTCAGACCCTGGTTCGTTTTTGGGACAAGCAGGTCCTCAAGTGTGGCTCGCCGGTGGACCAGAAGATGCTTAAGGATGTCCACAGCTAAGTTTTGTGCACTCGTTCTCTGATCATGTAAAAGCGAGATTAGATTTATACAAAGACAGCAAGTTAAATCGGTATCAGGATTACTCGGGCAAAATATTATTCGACTATGAGCCACTAATAACTGTAAAACCACGCATATGTCTATCACACC
The DNA here is from genome assembly GCA_039602395.1 of Deinandra increscens subsp. villosa. Classification (NCBI taxonomy): domain Eukaryota; kingdom Viridiplantae; phylum Streptophyta; class Magnoliopsida; order Asterales; family Asteraceae; genus Deinandra; species Deinandra increscens. The sequence goes on along the minus strand of JBCNJP010000014.1, from coordinate 25,635,620 downwards.
ATCTTCTTGTGAACAATTGGTGAATGATCTCTTTCTAGGTTCGATTTGTAGCCCTAACCGCGAAAGAAATTCATCTTCTCCTATTGATATCAAAAACGAAGGAAGGAAACAGTACATTGTAACACGATTCATATTTTTAAAAATGGTGTACACGTAAGACTCGAGTTGCTTTGTTCCTCGGCCAATTGACAAAATCCCTTTACCAACGGGAAGCGCTTGTTCGATTTTACCATCTTTATTTGCCAGCTGTAACATCGACAACAAGAACTCAAGTGTTTTCATTACAGCAACCGGTTGGGGAAATGCACCCATATACATACGATCCACAATCAAATAACACAATGCATCTAAATTCAACGACCATCGGGTTTTATCAAGTTTTTTTTCGTCTTCTTCATCATCACGCAGGAGCCGTCTTTCTAGAAAGTTCATGAGTCTAGTAAGACACAAACCTTGGAAAACCAATACAGATTCAGAGTCGACATATAAAGGTACGGTATCCAAAATAGTTTCGATAATTGGTGTTGCTTTTATCTGTTCAGTTACTATATCAGCAAGAACTTCAGCCATGAAGTCTAGAATGGCGGCTGCCGCCACATAACACGGACCGCCACCATAACCGGAATCATCCACATCAAGAAGCAGCTTTGGATTAACTGTGGAAACTGTGTTTGTTGGTATCTGGGATGGGAGATTAAAGTCAGGAGTCGAATCAAATTCGGAAAAAGATACAGAAGATACCACGGAAGGAGACGCAGTTGATGCTAGCCAAGATGGAAAACTAAGAGCTTGTGATGGGGAGAGTACCGACTGAGACTGAAACCGAGAAATTGATCTCTCATATAAAATTGGAGAATCGTATATACTTAAAGATGGAGAACTTGGTGATCCAGTTGGGTGAACTTTGACTGGAGTGATTTTGAGATCATGGAAATTGAATTGCTTGCTGTCAAATCGCTGGTCAACTTCTTTGGCCGGCTTTTGTGATTCCAATGAGGACAAGGTGTTATTACCGATCTTGCTGTCATCGATGTTATTGGTGTCAATGGAGATGTCTTCAGAACTTGTACTTCCTTGCACTGGAGGGAAGCTTGTGAGGCTTATGGAGGTTTTAACAGACTCTTCTTGCTCATGTGGCAAGCTGGAAGATGTATTCTGAGAACTACCTGTGTCATCAGCGTCATTTATGTTTTTTTCTTCCATCTTTACTGACAACTCTTTTGCCATCATCACAGCATGAACAGACCTAAAACATAAAAGAAACAAGCACAAACTGAAGAACAACGTATTCTTTCCAAGAGATATACATAAAACAAGGTCAATTTTGGTTGATATCTCTAATGGATCAAATTGGTTAGTATTGAAGGTGAAAAATGAATGTGTCATACAAATCAAAAATTGCTCAAAGTGTGTTCAAAGTAGAGGTGGCATTTTCAACCGATTTACTTATGAACTTGTCGATTTGGATTGAACTTATTACTCAAATGTGTTGAATAAAAGAAGTGGTTGAATGCCGCGTGAAGAGTGCTTTTATTCTATAAACTTATTCTCAAATGTGTTGAATAAAATAAGTGGTTGAATGCCGCGTGAAGAGTGCTTTAAGCACATAGAACTTTCTAAATTATTCTATTCACAGATCTAATGCTTTAAATATTGATTATGAAGTTTTAAAATTGAAATTTAAAAGTGTTACCGGTCAACCCAGTCAATACCAATACTTAGTCCATTACCATCCCATCCAAAAATAACAATACAGTTTTTATCAAATTTCTTGAAAAACAAACAAAAAACATTGGTGGGTCAATCCAACCCAACCCAACTTGTTTGATTATCCAACCAGCCCGACACGTGTGCTGCCACCTATAACCTTTCCAAATAAGAGAACCAAGAAAGAAAGTAGGACCTGACACAAGAGAAATAAAGATCCACACAGCTCTGAAGAAAATCAGCTCGTTTGCATACAACAGAAAATGCAGGACACATTTTGACGAGGTCAACCATGAACCTAAGAACCGATGCTGTAGCTGCTGGAGCCGAAGCTCCGCCGCCCATAAGACGGGCAGCATAAGTTTTGTGCATCAAAGCTTCACCCTGAAGGTCATCCGTCATGTCTGTATTTCCATCAACAAGCTCTGCAACAAGGCCACCATCAACTTGAGTCTTGATAGACAACCTCTCAAATGTCGACTTCGCCATTGCAATGACAGAGTCCAAAAGTTCTAAAAACTTCAATTCTACATTATTCCCATCATTTGGTATAAGGGCATGAAAGTCAAGCATACGAACTTCTGGTAATCTTGGATACACAGGCTTCCCAAATATTAAACAAAACAGAACATAAAAAATATCAGGGGAATCATAAAAACTCGGAAGCACCCTCACTAATGTTTGATACCCTCCACTTGTTCTAAATTTGAGAGAAAACGTAGTAGATGATGTAAGACAAACACCAAGAAGAGTCATAATCCACCTCATACTTGTGGGATGAACACCCTCATCAAGAAAACAAGTTAATAATTTTGATGAAACAACCTTATGCCATTGATCAAGTAGCTCTTCTGATGTGATTGTGACTAAAAGATCAATTAGCATCTCAAGCAGCATATTTCTAACAATAATATGCTTCCCCATTGATTCTCTCATTATTTGAAACTGTGCGGTCAGTTCTGGGGGGTCAAAGGTCATAATCACAAACCGTACAACGCGTTCCAGTTCAGAAATGACAAATCCGTCCTTCAAGACAACTCCTAGAAGCACGACTAATTTTTCTAGTACGGGAACCTCAACATCACCTCTTTGTAGGGTCACAAGCAGATGTTGTACGAGGTTAATTCTTCTCAAAAACTTGAGGTTATGATTCCGGTACCAATGCGTGGAGACAAGATTCTCAAGAAACCCTAGAAGAGCAATTTGAATTGAAATTTCGGCAGCTACCCAGACAGTCCAGTCTAATAATACATGCTCAACCATATCTGCATTTGAGAGAACTATGCAATTTGATGTTTCAGGTTGTATGTCATTATCGAGTTCTGAAATATGGCTAAAAGTGTCTTTTTGCACAGAAAAATCATCCATATCTTCATAAGAACTGGCTGAAAAAACTTCATCATTGAATTTGGATAAATTAAGGTCATCATAGGTTGTTTCATTTACCGTCAATGAAGGTGATATGTTATTCTGAATTTCTTCAAACTTTTGGGGTTCCGGAAAAGAAGCTTCACAAGCAGCAATTTGGTAAAATATCTCAAGTGAACGCATATCAAACATCAACATTCTTGAATGCAGAAAGAGGGCTAGCAAATGATACCCTCTAAATGCTTGCATGTCTCTAATGTTTTGTGGATTTTGATTAAGTGTACAAGCAAGCAGCATTAGTGCAGTATGTAGCATGTCACTGGTTTCAGCTACTTCAATAAGGGCCAGGACAACAGCTATTCCACCAATAGGACGCACAGTTTCACCAATCGTACAGTGTTTACATACATAAACATCACCATGAAGACGTCCAAAGCGTGGTATACCTGGACAAGAAAGATTATTTATAAACTTTAAAAAACCACAGACAGAATATAGCAGAAGTATTCTTATTTTTTGTTCTTCTATTTGCTTATGAGTACGAACTTCTATGCCTTGCTTTGCTATACGTTATTGATCTTTCACCAGTCTATGCTTCCTATTAACTTTACGTGTTGGTGTATGTCATATGCTAAAAAAGATAAAATAATAAAATAAAAAACTGTGCCGGGGTCTCTGTGGGAGCAACCTCTTTATCTTATAAGATAAGAGTAAGGTTTGTCCTAGTCGCACCCTCCCCAGACCCTACTGTTCGAGTGATATTTGTTGGGTATGTTTGTTTACTTATTATAAGGAAATTCAAGGATGTTTTTGTAATTCATACATGTGATAAGTAGAGGTAGCAAAAGTGCAAAACAGCAGTTCGGGCGGGGGGGGGGGGGGGGGGACTGAGTCAGTTTGACCCGTCAACACCTTTTGCCCAATTGAAAAAAGGTAAAGATAATTAATGTATTAAATATGATTCAACAAAATAAAATTCGATTATTATAATGATAATCTTTTTTTTCTAATAAAGTGATCTGGGATGTTATAATATTTGAATACGCTTTGGGCAACTTTCAACCCATTTGCATGTTTACTTATTAGATAAGTCTTTTAATTTGACCATTTGGCCAGTTAGAGATAAATCATCCATTTTAAGTAAAAAGGTTGAAATAGCCACCTCATTTGCATGTAAAAAGGAAAGATCCTTGACCATTCAGTCACAAATGAATCGCTTTAGCAGTTGCCAATTGCTTCAAACCCCCCTCCCCCTCTCCTCTAGTCCACCAGAACTATTCATAAGAAGCTGAACAATTTTCAGGAACTAAGACAATCACCAAGAAGGTTATATGTAGAGGTGGGGATAAAAGGCAGGTTGAGTAACAGGTCCAAATTCTATGAAATAAATCAATTTAGCAGGTTATAAGTTCCAAAATACACTTTGCATGGCTCCGATTGACCAATTCTGCATGTTTTCCTTTTAGCTAAAATTTTATCCCGCCAATTATGGATAAACCATAAACATATTGACCCATTCATAAGCAAATAGGTCAAAATTGCCTTAGATACTATCAGTTTTTTATATTATTCACAAAAAGACATAACAGACAGACCTCCAATAGGGGAAGCAGCAGCTGACAATGGATCAACTAAATTGAGCATTGACAATGTTCCGCAAGCTGGAAAGGCTTCTGTAGACGTTCCATCAAATGCAAATATAAGCTTCCTTCCAGACAGCTGTAACGCCAAGTTCCCTAATCTTTCAACATCCCAAACCATTCCACTACGATCAGCCCTAGGGTTTCCTTGCTTACTACCACTCTCACCCCTCTGACTATTAGAAGTCAATGCCAAATCCGTTTCTAAAGAATCTAAAATGGCCATACTACCCCCACGACAAGCCTGGTTAGGAAGAAACTGCAAAATATTTGTGTCTTGAAAAAGACCCCTATACCCTCTGCCCAGTATATACATAAAATAAATGGAACCTGGTGTCAATACTTCTTCAAAAAGATAGCAAGAGCGTAGTGTCCAGGACATGTCACTGACTCGTGCACAAGTTATTGGCGTCCCGATGATTACCTGCAGAGACTTGCCAATTGGAGACGGAGAATATCCTAGCCTTCCTTTGTGTCTAAGCTTCCCGTTAAGATAAACACGTGCGACACTGGCATGGAATAATCCTGCCAAAGCATTCGGTTTGCTATGAACCACCGCAAGATGATGCCATTGGTCTTCATTTAAGTCTAACCCTGGAAAGGTCAAAGAAGAAGAATTGCTGGTTGCAAGGGTCAAAGTTCCATCATCTTGAAGACAAAGTTCCACATAGAATGTATCACCACCATCTGTAGCACCAACTGAGAATATGCGTAGAGCTTGTGGGCCCGTGTTGGTGGTTGTATTTCTTCTAGAAAATACAGATTTGGAAGATTCTGTGTCTTTCGTGTTTGATTTCAAGAAATTACGATATTGAAACCAACAAACGAACGAATAACCTGCAGCAGGGGGCCATGATCTCTCTCCTAATGACGCGTGTATCGATGCATATCCAATTTTTCTCATATCCATCTCTACAAAGGGTGCAAGAGGAACTTTTTCTGAAGTCATGTCTTGCATAGTAACTATTTTTTCCATCATATCAACAAAAATATGGCCAGGATTCCTCTGTCTCACTTGCAGAAGACATCTTATAATCGTTCTAAGTTCAGCTGCTGATAACCTGAAACCACCTACATACACTCAGAATTTCTTGAATTTTAAGGTAATTACCTAAAATAACCGGTTTCCATGTGCCACGTCAAAAAAAATCAACATGGTCAAAAGTTACTAACAAGTCAGTTGGAGCAAGATCGGTTTAATTAGTTACATGGTTAGATCAGTTTAAATCAAAATGTTTAAAAGTTGCTTCCCTTCAATCAAAACTTGATGATATTTTCTGACCCAAAAAAAAAAAAAGAAACCTGGCTCCTATTAATGAAATTAGCCTTTAGAAAACATTTGTATAAGACTGATAGGTAAGAAAAAAAAAGATAAAGAGGACTTATATGTGTGTGGATTGATGAATAGTATTTCAGGGAAAGATGAACAACTGAGATATGAATTAAAAATACATGAAAAAATTTAACCTATAAGCCCCGAGTACTTCAACAATCTTTAAAGCATGGGAAAGTAGAGAGGATGAACCCGAAAGGCAGGGATATATTGTCTCCAGAAGAAGTTCCACACAGCCTAAACAGAAAGACATATAGCAATTGGCAAAACAAGATGAGTTATTTCTAAATAGAGGTGGCAACTTCGACTCACTTATGAATGGGTCAATTTGAGTAATGTCTTTTATCCAACATGTTTACATGGTAAAAAAGTTGAAAAAGAAATAGATCAAATGGTTCCAGCAAATCAAAAGTCACCCAGGATAAAACCTCCTAAATGTATTATTCAAAGCGTTAGATTATCATTGAAATAAATAAACATTGTAATATATTTAACATGCTAATAACTTATGAAAAATATATTCCCTTTGTCCCAAAACAAACAAAATGAAAACATTATTTAAGATATGTGTACTTAACGCAATTTTAGTTAATATAATGACAGTTTTACCCTTAATGAATTTCAGATACCACTGAACTGCAATGTTTATGATAAGTCGATAAGGTAATTAAGGGTAGAATAGGAAAACTGGATGATAATTTTATGATAAACTAAAATAGTAATGTGGAAAATAAATTTTAGGACAGAGGGAGCATATTAAATTTTAGAAAAAAAAAGTATTTCAGGTCAATCCAACGCACTTCCAATAATACTAAAAAAATGTCCACATTGAATCAAACCCATTTTGACCCGTTACCGAACCCACCGTTTGTCACCTCTACTTCTAATAGCACATTCAAGGGAGTTAGAGACCTGCAGATGTCAGGCTTTCTTGATTAAAAGGGCCAGCATAAGCAAGCTCTTCAATAAGTTTCAGCAACTCAAGCTGCAGTTTTGGAGTAAAGCGTAACAAAGAACGAATCAAAACTCTAAGTGCACCAGCATTATATATTCTCTCCTTATCAGGAAAAAACGAGCCTGATTGAGCAATTATAGGGATACTAGCTGAGGAATCTCCAACAACCTTTGTTTCAGGGGTCGAAAAAGGCGGGAGTACAATCTCAAGTGCAAGTTCAAGGATCAACTGTACTACTTGCCTTTCACACTCCACACAAATCAAGCCAGACTCTGATAAAAGGTCAAAGAAACTGTGAGAAGAAAGAATTGAGTTCAACTTTTCCCTATTAACAGCATTATTGCACACCCCAGCTGTTGTTACACGCAGTAAGTATGTGAAAACTTTCATGCAAACAGTTAAACGAGGGGAATTGAGCAGCCTTTTATCTCCCTGGAATCTATGAAGTGTGGTTAAGAGAAGAGAAAACCCAGTGGCTTCACCAAATACTCTTTGAGCAGAATTATTAGCTCCTAAGATCCGCCATATTGCTCCAAAAACATCACATTTTGCATCATCTTGAAGACCATATTGAGATCCTAAAGCACTGGTAACCATCCCACTCTTTAAAATTTCAACCAGTGTGCTCAGTTCCTCCGAATGAACCTAATGAATAGAGAATTGGGGGTAAATTTTGGTACTTCAATTTCAATGGTCAACAAGTCACAAGGACATATATGTATGTTTGAATCTGGTGAATTAAAAGTTGAAAAAGTAAGAAAGATGGATTTTTACATAATATGAAGCATGTGAGAAGTCATGTAATTCTCAAAAAGCGCTACAACTATAGATTTCTAATAAGGTACTTTCAACATGGAAATTGACATATACCATGACCTTAAAATTTACTGCTACAGGAAGGTTGAAATTAGTAGTAGGTTTAACTGCATAAGAAAGGTAACCAAGTTTGGTCCAATTATTTGTAGAAAACTATGTTTGCCCCATAAGAAACCCCAACTTTAAAAAATCAATTTAAGGTAATCTTCAACCGTGATAGCAGGTAAGTGGTATCTAAGCCTTCCGTCAGCACCATGTCACAAAAATTCAAAAAAGTCAACACATGTTTCTCGAAGTTTGAGGATTTTTAACAAAAATATAATCACAATAAGTTCAAGGATTGACGGGTTACCTATAATATAAAAACGGACCATAACTGATTTTCTTATATCCCGTTAACCCTTGTTCTCTTAATAGTGTGGGCACTCAGATACACTAGGTTTTGACTTGGTTTTAAAAAGTGTGCCTAAGCGCGAGGCGAACTCGGGCGCATGTTCTCTCACTTCTGACTAGGTGAGGCGCAAAAACTGCATGGAAAAGTGGCATGAGGCACAGTCTTGAGTCACGCCTTTTTGGGTAGGTAATGCTAAAAATCTATGAGAAATATAAAAAAAAAGGTTATATATAAATTGTATCTGACATGCGAAAAGCGATGTGTTTTTGCGCTTTTCAACTCGGCTCGGGACACTATTACCCGGTGCGCACTTTGTAAAACCAAGAGTTTTGTAGATAGTAGATACCCTTAATAGTACAGGCAAAGGCGTTTCATGAAAGATTAAAAGTTACTAACGTCGTTGTCGTCATCGTCATCCTACCTAGTAAATGCCACCAATAGCAAAGCTAAGGTAGGGTTTGAGGAGGGTAAGATGTAGACAGCCTTACCTCTACCCCGTAGGAATAGAGAGGCTGCTTCCAATGAGACCCTCGGCTCCGTAGTTTTGCATCAAGCCTTGGACATAAGGCACATAACACTCAGCAAATTAGGATAAAGACTGATTGGTGAATGTGCCCTTTGTCTTCCGGCTATCAACTCCACCACATGATGCATGATTAACCATCCATCACTTTTAACGTTATTTTCGCGAAATTAGTAAAATAACGTTTAAATTAGTGCAATTTCACTTTTGCCCCCCAAGAGCCCACACATATATATATATATACATTATATGCGTACACCGTAAGCGGGGCGTATTAAAAGTTACTAACAATTATAAAAAAATTATAAACGTTTACAATATCAAAGGTTTAAAACAGAATAATAAGCAAAGATAAAACTTGGCTAACCTGAGCAGAATCTTCTATGATTAAACATGAAAACACACGTAAAACGCCAGGACGATGAGTATCAGACACCAAAAAAGGAAGAGAAGTATTTACACCGTTAGCAGAACGAAACCTCACTTGATTCTGTTCTGCTTTCTTCAATAAATAAAACAAACAATCCCAGGCAACAGAGACTGTGCATTCGGTTTCAAAAAGAGAGAACTTTCTGAAACCAGAATCCATTGATTTTGGAGATGAAATAATTGCATTTTTACTGTTTAATTTTTTCTTTAAGCTTCTGGAGTTTGACATCTTTTCTAAATCATTACTGTTACCATTATCCTCGTGGCCCAGCAGAAACTTGTGCTGCTTGAGATCATCCAACAGAACTTCCAACACACCAACCTCCAGCAAGAGCCTTTTGTATTGTTGATCAAATGACAATAACTTTATAAAGAATGATAAGATAGTGTGCTTCAATTCAGATGTTAGTTGTTGTTGTAATAAGCAGCAAAGAGCAAGTAATTCTTGTTCAGGTATGCAGTTAACAACTGTCACTGCATATTCAAGAATCTTAAGGATGATTGCTTGCAAAGAACACGGAAATCCACCCATATTCAGGATCAATAAGGGCACAGTTCGCAACTGCTGACACAACATGTAATTCTCAAGATGACTTGAAAAAATCTTGAACATTCTATTTAGCACTTCTGCCTGCAGCTCCCTGCTATCTGCTTTTAAACAAATGTCTTGTAACACTTGGATGGCATCGATATCTTTGACTTTATAATTGTCTTTTTCCCATCCATCATTCACGAATTGGTCAGAAGACAAAGTTTGACTCTTGCGCTTGCCCTTTGACCCAGCCAACCGAGTATCAGTTGGACCCGTCTGAGATAGATGAACTAGAACATCCAGCAACCTAGACAGAGTGGGTGAGAGAACTTTTGATGAAGTGTCCTCCATTTCTGACTCGCTAATTTCAAAGTCGTGATCTTTTGAAAGAACTAATGTAAATTGAACAAGATACTGGTATCCATGAGCATTACGAACATCCTCCCTGAGCCTGATATCACCAGCCTCTGCAGACCATTTTGTTTTCAGTAGGCATGATGAGAACTTTAGACAAATAAAAACAACCATTCATTATTCCTAAGCTAGTTGGAGTGGGCTTGAAGGCATCAAGGTAATACCTAAAAAGTACTATAAAATAGAGAAATGTGAAAGAAAACATTATGGTACAACAAAAAATTCTTTAGTCTATAAGTGGCCAAATGGGCAGGTTAGATTGCGGGTCAAAACAGGTAGTTCTTCACTACTTTGGTATGAGTCGAAACAACTAGAGTCTGGTTAGGTTGACCTAAAACACTTTTTGCCCAAAATTTTTTATATGTAATTGGTGTCAAGCAGGATTATATAAGCAACATTTCCAATTTACAACAATAATCTGATTTTCTTCTAAAACAACTCAGGAGGTTTAATGCATTATAATGCACTTTGGGAAACTTTTAAACCGTGTGACCTATTAAATCTATTTAATATTTTTCTTTTAAGCATCTTTTCTATTTTATAAAACAAAACCCAAACAACCTGTTCATTAAGTAGATTGATGTTCCAGCTTTACAGATGACTGAAAAAGGAAGGCCTGCTGCTATACAAGGCTAAAAATTTGCCTAAGTTGAAAAGCAGTTTGATTTTATCAGAAGCCAGTAAAGTGGAAACCACACTAAAAGAGTTAATTTCAGCACTCAATAAACTTCTTATTATAGAAATCTAAGTTTAAGATTGAATGGAACAGAGGAAACAACTGACCAGGTCTATATGACAACCTTATGCATTCAAGCAACAAGTCCACAATGCTCAATGTATATGCAGGATCTCCAGTTTCTGGTTTGAAGTCCCTCACAGAGGTTAACAGTACTTTCATCTGCAGGTGATTAATAAATGTATCACATATGTTGCCTTGATGTCACAGACAGAGAATGTGTACTATCTGAGTTTCTTAAGAGAATCGAAATTAATCTATGAGGATGAGTTGGTTATTAATCATGATCCACGAAATTCACCAAAGCAGGAGGTGTAGGCTGCCTTTACGGTTATAAAAAAACTATTATTCATATTCAAATTTCCCTAGGTGCAACAATAAGACTGAAATCCAAGATCTGCCACTGCATGTTTTGCTATGATTCTCTTATGACTAAATGGAAATTTTCGGTTTTTCTACTTACTAAAGTGTTAGATCAAAGATTCACTCACTTTTTCTAAGTACTCTCTGTTTGCAAAATGATAGCAACTGGTTTATGTGAAAATTGTAAAAATAGCTATAAAGTAACATTTAAAACGGTTTTAAAGTCATTCCAAAGTATACTCAAGTATTTCCAACCTCTTGAGTTGCTTAATAGTTTTTGTAAACAATTGTAATACACTTAACTAATTATGAAGTTCAGAAAAGATGGACGAAAGGTAAAAGACAATCATATAACAATGAAGACCAGTATAATTTAGGGGGGTAGAATGTGATTGTTACCAGCTGATGCTTCCTTATGTACTTGGCAGTGCTTCCATTGTCATTAGCCATAAGAAGACCAAGTATCTGGATAAAAAGACAACAAAACTATTAAAAGATGCATCTATCGATGGTGAAGATAATCAAAATAACAAATATGCTTCCTCTTATACAAGTTTCAACATGTAATTTAATGATGATAAATATAATCAGAATAACAGGCATAATTCCCCTTAATTAGTCTCAAGTGTCAACATATGATTGGATATAGTAATTCATTAAGTTCAAAGGCCACCTGCATTGCATGTCTGTGGAGCTGAATAGTGTGCAAGGCTACAAGACCTTCTTTACATTTTGAATGTAATATCAAAGATCCATTAGCAACCATCTCAAAAAGTAATTGAAGTGATTTGTCTTCAATTAAACTCTGAGCAGCTGCAGGATGACTTGCCAAAGCCTTCATAATATGAACAACACTACCTTCTACCTTCAAGAATAAAACCGACTGTGAGGTTTTGTCCATATATAATGGAATAGTAGCATAATAGTACAAAACGATTCACAGATTTATCCAACTAAGTGATAAAATATAGTGGCATACAAATCTATTGATAGCACATAATATACCTCAAGTCGTCGTTTTGGACATGTATTATCTATGATTTCTGTCTTGTCTTCTATGGAAGTAACCTTTTGTCTTGTATTTTCTCTATCAGGACCCACAAGAGCATTGAGAATATGAACGAGACAGCACAAAATCCCAGAATCAAGAAGAGATTGTTTATCAATAGGCTGCCAGCAATATATATATAAGTCCATTAATTGAGATAAAAATTATAACAGCCGGAAGTACAACTTTGGCTTTCATAGGAGTAAGAATATGAAACTTTTTGCAGTATAAAGTTCATAGTATGAAAGCAAAATACAGAACTCTACTATTCAGGGTTAAGTATGTACCCCAGATACAAGGTATTCCACTGCCTGCAAAAGATTTGATCCAGGCTGAATTTCATCCTACATAGATACACATACAGATATTACTGCAGATTGAACAAATTCATTATTCATCAAGGAAATTTAAAAAAATAAAAAATAAAATACATGTTCAGACAAACCTCTGTGACCTCTGAAAAATAGCCTATCAGACTTTCAAACTCCAACAATCTTCCTTTGCTGCTCAACCCTAACTTCTCAATATCTGTAACAAATGCTCTACCCACAACAAAAGAAAATATATGCGTCTCTACTAACCTGCAAAACAACACTTATCAAGGTCAGCAAATACTAAAAGCATTGATTTCTAACTTGAAACTATATAAACAGTTACCATGTTCTCCTAAAAACTATTGTAATTTTGTATATTCCAAATATATATCCCAACGTGTAGTATACTGATAGATACTGAAAAAAATTAGGATTAACACAATGAACGACCAAACTGGTCAGCCTGATTCAAAAAGGGCAATTCCCGGGTTACAGTACACTTTGATAAAAAAAAAAAAAATAAAAAAAGAACACACACAATAGTGATAGAACACCCCTGCATTCCTTCTAAATAGCCTACTCCTATAGCAGTTACTTAACACCCCACCCCACTCTCCTCCTAATATGGGACTGGGCTGACTTGATTGACTGGGTTATGGATCACAGGTGGGATCGGAGTCTGATCTGGGCCGGGATTCGTATCATATACCTGTAGCCTTCACAATTGAATTCAAAAACCCAGTCTATAGTTTAATCCATTTTACTTGGCTAGTTTTAAGATAGTAAAGTGATTCAATCCCATTCATCAACTGACACGGGAAAGTATAATTTTGCCCATTTTAAAGAAACAAAACCAAGCTGCTCTTTACCACTATTTCTATTTTGTTTTAGACAACAAGAATCACATTTCCAGAAGTTTGTGGACTTAGAAATATGTGGGGGGATAATTAATCTTCAAGAACTAAGTTGATTTTTAAATCTCAAGATTTCTCATCCCGGAGTCCTGGATATAATCTCATTGGGATGTCATATTGGAGGTATTCGGCTATATAAACACCAAAATGTGAAATAAAATGAACCGGATGACAAAAGTAAAAAATATAGAATAAAACTCAGATAACATGAAATGAAAGGTTTAGGTCATCAGAGTACTAAGCCACCTCAAAAGTATTGTCTCAACATATCCTCAACTAATGACACGGCAACCTCTCCTCACATATTCTCACTCTTAATCCCAGCCTTCAATGTGTGACCACATATCCAGCCATTTTTCACTTTACAGCTACCCAGAATAGTTTTGATCTTTATTAGAAAGTTTTAGTACAAGTGTGCAACTAGTTTCATTTCCATTTAAAGTTTGATAGATGTGAAATGAATAACGTAGAAAAAACAAAAATTTACCCCACCCACCCTAAGTGCGAGTATGACTACTGATGATGAAATTAGTTGAAATTATTTGTTTGATGTTTAGTATTTTATTTTTTATAAGATATATAATTTTTATACTTATTTTTTAATCCCGCCTAGGTTCGCCTCAAGGCTTACGCGTCATGAGGCGAAGGGAAAACGCCTCGAGGCTCGATTTCGTTCTTCTAAACCTTGGTGCACCTCTAAAAGCTACTAGGCTGACTTCTATTATGAATGTTTGGATGCAGTGAGGAGAGAAAAAGATCAATGGTGAGTAACATGCATAGGCCATTGTTGATAATAAACTATAACTTCGACCCTTGCATCATTTTTAGAAACAAATAGAAAGCTGAAAATGGAATAAAGAAACAGAGAAAAGACATAAAGAGAGGTGAAGTTTTTGTCATACAAGGTAATCAATTGTGCTACATTAGAATGTTGCTTTACACATCTACAAAAGACATCAACAGTCATATTCAACGCCTTTTCTTTCTCCTGCATAAACAAATACAATTCATAAGTCTGTATTAACAGTTTTGTACAAAAGAAAAAAAAACTAAAAACATAATTGTGTGCATGAACCTTCTCCGAAGACAATGAACGGAACTCTTCCCAATGTCTCTTAAAATCCAATTCCAACTCATATTTATCTCTGTGGTACGAGATGAGAAAAGTGAATCACAGACTTTACATCAATAATCATTTCTAGGGAAATTGGGAATGGATAGATCATTTACGTATATAAACCTAAGACTCAAATGTACATAGAATACATTTGGATATATGAGAGGTGAATCTTTCAGCTTTGTGAATGGAATAGTTATTGTGGCAATAGACAACATTTCATAGAGAATTTTACTATTTGTATATGTTTTCTACTCCAAGAAGTTTAAGAGCTTAAAGTTAGATTGTTTTATGCCATCTATCATTTACTAATCTTATGTCAAATCATTTACTGTCTACATTTGAATGCATTGTTATTTTTCATTTTCTATGTTTGCAAATAACTTTTCATGTTACCAAGTTGGAATGATTACTAATACGTTTCGCTCATGTGTCCAAACTTACATAGAATATGAACATTTAAAAGGAATGGGGTAGGAACTTCCGAATATTATATTCTTACATGTTTTCTAAATCTTGTAGTTATAGAGCATGATTGATTGTTCAATTATTCAAATTAGATCTTCTTTGGGATATTAACTCCATATATATTCTATAATAGCCACATTTTACACATCAGTTTATTCAAATTAGCTCTTCAATTCTTCATGAACTATTCCAATTCGGGTAATATCAATCTTCTCAAATCAAAATAACAAGAAGTGATAATAGGACTCAACCACTTAAAGCTAATTGTCCATCTCTTAAACCCTCAAACATTACTTCAAGCTCTTGGCAAGTTAAACAATCTCTTTTCACACCAATTGACTACATAATCAACAATAACCAAATGGCACATTGATAGTTATGACACCAGAAAACATAAAAGAGCCTGACCTCGAAGAAGAGGACGAGAAGTAATTACGTGCTGAAGAAGTTGCATTATTGTTATCATGAAAGGGAGGTGATGGAGAGGCGGATGATGATGGAGATGATGCAGGGCTTGTTAACCCGACCTTTTCCTTGAGGTCCTTAATCAGTGATACCCATTTCATCGTTTTAATTACCTCTCATCCGCCGGAAAATCAAACAACCGCCGCTCAAATTAACGGCAAATCGTATCCGATTACAATCGTTTTAACTTACAAGGATCTCCGAGCTGAAATAACCCCCAAAAAACCTCCGTGAAACAAAAAAAACGATGGGGAAAATACAATGTGAGCTAATCGGACGAAGTTAATTAGGGTTTCGATTAGGAACAAGAGAAATATAATCAAAAATACATCTATGATGATAATCTTCGACGAAAAATGCTGATCTGCGTGTATCTTCAAATTACAATGCCTTGCTTCCTCCTATTTTTGGAGATTGATTTTTTATTTTCGTGCCCTAGCTCGCGCTTGATTGTTGCCGGACGGACGGCCATTCATCGTTCGTTTCTGGCCCTGCAATTTTTCTCGATTTCTCGCGCTCTGAAACCTTTTTTTCTTTTCAAACAACCTGCTAAACCCTTTTGTTTTTCTCCCATCAATTTTGTTGATATTTTTAAAGGGGTGAATCTATTTTGGCCCTTGGTGTATGCAATAATGACAATCTTAGTCCATATATTATAGGCATGTATGTAAACTATAAACGAACTCAACATTTGGTGACGTGTTCTTGAATTGTTCGGTGAAAAGTTCGTTTATGTTCGTCTAATTAATAAACAAACCAAACATGAATATAATTTATGATTTATTTAGTTAAATAAACGAACATAAATAGATACTTTGTTTGTTCATTTACGTTCATAAACGTTTATTTATGTTTGTTTATTTACGTTTGTTAACGTTGGTTCATGTGAAAGCTTTCTCATTAAACAAAAGCGATGCACTCTCTAGTCTCCTAACAAAATATCTAAAGTGTCATTATATTTTGGGGGAGTTGGATTTTGGGCCTTTTTATTATTATTATTATTATTTCTTTTTTGTTCACGGTTAACATAATTACATAAACACTCTTTATTAAAATAAATAATGATAACACCACCAGAATTTCATTACACAACAAATACAAAACGACCAATTCTATAGTTATACGCAAACAATCATCATGTATACTTTAAAAAAGTGACATAAAAATTCATACAACTCTGTCTACTTCCCGATATTGTCATGCAACTCAATTTGCGACTCGTTTACTTCAGTATTGTAGACGAAGTATTTTGCGACCACAACGAAAAACAACAAGTTCACAAAGCTCAACAGCGCGTAAAACGCGTAGTAATAATCCAAACGCGACTCATTTAAGTTGTCGAGAATCCAACCTTTGTGCCCATTCCGTTTTGTAACGTTAACCACCGTTGATAAAATAAAACCGCTAAGAAAATAACCAACCCCAATACTGGTCGTCCAGTATGCGGTCCCGAGACTCTTCATTCCTTCGGGCGCTTGATCATAGAAAAACTCTAGTTTTGCGACTTCTAAGAAGCTGTCGGCAATCTCCCATGAGCGCGAATTGTGGGAGGAGGACGAAAATACTCAGAGGGACCGTTTTGATCGTCTTCGAATATACCATGATCTTTAGCGACACTGAGTCGTTTTCTTTCGACTACACTAGCAATGACCATGATGACGACATGGAGAACGAGCCCAATCGCCATCCGTTGCAGTATCGTGATGCCTCTTGGGTTTTTGGTGTATTTTCTTACCGTAGGAACGAAGAATCGATCGTAAAGTACGATGCTTATCAGCAGGAAGATCGTTACAAACACCGAAAGACACGCGGGTGGTATCTGAAAATGCGGACCCACGGATCGGACCAAGGTCACGCCTTGCTTGATGAAGAGTGTGTGAGTTTGAGCCAGCAATGTGCTAGGTATGAATGTGGCTATCAAGATTGGAACCATTTTCACCATTTGCTTGGTTTGTTCAACTTGGGTCACCGGACACACTCTCCATTCCGAAACCGGTTCTTCAGTCCTCACTGCGGCTCGGTCAAGAAACCTCACCGAAGACGAGTGGCCGATTATGTGCTTCCCAGGTCCTAAATAATCATCAAGGCTTAATTCATAAAGCTTTTTCGGGTCTTCCGGTACAACCCGGTTCCAGTTTCGTGTTGCTGCGACCAATACCTTAGCCATTTTCGAAAACGGGCTCCCAGATGCGGGCTTATGGCGGTACTTCGGTGTCCCGATGATAAAAATAACCATAGCCGCCACTAAGCCCGCAGTCGGGATCCCGTATCCAATGCCCCACCCCACGTTATCTTGTATGTATACCAAGAAACTACTTGAGAAAAGGGTGCCCGTGTATATGCTAAACATCCACCAGTTAAAGAAGTTAAGTTTCTGGGCTCGTTCTTTCGGGTCAAAGTTGTCAAACTGGTCCGCACCCATCGTCGAGATGTTGGGTTTGGTTCCACCTGCTCCGACCGCAATAATGTACAATGCACAGTAAAATATACTGATCTCGAACGATGATGGTTTTTTATCGCAATCTAGGTAACTTATGTTTTTACCACATGATGTTGGTTTTAACCACGGTATCGTGACCACAAGCGTCAATAAGCACATTCCCTGTTTACAAAACAAGACGAATTTTTTATATATCTTTAACGGGTCAAACATGTAATGCAATTAAAATAACATAAAAAAGTTATCTTACCACGAGGTAAATAACAGAAGCAATCATGAAAGTCCAATATCTTCCCAGATATGTATCTGCAACATAAGCACCTAAAATAGGCGTGATCCACACCGTTCCAACCCAATTTGTGACACTATTTGACGAGCTAACAGTGCCTTCCTTCATTTCCCGTGTCAAGTACAACACAAGATTGGTCGATATTCCATAGTACGCCATCCTTTCGCACATTTCATATCCTGAAAACCGAGCATACATATTAAATTTCAAAAAAGGTTTTGAAGATCTTTTAAGCGATAACAAGTTTAATAATGATATAAATCTATATATATACATTCAAATCGACTTGCCTAACATATAGTAACAAGCTTTCCATCTCCCAGTTTCCTGTCTTGACACGGGTTTTCCTTTAAGATCAGTAGTCCCGTCTTGTGTAAAATTGCCACAAACTCCGATTTCATCGTCTCCTTTAGAAGCCATTGCATATAGTCTCAAACTCACACACCAAAACTTAGATAAAGATTTAGATGATATAATATAATTATTGGTGTGAAGGGAGTATTTATAAGATCATACAATCATTGACTGTTATAGACTTATAGGAGCATGATATTCACATTTTCTTCATGCTCCTTGACCGGTATACAGGATTATGAAGACTCCAATTTTTGGTTTTATCTCTTGCAACTAAGTGCCATTTTCTAACAATATTGTGCTACAATACATACAATAGCATATTCTTTCTTTCTTTTTTTCGAATAAATCCATTCTGATTTCTCAGGATCAACATCGAATGGTTTTCTTATCATTTGAACACAAAATTGACACGTTTTTTTAAATTAAAACCATATCATCTATTCCTAGTTTATAAGACTTTCTATACACCAAAACTCTTTTATAAAATTTTGATAATACTATAACTGAATTATATTATAATTATAAGATGTTTAAATATGTGACAGCTGATTCGCATAATTTTAATTTAGTAAAAGGCCGTCTCACGTAAAAACAATTCGAGTCGATTTAAGGATCAAATGAACTACTTGGGTGGTATCTGTCTCACAGAGGTTAAAGATAAAATTATTTTTGAAAACAGAGTGATGACAAAACAATTCGAGTCGATTTAAGGATCAAATGAACTACTTGGGTGGTATCTGTCTCACAGAGGTTAAAGATAAAATTGTTTTTGAAAACAGAGTGGTGACGTGTTGTAAGGTTACAAAATCTAACATTATTCATCCAATAGTTTGTGAAATAGTTTAGAAATAGTTTGTGAAGTAGTTTAGAAAGAAAAAAAAATCTAACGTTCATTAGGTATTACGCATTTTATTACCCAAGCGTGTGGTTCCAAAGCTTTAGGAAAACGAAAATGAATTTCAAAACAAAAGAAGTAAAAACATGTTATAAATAATGCAACTCAGCTTTTAACAAGATTTATATCATGCAAACATCTTCGAATTTGATTCTCATGATTGAAACTTGGTTTTGAAATTATGAACGTGTAGATACAATTTGGACAACAAATATCATGACCTCAATCCCTTTCTAAATAACATTTTCACCCCTAAATCGTTTGATACGGAGAAGTGTTTTTGTTGCTAAAAACAACCAAGTTACACAATAACATTCAGATAAAACAACATCGAAAACATGAAAATGCAGTCCATAGATTGATTAATAAACTTGTCCATCCAAACGGCACATCACCAAAAACCATTTGATTAATAATCACCGAACAAAAACCAACTAACATAAAGTTTGAACGAAACTCAACTTCAAACAAGAATGTTACTCTAAACAATAGCATTGGCTGCACTTGCAATCCTCGGCCACAAATCAGCACACTCCTTCCCAATGGGTCCGGTAATTGCAGATCCTGCATTCAGCAAAATTAATTTCCATCAGTAAGCACTATTATAATGTACACAAATGCTATCATAACAAAGATGATAAAACCAGAAACCAATTTCAATCTATTATATGATGCAAGTAGTTTCTTGAAAAGAATGAAACATATTTCTTGAAACGGTAAAGATCCAAATAGGTTAAATGTGTTTACCTTTCATTTCGCCCTTCGGATTCACAATAACACCAGCATTGTCTGCAAAGAAAAAATTAAGATCAAAACAATCATCAGAAGGATTCCACTTTCTACGATCTTCATAAAAAATTAGCATGATGAGTCAAAACAAAAAAGATGAATCGACATAAACCAGCAAATAAGCCCAACGGTTTCGGAACACAGCCTGGTTAACAAAAAACTAAGTCAGTAACAGGTTGACCCTAATAACGTGAATAAAACCATGTCTAAACAGGTTGATATATTAACTGGCATAAATAAAACTCGTGTTCATGCAATGTTAATAACTCAGTTTTGCCAGTTTATGCCAACAATATATACATTCACAATCTTAATGGGTTTATACCAGTTAGAATCATATTATATATAATTATACATAAATACACATACATATGGGCAAATCTTGTCTTGCAAGTTGCAGTTCATAGGATATTACATATAGAATGTAAATTGTTATGACTTGAAACAATTGGAGTCATCCTGCATTACAAAACATGTTATATTTAATCATGCTAAACAGGTAATAAGTCATGTTTGTGTAACCTGATTCTTAACACATTTAGCAACCAAATAACAGAATGCAACAAATATCAGCAATTATTTACATTCTCCTGTTAAAAAAAATGGTTCAACAAGCATGCCTTAATCAGGCAGAAACATCCACCAAATTAATCTGCCAAAACGATGCAAAATCAATTAAAAAAAAACTAACCTTCAAAGTACATAAAAACCCCATCCTTTCGGCGCCAGGGCTTGCGTTGACGAACAATCACAGCAGGCATAACCTTCTTCCTCAGATCCGGCTTCCCTTTCTTCACCGTCGCCATAACCATATCCCCCACGCAAGCCGACGGCAGACGGTTAAGCCTCCCCTTGATCCCCTTCACTGAGATGATGTACAGATTCTTCGCGCCGGTGTTATCGGCGCAGTTCACCGTCGCCGCCACCGGCAGACCGAGTGACATCCGAAATTTGTTCCCGGCGGAACCTCCGCGACCTGAAATACAACAATTGGGAAGGGGAAATTAGCATTTGAAAGGCTTGGGATTGAAGAGAGATCGGAGGTGGAAATCGATTGAGAGTAGTACCTCGCTTCGACATGGTTGATCGCCGTGTTCTGGAGGAAGGAAATGAGGGTTTCAGGTTGTTTATACGGATGAAATTGTTTCTCTAGGGTTTTGTCAGTTTTGGGCCAGGCCCAAGTAAAATCGAATTTTGGTTTGAAGAACGTTCGATTTAGACGAATTTATAAATTATAATACGAAGGAAAAATCACTTCATTAGGGTCATGCTTTCAACAAACCCTATATCGAAATCCACATTTTTATATATCGTGTATAGCCTTATACACAGCGTATAGGATAAATAAATAAAATCTCAGAAAATTCAAGGGGTATGATATATCAATACGAGGTTGTCAGTATGGCCTATACGACGCGTATAACCCTATATGCGGTATGTATATTTAAAAAATACGTCGCATATAGCCCTATATGCGACATGTAGGTTAAAAAAAACATATAGTCATAAAATTCAGGGGGGGGGGGGGGCAATCAGTACATATATACCGTGCATAGTCATATATACGACGTATAGAGGTGTGGATTTAGAACGGGGGTGTGTGAGTCAGTGGCGGATCCAGGAAAGAATATCAGGGGTAGCGGGGACTAATGGGGGTTCGGGGGCAGCGCCCCCGTTTTTTTTTAAGGTAGTTAACGGCTTTTAATCATATTTTTAAGGGGCTTTTGATCATATTTTTAAGTAAAAGCCATAAAATTTCTTCCAGGGGTCGCGAAAAATTCGTTTCAGGGGTCGCGAAAAACCGAAAACCTATAAAAAAAATTTTGCACGTCAGCGGGCGCTACCCCTGGGCCTGAGTGGGTCCGCCACTGGTGTGAGTAGAAGAGCCCCATTTGAATAATTGACTGGTTATATTAAATACTTTGACAAGGTATAAAAATGCTCATATAATCAAGGGCTCGCATAGTGTGATTTATTATGCTCTCACTTGGGACAATAATAAGGGGATTAAAAGTAAAATTGTTGATTAATGATACATAATTAAGAAAAACATTCAACAACACAACATGTGTTCACCCCAAAACAGTATAAAAAGAGGAAAATTCACATGTGACTCACCTTAGGATTTTCAAAAACTTAAGTAGAAAATTGCTCAATAACAATGCCCCTAACTACATAATAACATGGTCATTATTCTTAAGTGTAGTGTTTAGGTTTGTGGCTAACGTTATTCCAAGTGTTAGATTTATTTGTTGTTTATAATAGTTTTTAGATTTTAAGATTATGTTGTACGTAAGTTTGTATTAAACTTCATATGAATTGTAAGTTTTATCCTACGGTTATAATAAAGTTCTCTCATTTATTAACCTTATTAAATCATAGCTGTGGATATATTATAGGAGTTTGATTCCATGAGTTGTTTATATGTTCAAGTCCTAAATAAAGTTTGTATATCTAGTATATACTTGCTATAAATTGTTATTGTGTCGGATACAACTCCAATTCAATCGACTCCAAATCGCGATTTATTTGAATTTTGTGATTTTGGATGGCTAGTTGGTAAAAGAAAACACAAATATATAGAGATTTATGAAGAAAAGTGCTTGACATAGCCGCATCTCTTCTCGACAAGCTTCCCCTGAATCGGATGCTACTATTGAGTACCTGAGTTCGTTGTGGTCAACATGACCGTGTCCTTAAGTGACACAGTTGTGTTCGGCATCAGACATGTTTTTGTCACACCCCGCCGCCCTGGGCTATGACCGGTCAAATACCCAAAACCGCGGAAGCAAATATATTGATACTTATGAGTATGACCTAAAACCGCTAAAATTTAAAACTTCAAAATTTTATACCACGGGTGTATCAAGTACAATACAGCACAATCCCAGTAATATAAACATTATAAAGAAACATAAAACCTAAACCGAAAAGCATAACCTTAAACTCTTGTAAACAAAAGCCTGCCTATGTTCGGTATAGAAACCACAAGCATGTTAGAAATGAACTGCTATGTATACATTTATAAGATTTTGTAAATGATTTAGGAAGATCATATACATATAAAACTAATAATGCATACACATACTATTAAACAAGAACCTGTACACTTTGTTGAGAGGTTGAAAGAGATTCCCTTGTGTGACTCTGTAAGAGGGCTTCATGGTGAGAAGCAGAGGGCATGAGTGGTCTAATGTTGCCTGGATTCAATGGAAACAAGAACTTGTAATAGCCATCCATCATTGCATCAAGATTACATGTCTCCGCCACATCTGGAATCTGTACCACCCCGAACAAATGCACAAAAATGTCAGATTCACACTCGATATGCACTTTTCGAAGTTATACCAACATACAAGTTATATACAGAACCTAAGGACTTATTCTTAGCATATCGGAGAGAGAGAAATAGTGTGTGTGGGTAGGGATGTATTTCTAACACATAAGACCTTCTAAATCATTTTACTAACAACTAGATTACTATAGAACTAAATAAAATTTTTTTAAAATCATATTTGACACGCTAATTATTTATAAACAATACAAAAAATCAAATATGAGCTTTTTATCAAAACTATTGTGTACCTGATAGATATCTCGCATGTAACCATGAAGATGTTGATATTCGACAATCTTCTTCTTTGTGCATTTGAACATGACATTGTATACAAGATCAAATCGAATAAGTGTGGTGAATAAACATACATCTGCTAATGTAAGTTTATCTCCACACAAATACCGTGAACCACTTAAATGATCATCGACTGTGTTTAAAGCACTAAACAGCTCATTCGCAGCAGTATCATATGCTTCTTGACTCTGTGCAAACCCACACCTGCAAATTATATGAATTAGGGACTACAAAATATACTGACAATAATCATATATAACTGCTAGCGGAAAATAAAAACGTTTCCAATACTTGTCTGGTATCTGGTGTACCCTTTCATGTTGTGATTAAAAATACCTGTTTGGGTTCCCCATGGCCCGAAATCTAATCTTAAAACAGTTAAACATTGTCCTAAAAACGAGTTAAAATATCAAAATAATCAACAAAACTTATCTACAATTCTATACTTTTAGCAACTTCCAACTGCTTTGAAATACTACTTATTATATCTTCTAAGCATGTTTCAAGGTGGGTCATGGCCTCATGGGTTACATGATTGGTTTCGGGTAATCATGTTGTGACACAAAATATGGTGTACCTGTTCATGGTGATTAAAATATCTGTGTGGATTCCCATAGCCCGAAACCTAATCTTAAGCAGTTAAACTTGTCCTAAGAAACAAGTTAGAATATGCAAGTAACCACACAATACTTTAAGAATTACTATATTTTTAATAACTTCAAATTTCTAACTGCTTTAAAATACTATTTATTATATCTTTTAAGCACGGTTTCATAGTTGGGTCATGGGTTCACATGAGTGGCCTTCGGGTAATCATGTTGTAACACGAAATTCATAATATGTTTCGGTTTTAAAAAGGGGGAGACATTCTGAAGCAGTTGAGGCCTCAAAAGCCACAGGGGACCATGTGTGACCGATTCAGATGGTATTAAGATTTGGCAAGGACTTAATCCGGATGGCATTATTCGGATGCAAAGATAAACAGCCCCTAATGGCTAATGATGACAATTAATCTCATTCCTCAGTCACTAATAAGTACTATTTATTTATGCTTGAAGAGCTTACTATGCAAACTAAATTTGGTAACATTTGAACATAGAGTACCTTACCTATAAACACCATTGTTAATGCTTGGATATATAATCCGATTCCATTCCTCGATCTTCTCCTTCATCTCCGGCGGCGAAAGATCCACCTCCGGATTCCTCGCAACCCGATTGAAACCCGAATTCAACAACTCACAAATATCATAACTCTCATTACAAACCACCTCCTTCCTCTCCACATCCCAAAGCATCGGAACCGTGCACCGCCCATCGTACCCTCCCCGCCTCATTTTATAAACCTCCCTAACCGTTTTCGCCCCATTAACCCCATCCTTAGTAGCAACAAGCTTATTATTGGAGATAATACCTTTATCGGGGTTAAATTCCCATGAGCCATCTAACCCTGGGGACGCAATTGAGACGGGGATGGCGTGTTGGAGGCCTTTGAGGGCCCGGACGATTAGGGTGCGGTGGGCCCAGGGGCAGGGGAGGGCGGCGTAGAGGTGGAGGGTGGAGGGGGTGAGGAGGAGTTGGTTAGGGTTGGGGTTGCGGAATTGGGAGACGGGTCGGGTGTAGGATCCGGATGGGTCGGAGGGGGCGAGCTGGGACATCATGAGGTGCCAGAAGGTGGACCAGGTGGAGCGGACGGTGGAGATGAGGAGTTGGGGAGGGAGGGATTTGCCCCAGAGGAGTTTGGTGAGGGGGGTGATGAGTTGGGATGGGGTGGGAAGGGGGTTGTTGGACATTTTTGGGGTGGATTGACGGGGGGTTTTGGGTTTCGGGTTGGGTTTGGAGGGTGAGACGGCGGCGAAGGGGTGGCGGGTTGTGGTGGTTTGGAAGGGGAGGGGCGGAGGAGGGAGGAGTGAGGCGGTGGTGTACATTTTTATCCGGTTCGACCGGCCTTCTCTGCCCCCTTGCTATCTTTAATCTTTAAATAAAGATATTTAGTTTTTTACATTACAGGTTCGGCCATGTATAACACTCCCCTTCATAGAGTTCATGTTCGTTTTGTTTCTTAACGAGCCATATAGATAGGGCATTCGATACACCAAAGTTTCTTAGTTTTAAACCGTCTTTAGTTAACTTTCTTCTGATCCTGATATGGATCCGGACCTGGATGAAATTAAAATCAATGATTACATAGGTATGGACATTGATTTTTTATTGATATTCTCGACGAAGAGGATCCGGTTCCGATTTATTCGGCGACTCAAGATCTCCAGTTAACCCACCTCCTAAAGAACCGTCCATATACTACTTGTTATAGTTCAATGATAAAAGATAATGTTTAACGTGATGAAGACCCAAATTGAAGTCCCAGGTCTGTAAACGAAACAAACGTTTACCGAACAGTGCGTGAACCATTATACGAAAAGTTCGTTTATTTAATAAATAACGAATACGAACATAATTTTCTCTTCATTAAATGAAATGAACGAACATGAATACATCTCCTGTTTGTTCATTAATGTTCGTTTACTTGTGGCCATTTATGTTCGTTCGTTTATTTATAGTTTAATTTTATTAATAGATAAACTATTTAAAAATTGTAATTTTCCCTACACACTTTTTTTTTCTCTAGGGTTTCACACTTCATTTAGTCATCTTGTAAAGTTACTTTAGTCTTTGTATTCACCACGACACACTCCATTTTTTAGGGTTGTAAAGTTATTTTGTGCAATCAGCTTTAGCTCTTTTAACTCATGTTGTGTTAGAGTTGTTTTTTTTTTGTTTTCAAGTAGTTTTCAGTTGTCTACATTTTTGTTCGATTAAATTTGTATTTTTTTATGTTCGTTTAAACTTGTGTTCATTTATGTATGTATAAGTTCATGAATTATTCATTTAGTCTTTAACGAACATACATAAACGAATATGAACATTTTAATTTTCTTAACGAATGAACACAAACATAAAAAAGTTTGTTCGGCTAATATTTGTTTTCGTTAATGGTATAATTTTAGAGTAATGATACCTTAACTTTCGAGTGATCTGCGTTAACTGATATTATAAAAAAAAACCAAGCGTCCATATAAACGCCTCCCTCCCCAAAATCCAACGGACACGATTCAATTTCTAAAACGCTACCTCTTCAACACGGATCTCATCTTCATCTCCATCTTCACTACCCCCCTCTGCAACTCTCGCGGCCACCATCACAATCTCTCTCCCTCCCTCCCTCCGTCTCCTCTCAAACACATCTCCATTTCTACTCTCTCCAAACCCTAATCCATCAGTTTCATATGCCTCCGCTTTGAAACCTACTCATCGTTACCGTTAGGGTTTAGGGTTTAATAACAATAAACTGTTTTTTCTTTTGCTCGATTAATAATGGCCAATTCGTACTCTTCTTCAGTTACCGCCTCTCAGGTATCAATTCCTCTTTTCGCAGTTCATAGAAAATCGATTTCACAACTTATGATATGTTTGTTATTTGTTGGTTTTTTTGTTCAAAAGGATGTAAATTGTTTGTTTGTTTGTTGTTGATTTGTTTAGGTGGGTTCGTACTTTGTTCAGCAATACTATCAGGTGCTTCAACAACAACCTGAATTTGTTCATCAGTTTTATGCTGATTCCAGTACCATGGTTCGAGTTGATGGCGAATCCAGCGAGACTGTCTCGGCTATACTTGTAAATATCTTTTCTGTTCGTTATCCTTTGATTTGATGCTTGAATGAAATTCGCTTATCTCCTAGGTGTTTGATAGTATTCGAAACTTTATATAAAGATTCACGCTGAAAAGTTAATAAAAAAATAATGCCCTGTCGCAAAGGCAAATTCTGAATTTTATAAAACATCATATTCTAAAAGACAAAAGAAAACTGAAACCTGGAAGCCACTTTAACAGCTTCTATTGCACAAATCGGTTTTGATTATAATTTACATGGAAACATGGATAAAAATAGGCATACTGCAACCACTCATGGAGTCCTTGATAAATATAAGCATTAAGCACATCTCAACAACTTTGGCAAAAAATATGTAGAATACATGTAATATTGGTTTTTATATGGTTTTTTTGTTGTCTCGGTGGTAGTAACTTTCTTACGGTGCATTTGGATGTGTTTCTAAACTGTCTAGAAAAGCAGCAATTTTTTATCAGTTTAACAAGTATTCTGATAAAATGATCATGATGTTATCAGCAGTTTTCTGTCGAGACATATGTCATTTAGATCTTTTTATCAAACTTTAATATTCGGAATGATCACTATATGCACATCCAAACACCCTCTTTGACTATGTTATTATTTATTTTTATGATGGAATGGATGCTAATTGCAAACCTACATAAATTTAATATTTTCCTGATGCTCGTGTTGTTTATTGGGATATTGCTCGAGGATTACTGCTTAGATTGTTAGATAAAAGGTTGATGATATTCTAGATCTCCACTGTTCCTAATTAGTTGCTCATGTTGTTGCGCTTGCACTCTGTCTATATGATAGGCAGATGGGTTTTTGTCTACAATAAAATTGATATAAGTTGTTTTGTATTTTCCTAGGACTTCGTTGTGTTGAGGTTGAGAGCCTGAGAGGATGTTTTATATCTACTTATATTTATATTAAGTGGATGTGTTGCAATAATGGTTACTACAAGGAAACTGATTTTTAGGATGATGTGAAATTTACCTAACTATCATTTTGATCTAATGAACACCCGTTTTGATTCTTAAGGTTGCAATGATCACTGTAAAAACCCACATAGTTAATTATTTGGACTATATGTATGAGTATACACATCCACAGAAAACCCGCTGTTTATGATAAATGAGATACTTACATGTGGAACATTTACTTTTTCTTGTAGCAAATTCATACCCTTATTCAATCACTACACTTTAGCGGAATTGAGATCAAGACAATAAATTCGCTTGAATCATGGAGCCAGGGCATTGTTGTGGTGGTTTCTGGTTCTGTAAAATCCAAGCTTTTTAGCGGTTGGAGGAAGTTCGTTCAGACATTTTTCCTTGCTCCACAAGAAAAAGGTTACTTTGTGATGAATGACATCTTCCACTTTGTAAGTGAGGATATTATAGATCATCACCCACCACTTGCGGCCCCCGAGGCCAGAATTGATTCTCAACCGCTTACTTCTGGGCTACTTGGTATTTACTTCTTTTCTATTTGACATTGGGTGTATCTATATTTTATGTTACTTTATGTAAGAATATTAAATGTATTAGGTTATTTAAAACAATTGGCAACTTCTTGAAGGTTTCTGTATGATTAACTTGTATTCTGTGGAGGTAGAAAACTAGGTGGTGGGTCAAAAGGGTTGGTTACTCAACACTGGTTTGGCTTGATTTGGTTGACTTGAAACACATTTTGTCTGAAAATATCTCTTTTTTATATTAGTTGAGTATGTTAGATATGAGTACAAAAGTTTTATTATTTTAATAACAATAACTTTTTAAACAAAATCATTTAGGATGTTTTATGCATAAAAATGCACTTTGGTAGACTTTCCAGTTTTTCAGCTCCTTTGACATGCTCAATAATTTTTGCTTTTTTAACTATTTTTGTGTTTGATTCATTAGGCTTGAAACATAATCTGAATAACCACATTTATAACTTATAAGTAAATGGGTCAAAATTGACACCTCTGAAGTCTGAAGTATAAATTATAAATTGGGCATTAAGTGGCAAAGTGGGAGGGTCGATCAAGTTGTCTAAGGGGGTCAAACTGGTTCTCTTGTTTTGTTACACGTGTCAAAAGGGTCATGTTAACCCAAACACTTTTTCTATCCCTTGTTATATAAATTTTCATTACGAAAAGAGAGAAACATTGCTACTAAAATAATGGTTGTCAGCCCCTGAATACACTCCTGGTGACTCTGTCCCTTTAGATCTATTCCATTACATGGTAAAAAGGTAAACCCGAATCCACCTATTTTAGGTTACTGGGTCGAGCATATGTCGACAAAGTTATGTTCCACATGAATGCTATGCGTTGTTTTCTTGTTTAATGTTCATTTTTATATATCTGGATTTGGATTCTGGAAAACAATTCTTCTGAATGCATTGTTCCAGTAAAATTGCTTGTTCATGTTAGAAATTTTAATTGACAGATGGTGAAGAAGCATTGGAGGTTGAAGCAAGGGAAAACCTTAATTCAATAAGTTTAGAAGGAAACAATGAAGATGATTACTACAACTATTCCCAAGAACCACAACATCTGCAACAACAAGAAGATTATGAAAGTGAATCCTATGATGAACAGCCATCACTAGATGAACATGTTCAGAACACAGTGGACTATGTGCAACAAGAACAAACTAATTATCATCAAAACACAGTTGATGAATATGTTCAAGAGCCTGTCCATCAGAACACTGTAGAATATGTTCATGAACCGGTTTCATCCGTGGAAGAGCCTGTTGCAGAGCCTGTGAAATTCACATATGCTTCTATTGTACGTATTCTTTTTACCACAATTCACTGGGCCTTGGTTAAGACAGGCTTTTTTATGTTACACGTCGAAACTGGGCGCATTAGATTGGTTTGACCCAAAACAACGTGTTCTAAAGTTAAAATTTGTTTTTAAAATAAGGTTGAATATGATTCAAAAAAGTTAATTTTTCAAATAAAAAACTTACTTTTGAATTAATGTGTTGGGACTCTTTTTTCGCTTTAAACATACACTTCAAGCGACTTTCTTTGCTGTTTGACCCACTCGACCTGTTTCCTGTTAATCAGCTTATTTTTTTTATTCAAGTTGTTCAAACTGTTCAGAATTGGTAACCTGAATCAACCCATGCGTAAGGATATGGGTTGAAATTGCCACTTCTAATTGACTCCATCCATATGTGCCAAAAATAACCTCGTGCTAAAATATTCAGTTAGGTATAGGTTGGTATAACTAGCATGGATGATTTCAAGGAATATTTACTTTTTTTCACTTCATTTCTGATTTTTTTGTTAGACTTCCGAAATACGACTTGCGTGCTTTTCAAAGTTGTATTTTGGGCAATTTTACCAGGAAACATATAAAATGCTGGCATGGCTGAATGGTTTTAGTAAACACATTTGAAACTTATAAAATGCTAGCATGGCTGAATAGTTTTAGTAAACAAATTTCAATGCCCATGTGTCAACTCAGAAATGAAGTGAAAGCGTGACGCGTTTTGTTGCACTATGCCAAAACCATGGATGTGTGTTATCACACTGATCATAAAAGTATCATGACTTTTAAGTTGAGTGTTTGGATGAAGTTATCTAGTTATGTTTATCTTATTGTTTAGGGGTTAACTATCAGTTTGTAGTGTTTGGATAAAGTGATTATGTTCATATTCATTTGATATACAAGGCATAGATGTCAAGGTGCAAAGAGCGAGACTTGGGCCTAGGCACAAGGCGCTTAAAAGATGAGGGCTTTTTTAAGCGAGGTGCATAGTATAAACATATAGTTTTAGTGGTTCTATTGCTTTACACGTGTTTTAAGCTTGTTTTGGACTAGTTTAGGTATTTATAGGTTGACCCCAGACTTTTTAAGGGCTAGCTCAATTGTGTCAGATGATTTTGGCCGGAATCTGGCCTGCAAATGTGCCGAGGCTTGAAAATGGGGGGTTTTGAAGCGAGGCAACATGGTTGGGCTTGAAGGGAGGCGACAGGGTTGGGTTTGCTTCGCCAGGCACACGTTTTATGCGCTTTTTACAATATATGTAAGGATTAGAAACTCATACCAGGCTACCGACTGCAAAAAAATGATTATTTAAGGGAAAACTTAAGCTACTTGTTTATCCATCTTTTTACCCTATTTTGTGGAAGCACCCTCTTAGTTATTGTTGCTTTTCGATATGTGTAAAGTGGTGGGCATCTTATAAAATTTATGAAATCAAATTACTACTACTACTACTACTACTACTAAATAACAAGATACACGAGTGTACCTAATCGTATATTAACATAGGTTATTGACAGACAACCAGTTATTTGCAACATCCTAATACTAATCAACTCCCTGGGATGACCAACCCTAAATATGTTACACAATTATGTTGATTTAGAAGTTAAAACCAATAGATTAGTTTCATTATCTACCCTATTGTTATGAATGTTAACACAGGGGTCTTTGTTGCGAACTATTCATAATACAAAAACTAAACTCTAACAACTATCATTTGAAGGCTAACTCAGAGACCTTATTTTCTAACAACCGGAAGCTAGGTAAATTAAAAGCCTTTGCTTTTCTTATTTTAATCACTCCAGTATCTATTATTAGTACCAACTTGTAGCAAAAGTTATATTGGGAACTTGTCAACTGTCAAGATGCTAACAATTATTCCATTTATTTTTAAGTCACTTTTATTCATAAATCATTTTTAATGCATTAAACGGTAGTTACCAAACACATGTCTAAGGAACCAATAGTATTGTTGAAAGAAAATCATTGCATCTTTATCTGTATAAACGTCATAACTTCTTTTTCCAGTACAACACATTTATGTTTCCATGTGTGCTCTTCATTGGTGCTAATATATTCTTATTCTCTCTTGGATGCTGAATTTTAAAAGTTGCGAGCTAAAGGGAAATCTTCGCCAGCAGTTCCAGCTCAGCCACCGACAAAGAGTGCTGACACCTGCTCCTGAATGGCATCAGACTCCTGAACCTGTTGCTCAACCGACACCTGTTCCTTCTGCATTGGAATCCACTGCTCAGTTGGGACAGGAATCTTTCACTAATGAAGAAGGTAAATAAATTTGTTTTCTTTTGTGTTTCCTATCGTGAGCAAAATGATTTTATGTATAACCCCATGGAATCTGTAATAATATGCGTGTATTTATAGGTGATTCAAAGTCTGTTTATGTGAGGAACTTGCCAACTACTGTTACCAGTCTTGAAATTTTTCAAGAGTTCCAGAATTTTGGTAAAATCAAGCAAGATGGTGTGTTTTTGAAGAACCGTAAGGTCGTTGTTTTGTCTTTTTAGATGTCTAACTTTTCTGTTATTTTACTGTTTGATATCTAGAACATAACTTTTGAATAACCTACAGGATGTTGGTATTTGCTTTGCCTTTGTTGAGTTTGAGGACTTAGAGGGTGTTCAGAAAGCAATCGAGGTTTGTCCTTATTTTCTCTTCCTCATAATAAGGTTCACTAAGTTTTGGAAAACAAGCCCAGCTGGCACAGCCATTGGTTTGAATTTTTTTTGGTAAACCGTCTGCCAGTGGACCATTGAAAACTGGTTTGGACAATATATGGATCTTGTTAAATCAAATCACATACTTGGTGTATCTACTTTCATCTGAGAAAGGAAATAGACACATCTCAAACTTTAAACCCTAGTCGTTAAGGTCATGGAGAGAACGATACAAGAGAGAAGTGTGTAAACTGAAAAATGAATATATGATCTCTGTGGATACAAGGAAAAACATTATTTATACATCTCATCTCAACTCCACTCCAATGAGAAATTGTTTTGACAAATTGCCCCCTTCTATGCTTTCTTTCAACAAGATTCTTACATTTTATTTTCTCATTTGGTGGTTGTAGTTAGTACATGTACAAATTACAGTTTTATTCGTAACTTGTTCAAACTAAGATTGGGTAACTTAACTGGTTTTGTTTGTGTTAGGTATGGTGTAAACTTTTGCTATGTTATCACTTGTATTAGATTTCATAAAGTTTTTGAGACGGGCCGTAACGGCTGAAACAGTGAATTTTAGAGCTGACATTGGGTTCGCTTCTCTCTATGTATGTATTTATGTCTGCATGTTTAAGAGATGGCATTATTAACCCTTACAGTTATGAATGGGTTTTTTTTTAGATTTAACTTGTCAGAAGGTATAATAAAAAAGGCAACCCGTCAAACGGGTTCAAAGTTGTGAAAGCATTGTTTTATTGCATAAATTTCAATTCAACAAAAAACTAAACTTTTATTGAAATATTACAGCTTTTGTAATCACATAGGGCATACTGGTCATTATAAACAGCATTTTTTTTTTGCTTTGGCAAAGTGATTCAGGTCGACTTGTACGAGATTACAATGTTTTGATCTGAATCTCTTTTGACTATCTACCCGACCCGCCTGATTTTTCCACCCCTAGTACGCATAGCATAGTTAGCATATAGAACCACAAGAGCTTTAAGAAGTGCAGAACATGTTGAAGTAATAACTGTTTTCCGTTTGTTCTCTGTTATCATGGAGTTCCGTTCGGCTAATGTCGGGTCAAATGGGTCAAGGGTTCCTGTTTTGTTAATTTTACCAACAATTTTCAACTTTGGTGTATTTCTGAGGAAGTTACTTGCTATGTCTTATGAAGAAAATGAACTTTTCATTCCTTCGTGTCAGTGAAACATACATACAGGTTGTAACTTGTAAGTATCTATATATATCTTGAATTGTGTAATAATGTTCTTTATTTTGGTTTTTTTGTTTTTCAGGCATCTCCAATTCAGTTAGCAGGAAGGCAAATATATATCGAAGGGAGAAGAGCAAACAGCAACGGTGGTATTCGTGGCGGAAGTAAGCGCCTCATTCTATCATTTCACCAATTAGTTTTTTACAACTCTTTGTCTAGTAAATAATACTGTTATATGTGGGGTTATTTGAACAGGAGGAGGAAGAGGCGGTGGGAGAGGGAGGGGGGATACATCAAGAGGACGTTATGGAGGCGGTTCTTATGCCAGAGGCAACGGTTTTCGTTGATCTTAGGCAGAAGAAAAAAGTGAGCATGCTGGTGGAGGTTTGTTTTTCTGCTGTAGTGGTTTTGGTTTCTAAAGGAATGAATGTTTGGGTTGTGTTGCTAATTTTGGTTTAACATCTTTTATGAGAATTATTTTGTATCGTGCAAGCGGTATTTATCTCTTGATTGGATGCTCTTTAAGATGATGCATGTTTTGCAGACCTCTAGACATGTATATCAAGTTTTGTGGTTCCAATAAGTAAAATTTAGATCCTGGTTCATTGTTGTGAAATCCTGGATCATTGTTAGGAAACCTCATAAAGAGGGAATGGAGGAAACTGGCTTGAATGAAATTTAATAGCACTCATTCTAGTGGTGTTGGACCGGCTTGTTGAATCATTAATGATAGATTCAACATGCCGGTCACAACTCAACTAAAATGAATTCAATTGGAGTTCGTTTAACACGTTTCCTGATTCTTTGGATTCCCTAGTGAACCCTATAGTATGTTTAGAGACGTAACTTTTATTCATAGCGAAGTAGTATATTTTTGTTTCATGTCGTATAGCTTTTATCTTGTTGGTTTGTTGTGGTTTTATGTGTGTTATTTTATCCTCTAGATTCCTACCCGCCCTTTGAATAAAAGTTTTTACCGTCCAATAGATGAAAAAAAGAGCAAGAACAAAATGGTAAGTTAATTTTGCTTCGGAAATGAGTAGTTGTCTCTTATGCATGAACCCTAGTCAAAGGTGGACATTCTAATTCTAACCACATGATGATTTAGAACAAATCCTAAACTGATCTAGTTAGAAACCAAACCGATTCGTTCATTTGAAATCTATTTTGAGACCCTATCCATTGAAAATAGTTTGAATCCGAACCGAATTAAAATTGGTTTTCAATCCAGTCAGGTTTGTTCCTTTCATAAACCGGTTGGTTTCTAATCCGAACTGGTTTAAGTCGTTTTGTTTTCAATCATTTTTTACTTTATCTGAAACAACTTTAAAACCAATATATTATTTGATTTTTTTCATTTATAAAAAAATCCCTAAATGTAAGCATGTGCTTCACTACTCACTACCCTCTCTCTCTACAATTCTACAAATCTTGGCGATGGTATCAAAAGTCTCTTTCTCTCTCTACAATTATACAAAATTACAAATCTTAGTATTTGGTAATGGGTATTAAAGTTAATCGTGTAGAAGTGGGAGGAGGGATGCCGCCGCGTCAATGAGTCTTTAAGACTGGAATCCCAGGCTATGGCCAACCTGAAGGCAAAACTGGCCCAATCTGAAAAAGAGAAACAGGAAAAGCTGGAGGCCTTGCAAGAGGAATTGGTGAAAACTCGCGAAGAGGTTATAGCTGGCAACGAGGAGTGAACAGCCATCTCATCGCTCTCCTCTCAAACAAACGTAAACGAATATGAACATGCTAATTTATGTATGTATAAGTTCATAAATTATTCATTTTGTCTTTAACAAACAAACGTAAACGAATATGAACATGTTAATTTTCTTAATGAACGAACACGAACATAAAAGTTTATTCGGCTAATATTTGTTTTCGCTTAAAGTTAAATAAACGTACAAAAATCAAGTTATGTTCATGTTCGTTTGGTTCGTTAATGGTATAATTTTAGAGAAATGATACCTAAACTTTCGAGTGATCTGCGTTAACTGATATTATAAAAAAAAACCAAGCGTCCATATAAACGCCTCCCTGCCCAAAATCCAACGGACACGATTCAATTTCTAAAACGCTACCTCTTCAACACGGATCTCATCTTCATCTCCATCTTCACTACCCCCCTCTGCAACTCTTGCGGCCACCATCACAATCTCTCTCCCTCCCTCCGTCTCATCTCAAACACGTCTCCATTTCTACTCTCTCAAACCCTAATCCATCAGTTTCCTATGCCTCCGCTTTGAAACCTACTCATCGTTACCGTTAGGGTTTAGGGTTTAATAACAAAACAAAAAAAACTGAATTTTCTTTTGCTCGATTAATAATGGCCAATTCGTACTCTTCTTCAGTTACCGCTTCTCAGGTATCAATTCCTCTTTTCGCGGTTCATAGAAAATCGATTTCACAACTTATGATATGATTGTTATTTGTTGGTTTTTTTGTTCAAAAGGATGTAAATTGTTTGTTTGTTTGTTGTTGATTTGTTTAGGTGGGTTCGTACTTTGTTCAGCAATACTATCAGGTGCTTCAGCAACAACCTGAATTTGTTCATCAGTTTTATGCTGATTCCAGTACCATGGTTAGAGTTGATGGCGAATCCAGCGAGACTGTCTCGGCTATACTTGTAAATATCTTTTCTGTTCGTTATTCTTTGATTTGATGCTTGAATGAAATTCACTTAATTCCTAGGTGTTTGATAGTATTCGAAACTTTCTAGAAAGATTCACGCTGAAAAGTTAATAAAAAAACAATGCCCTGTCGCAAAGGCAAATTCAGAATTTTATAAAACATCATTTTCTAAAAGACAATAGAAAACTGAAACCTGGAAGCCACTTTCACAGCTTCTATTGCACAAATCGGTTTTGATTAGAGTTTACATGGAAACATGGATAAAAATAGGCATATTGCAACCACTCAGGGAGTCCTGGATAAATATAAGCATTAAGCACATCGCAACAACTTTGGCAAAAAATATATAGAATACATGTAATATTGGTTTTTATATGGTTTTCTTCGTTTTGGTGGTAGTAACTTTCTTACGGTGCATTTGGATGTGTTTTTTAAATTGTCTAAAAAAGCAGCAAATTTTGATCAGTTTAACAAGTATTCTGATAAAGTGATTATGATATTATCAGCATTTAAGTCATGATGATCACTATATGCACATTCAAACACCCTCTTTGACTATGTTATTATTTATTTTTATGATGGATGCTAATAGCAAACTTACATATATAATATATTTAATATTTTCCTGATGCTCGTGTTGTTTATTGGGATATTGCTCGAGGATTACTGCTTAGATTGTTAGATAAAAGGTTGATGATATTCTAGATCTCCACTGTTCCTAATTAGTTGCTTATGTTGTTGCACTTGCACTCTGTCTATATGATAGGCAGATGGGTTTTTGTCTACAATAAAATTGATATAAGTTGTTTTGTTATCTCTTTGTTTGCTTAATTTTCCTAGGACTTCCTTGTGTACTTATGTTGAGGTTGAGAGCCTGAGAGGATGTTTTATATCTACTTCATTCTCCTAGGACTATCAATTTGATCTAATGAACACCCGTTTTGATTCTTAAGGTTGCAATGATCACTGTAAAAACCCACATAGTTAATTATTTGGACTATATGTACGAGTATACACATCCACAGAACACCAGCTGTTTATGATAAATGAAATACTTACATGTGGAACATTTACTTTTTCTTGTAGCAAATTCATACCCTTATTCAATCACTACACTTTAGCGGAATTGAGATCAAGACAATAAATTCGCTTGAATCATGGAGCCAGGGCATTGTTGTGGTGGTTTCTGGTTCTGTAAAATCCAAACTTTTTAGCGGTTGGAGGAAGTTTGTTCAGACATTTTTCCTTGCTCCACAAGAAAAAGGTTACTTTGTGATGAATGACATCTTCCACTTTGTAAGTGAGGATATTATAGATCATCACCCACCACTTGCGGCCCCCGAGGCCAGAATTGATTCTCAACCGCTTACTTCTGGGCTACTTGGTATTTACTTCTTTTCTATTTGACATTGGGTGTATCTATATTTTATGTTACTTTATGTAAGAATATTAAATGTATTAGGTTATTTAAAACAATTGGCAACTTCTTGAAGGTTTCTGTATGATTAACTTGTATTCTGTGGAGGTAGAAAACTAGGTGGTGGGTCAAAAGGGTTGGTTACTCAACACTGGTTTGGCTTGATTTGGTTGACTTGAAACACATTTTGTCTGAAAATGTCTCTTTTTTTAATATTAGTTGAGTATGCTAGATATGAGTACGAAAGTTTTATTATTTTAATAATAATCTTAGCTTTTTAAACAAATTCATTTAGAATGTTCTATGCATAAAAATGCAATTTGGTAGACTTTCCAGTTTTTCAGCTCGTTTGACATGCTCAATATTATTTGCTTTTTTAGCTATTTTTGTGTTTGATCCATTAGGCTTGAAACATAATCTGAATAACCACATTTATAACTTATAAGTAAATGGGTCAAAATTGACACCTCTGAAGTATATATTATAAATTGGGCATTAAGTGGCAAAGTGAGAGGGTCAATCAAGTTGTCTAAGGGGGTCAAACTGGTTCTCTTGTTTTGTTACACGTGTCAAAAGGGTCATGTTAACCCAAACACTTTTTCTATCCCTTGTTTATAAATTTTCATTACGAAAAGAGAGAAACATTGCTACTAAAATAATGGTTGTCAGCCCCTGAATACACTCCTGGTGACTCTGTCCCTTTAGATCTATTTCATTACATGGTAAAAAGGTAAACCCGAATCCACCTATTTTAGGTTACTGGGTCGAGCATATGTCGACAAAGTTATGTTCCACATGAATGCTATGCATTGTTTTCTTGTTCAATGTTCATTTTTATATATCTGGATTTGGATTCTGGAAAACAATTCTTCTGAATGCATTGTTCCAGTAAACTTGCTTGTTCATGTTAGAAATTTTAATTGACAGATGGTGAAGAAGCATTGGAGGTTGAAGCAAGGGAAAACCTTAATTCAATAAGTTTAGAAGGAAACAATGAAGATGATTACTACAACTATTCCCAAGAACCACAACATCTGCAACAACAAGAAGATTATGAAAGTGAATCCTATGATGAACAACCATCACTAGATGAACATGTTCAGAACACAGTGGACTATGTGCAACAAGAACAAACTAATTATCATCAAAACACAGTTAATGAATATGTTCAAGAGCCTGTCCATCAGAACACTGTAGAATATGTTCATGAACCGGTTTCATCCGTGGAAGAGCCTGTTGCAGAGCCTGTGAAATTCACATATGCTTCTATTGTACGTCTTCTTTCTACCACATTTCACTAGGCCTTGGTTAAGACAGGGCGACATGCTTTTTTATGTTACACGTCGAAACTGGGTGCATTAGATTGGTTTGACCCAAAACGAACGTGTTCTAAAGTTAAAATTTGTTTTTAAAATAAGGTCGAATATGATTAAAAAAAGTTAATTTTTTAAATAACAAACTTACTTTTGAATTAATGTGTTAGGTCTCTTTTTTCGCTTTAAACATACACTTCAAGCGACTTTCTTTGCTGTTTGACCCACTCGACCTGTTTCCTGTTAATCAGCTTATTTATTTATTTATTCAAGTTGTTCAAACTGTTCAGAATTAATAACCTGAATCAACCCATGCGTAAGGAAATGGGTTGAAATTGCCACTTCTAATTGACTCCATTCCATATGTGCTAAACATAACCTCGTGCTAAAATATTCAGTTAGGTATAGGCTGGTGTAATTAGTATGGATGATTTCAATGAATATTTACATTTTTTTCACTTCATTTCTGATATTTTTGTTAGACTTCAGAAATACGACTTGCGTGCTTTTCAAAGTTATTTTTTGGGCAATTTTACCAGGAAACATATAAAATGCCGGCATGGCTGAATGGTTTTAGTAAACACATTTGAAACTTATAAAATGCTAGCATGGTTATTAGTTTTAGTAAACAAATTTCAAAGCCCATGTGTCAACTCAGAAATGAAGTGAAAGCGCGTTGCTTTTTGTTGCAGTATGCCAAAACCATGGATGTGTGTTATCACACTGATCATAGCAGTGTCGTGACTTTCAAGTTGAGTGTTTGGATGAAGTTATCTAGTTATGTTTATTTTATTGTTTAGGGGTTAAATATTAGTTTGTAGTGTTTGGATAAAGTGATTATGTTCATATTCATTTGATATACAAGGCATAGTTGTCAAGGTGCAAAGAGCGAGACTTGGGCCTAGGCACAAGGCGCTTAAAAGATGAGGGCTTTTTTAAGCGAGGTGCATAGTATAAACATATACTTTTAGTAGTTTTATTGTTTTAGACATGTTTTAAGCTTGTTTTGGACTAGTTTAGGTATTTATAGGTTGACCCTAGACTTTTTAAGGGCTAGCTCAATTGTGTCGGATGATTTTGGCCGGAATCTGGCCTGCAAGTGTGCCGAGGCCTGAAAATGGGGGCTTTGAAGCGAGGCGACATGGCATTGGGTTTGCTGCGCCCAGGCACACGTTTTATGCCCTTTTTACAATATATGTAAGGATTAGAAACTCATACTGGGGTACCGACTGCAAAAAATTGATTATTTAAGGGAAAACTTAAGCTACTTGTTTATCCATCCTTTTACCCTATTTTGTGGAAGCACCCTCTTAGTTATTGTTGCTTATCGATATGTGTAAAGTGGTGTGCATGTTTTAAAATTTATGAAATCAAATTTTTACTACTACTACTACTACTACAAAATAACAAGATACACAAGTGTACCTAATCGTATATTAGCATAGGTTATTGACAGACAACCAGATTTTGCAACATCCTAATACTAATCAACTCCCTGGGATGACCAACCCTAAATTTGTTACACAATTATGTTGATTTATGAAGTTAAAACCAATAGATTAGTTTCATTATGTACCCTATTTTATGAATGTTAACACAGAGGTCTTTGTTGCGAACTATTCATAATACAAAATCTAAACTCTACCAACTATCATCTGAAGGCTAACTCAGAGACCTTATTTTCTAACAACCGGAAGCTAGGTAAATTAAAGGCCTTTGCTTTTCTTATTTTAATCACTCCAGTATCTATTATTAGTACTAACTTGTAGCAAAAGTTCTTTTGGGAACTTGTCAACTGTCAAGATGCTAACAATTATTCCATTTATTTTTAAGTCACTATTATTCGTAAATCATTTCTAATGCATTAAACCGTAGTTACCAAACACATGTCTAAGGAACCAATAGTATTGTTGAAAGAAAATCATTGCATCTCTATCTGTATAAACGTCATAACTTCTTTTTTTAGTACAACACATTTATGTTTCCATGTGTGCTCTTCATTGGTGCTAATATATTCTTATTCTCTCTTGGATGCTGAATTTTAAAAGTTGCGAGCTAAAGGGAAATCTTCGCCAGCAGTTCCAGCTCAGCCACCGACAAAGAGTGCTGACACCTGCTCCTGAATGGCATCAGACTCCTGAACCTGTTGCTCAACCGACACCTGTTCCTTCTGCATTGGAATCCACTGCTCAGTTGGGACAGGAATCTTTCACTAATGAAGAAGGTAAATAAATTTGTTTTCTTTTGTGTTTCCTATGTGAGCAAAATGATTTTATGTATAACCCCATGGAATCTGTAATAATATGCGTGTATTTATAGGTGATTCAAAGTCTGTTTATGTGAGGAACTTGCCAACTACTGTTACCAGTCTTGAAATTTTTCAAGAGTTCCAGAATTTTGGTAAAATCAAGCAAGATGGTGTGTTTTTGAAGAACCGTAAGGTCGTTGTTTTGTCTTTTTAGATGTCTAACTTTTCTGTTATTTTACTGTTTGATATCTAGAACATAACTTTTTGAATAACCTACAGGATGTTGGTATTTGCTTTGCCTTTGTTGAGTTTGAGGAC
Source organism: Deinandra increscens subsp. villosa (assembly GCA_039602395.1). Classification (NCBI taxonomy): domain Eukaryota; kingdom Viridiplantae; phylum Streptophyta; class Magnoliopsida; order Asterales; family Asteraceae; genus Deinandra; species Deinandra increscens. The sequence goes on along the minus strand of JBCNJP010000014.1, from coordinate 25,593,407 downwards.
TTAGAGGGTGTTCAGAAAGCAATCGAGGTTTGTCCTTATTTTCTCTTCCTCATAATAAGGTTCACTAAGTTTTGGAAAACAAGCCCAGCTGGCACAGCCATTGGTTTGAATTTTTTTTCGCTAAACCGTCTGCCAGTGGACCATTGAAAACTGGTTTGGACAATATATGGATCTTGTTAAATCAAATCACATACTTGGTGTTTCTACTTTCATCTGAGAAAGGAAATAGACACATCTCAAACTTTAAACCCTAGTCGTTAAGGTCATGGAGAGAACGATACAAGAGAGAAGTGTGTAAACTGAAAAATGAATATATGATCTCTGTGGATACAAGGAAAAACATTATTTATACATCTCATCTCAACTCCAATGAGAAATTGTTTTGACAAATTGCCCCCTTCTATGCTTTCTTTCAACAAGATTCTTACATTTTATTTTCTCATTTGGTGGTTGTAGTTAGTACATGTACAAATTACAGTTTTATTCGTAACTTGTTCAAACTAAGATTGGGTAACTTAACTGGTTTTGTTTGTGTTAGGTATGGTGTAAACTTTTGCTATGTTATCACTTGTATTAGATTTCATAAAGTTTTTGAGACGGGCCGTAACGGCTGAAACAGTGAATTTTAGAGCTGACATTGGGTTCGCTTCTCTCTATGTATGTATTTATGTCTGCATGTTTAAGAGATGGCATTATTAACCCTTACAGTTATGAATGGGTTTTTTTTTAGATTTAACTTGTCAGAAGGTATAATAAAAAAGGCAACCCGTCAAACGGGTTCAAAGTTGTGAAAGCATTGTTTTATTGCATAAATTTCAATTCAACAAAAAACTAAACTTTTATTGAAATATTACAGCTTTTGTAATCACATAGGGCATACTGGTCATTATAAACAGCATTTTTTTTTTGCTTTGGCAAAGTGATTCAGGTCGAGCTTGTACGAGATTACATGTTTTGATCTGAATCTCTTTTGACTATCTACCCGACCCGCCTGATTTTTCCACCCCTAGTACGCATAGCATAGTTAGCATATAGAACCACAAGAGCTTTAAGAAGTGCAGAACATGTTGAAGTAATAACTGTTTTCCGTTGGTTCTCTGTTATCATGGAGTTCTGTTCGGCTAATGTCGGGTCAAATGGGTCAAGGGTTCCTGTTTTGTTAATTTTACCAACAATTTTCAACTTTGGTATATTTCTGAGGAAGTTACTTGCTAATGTTGATGTCTTATGAAGAAAATGAACTTTTCATTCCTTCGTGTCAGTGAAACATACATACAGGTTGTAACTTGTAAGTATCTATATATATCTTGAATTGTGTAATAATGTTCTTTATTTTGGTTTTTTTGTTTTTCAGGCATCTCCAATTCAGTTAGCAGGAAGGCAAATATATATCGAAGGGAGAAGAGCAAACAGCAACGGTGGTATTCGTGGCGGAAGTAAGCGCCTCATTCTATCATTTCACCAATTAGTTTTTTACAACTCTTTGTCTAGTAAATAATACTGTTATATGTGGGGTTATTTGAACAGGAGGAGGAAGAGGCGGTGGGAGAGGGAGGGGGGATACATCAAGAGGACGTTATGGGGGCGGTTCTTATGCCAGAGGCAACGGTTTCCGTTGATCTTAGGCAGAAGAAAAAAGTGAGCATGCTGGTGGAGGTTTGTTTTTCTGCTGTAGTGGTTTTGGTTTTGGTTTCTAAAGGAATGAATGTTTGGGTTGTGTTGCTAATTTTGGTTTAACATCTTTTATGAGAATTATTTTGTATCGTGCAAGCGGTATTTATCTCTTGATTGGATGCTCTTTAAGATGATGCATGTTTTGCAGACCTCTAGACATGTATATCAAGTTTTGTGGTTCCAATAAGTAAAATTTAGATCCTGGTTCATTGTTGTGAAATCCTGGATCATTGTTAGGAAACCTCATAAAGAGGGAATGGAGGAAACTGGCTTGAATGAAATTCGATTGAACTCATTCTAGTGTGTTGGAATTGGCTTGTTGAATCATTGAGTTTAGGATTTCGAGTTTTTAACCCTTGTAGGTTTATCTTTAGCTTTTAAAATTCATTAATGATAGATTCAACGTGCCGGTCACAACTCAATTAAAATGAATTCAATTAGAGTTCGTTTAACACGTTTCCCGATTCTTTGGATTCCCTAGTGAACCCTATAGTATGTTTAGAAACGTAACTTTTATTCATAGCGAAGTAGTATATTTTTGTTTCATGTCGTATGGCTTTTATCTTGTTGGTTTGTTGTGGTTTTATGTGTGTTATTTTATCCTCTAGATTCTTACCCGCCCTTTGAATAAAAGTTTTTACCGTCCAATAGATGAAGAAAAAGAGCAAGAACAAAATGGTAAGTTAATTTTGCTTCGGAAATGAGTAGTTGTCTCTTATGCATGAACCATAGTCAAAGGTGGACATTCCTAACCACATGATGATGTAGAACAAATCCGAAACTGTCAGTTAGAAACCAAACCGATTCGTTCATTTGAAATCTTATTGAGACCCTATCCATTGAAAATAGTTTGAAACCGTCTAAAGCCAATTCGAACCGAATTAAAATTGGTTTTCAATCCAGTCAGGTTTGTTCCTTTCATAAACCGGTTGGTTTCTAATCCGAACTGGTTTAAGCCGTTTTGTTTTCAATCATTTTTTACTTTATCTGAAACAACTTTAAAACCAATATATTATTTGATTTTTTTCATTTATAAAAAAATTCCCTAAATGTAAGCATGTGCTTCACTAGTCACTACCTCTCTCTCTCTCTACAATTATACAAATCTTGGCGATGGTATCAAAAGTCTCTTTCTCTCTCTACAATTATACAAAATTACAAATCTTAGTATTTGGTAATGGGTATTAAAGTTAATCACGCATGGTGTGATACCCATGTGACTACTACTTCTTCTTAATCATCATCCATAAATCCCTAATCAGTTTATATAACCATTCATTAGCGGATCTATTAAAGGGTTTCAGAATTTTTTAAAGAGTAAAATCATCATCATATTTATCATTTTATAGGATTTAAACTCAAAGCCTTACATTTGTAACACACCAATCTATATTACTCATAACTAATATATGTGTTTATATATATTAAAGTAATGCAGATTTATCTAACTATGTCGAATAATAGAATGAAGGGAGGGGAGAGGATTTTGTCATGGGATAACCTTTTGATAGCCCAAAGTGCCACACCACTCTCTCTTATTCTAATGACTTATTAAATAAGAATCACATGTTAGCATGTGAGGTTATGCATTTTTACATGTATTTGTATCCATCAACTATTCTTCATATTCCCGTCACTCTTTTCATGTTTTTTATTTTTTACTTTATTTATTTTTTTTTTCAAGAATCCATACCATGCACTCTTGCATATAGGTTTGTTGATTGAATATATATATAATTTTAATATGATTTTAATTACATAAATCTTCTTACTTCTTTTACTTTGTGTTAATAGGCATTTTCATATGTGTGGTTTGTTTTTTTTTTTTTTTTTTGTCATTTTCATCTAAAATACTTTTTTTTCTCTTCAGCCTCCTCGACCTTTCAAATCTTGCCATTGACATTCATTAATGTTACTCCATGGTGGAACTCGAGTGTAAAAAGCCGAGAGTTCGAAGTGTAAGCAACGAGTGTATCAAAGTCTTCATAAGGATCTCGAACGTACCACCAACCATCTTCCATATTGTTCATGTTTTTTCTATTCGAAGACTTGTTTAATCGATATATGTTAAGGTTTAATCCAAGGAATTAGAAATGATTAAAAGGGGATAATAATTTAGGCATTTGTTAATTTACATATTTACCCTCATTTAAATGGTGATTTACTAAAAAGTTTGATGGAGTTAATATTAATGGATAAAAATGACAAGATTTTAAAAGGTCAAGGAGACTGACGAGAAAAAAAGATTTTGAATGAAAATAACAAAAAACCCCAAAACTATTAGGAAAAAAATAACTATTAACTCTTTATTATATAAATCGACTATAATGTACTTGTGAAATTTTACATTATATACAAAATATAATATATGTAGTTTCAGTTTATTAAAAAAATAATAATAGATGCATATGTATCTGCATACTTTTATATTTTTTGTTTAAAAACTCAGGAGAGATTATGTTAATTGTATAAAAAATTGAAAATTGAAATAAATTATCACTTTTCAGTTTTATTTCTTTTATTGAAACAATTTGTATGCGTCTTACGTTTTGGTTCTTGTGATTCGTAATATCTATTTTGATGATGCCACATGAATATTAATTACTATTTTTTTTAACTTTGTTTTTTTATTTAAACAAAACAAATTTAACATAAGATTAGGTATAGGTGTGCAAGTTTAGCAATAGAGTTGGTGGTGTACTATGTACAACCAGTCAACCACATAACATAAATTTATTTATTATTACTTTTTATTTCCAATCTCAACGAATTTTGACATGAATTGTTGGTATAATAGATACAGTTGTGTAACATAACTTTTACGTCGTATTCGGCTAATTGCAATACTTTAAACGTTTGGGCTGTTATTCAGTTTTTTAGGGCATGAATGGTTGCTACAATAGATACAGTTGTGTAACATAACTTTTACGTCATATTCGACTAATCGCAATATTTTAAACGTTTGAGTTGTTATTCAGTTTTTTTAATCTCCGTTTCTCTTTATATAGCATTATCGCAATACATCTGTTTTACTTTTGTGTGTCTACAATACTTCCGCAACAAGCGCGAATCATAAATCTAGTTGCAGTGATAAAATCAGTAGTGTATATTATATAGGTTGGGTATCGAGTGTTTTTTACTCATATATCAATATATCATGAATCTTTGTCTTGTGATTTGAACATAAAGGGAACTTAAAGCAAACTTTGAGAATGTTTTTCTTCACATGAAATTATATGTTTAAGGTTTTACTTTTTTGAACGTTGCCTTTACTAGCTTAGATTGTGTTCTATCATTGCCTTCACTTATAAGCAACTCTAAATGTACCCACAACTCTCCATTTAAAGCAAGAAAAATTAATATAAAATTAAACAACAAAAAACTATATGGAAAATTGATGTGTTAACGTTATATAATATAACATGTTAAAACCTTACTTAAGAGGGTTTTTCAAAGTGATGGGTTTTCTTTTTAATAATGTTTTAAGATGAGTTAAGCCTCAAATCCGGTATAAACGATTACAATCATATATACTCCCTTAGGCATTATGAATAGTTTCAAATGTCATAAAAAAGTATGTGACCAATAAATTTTCGAGCAAACTACTATTTTACTCCAAGATTTTGTTAAAATATCATCTTTAATCCAAATGTTTAGAAACTAATATTTATTTCAGTTATTAGTTTTATGTTTTCTCTGTATTAGTATTAGCTCATGATGTATTAGTATTAGCTCATGAGCACCATTAGAATCATTAGAATTTTCTAGTTAACTTGGCGTGAATTAACTAAACTACCATAATAATATGATATTGATTAAATAATACAAAATTATCAATCTCTCCCATGTTCATGTCGGATCAAATTTCAGACTGTGGCATCACCTTCGACCTCTTCTCTTTTAATTATTATATATATATATATATATATATATATATATATATATATATATATATATATATATATATACTATACTATTATATTAATTAAATATTACAAATTATCAATCTCCCCCATGTTATCTGCCTAACTGCCACTGCTACTGCTTACAAATATATTTATTCTATCACCACTTCACTTCCATTCATCTTCTCAATCCAGATCCAAAATGTTCCAAATTTAACACCAATTTTCAAAAAAAAAAGCAGATCAACAATCACAATGTGCAAACACTATTGTGATCGTTTGTTGTTGCTATTGTTGTTATTGTTCGGTTATTCTTCGGTTTTTGCACAGGTTAACGATGAAGCTTCGATTCTGCTATCGATAAAATCACATCTTATTGATCCTCTTGATCAGCTTCAAGATTGGAAAATCTCTGAACAACAACACAATGTGCATTGTAATTGGACCGGGATTGCGTGTAATTCGATTGGAAGGATCGAAAAGCTTGATCTTTCGAGGCGTAATCTCAGCGGGAGAATCTCAGATGATATTCAGCTTCTTCGAAGTCTAACTTCCATTGATCTTTGCTGTAACGGGTTCGCTTCGCCTTTGCCTAAGTCGCTTTCGAATCTTACGTTGCTAGAGACGGTCGATTTGAGTCAGAATTACTTCGTCGACTCGTTTCCCGAGGGGTTCGGGATGGCGAGTGGGTTGAGTTTACTTAACGCGTCTAGTAATAACTTCTCTGGCGCCATCCCGGAGGATCTCGGGAATAACACGGAGTTAGAGACGTTAGATTTACGCGGGAATTTTTTCATCGGTTCGATTCCTCGGTCGTTTAAGAGTTTGAAAAAACTCGGTTTTCTCGGGCTTTCGGGGAACAATCTAACGGGACCAATCCCGAAAGAAATCGGAGAGCTTTCGTCTATCGAGAGTATCATTCTCGGGTACAACGAGTTCTCCGGTGGTATCCCGAGAGAGTTCGGGAATTTGACGAGCTTGAAGTATCTAGATCTTGCATACGGAAACCTCGGTGGTTCTATCCCGCCAGAACTCGGGAATCTGAAGGCGTTAGAAGCAATGTTCTTGTATAAAAACAATTTGATCGGGGAGATTCCAGCTGAAATCGGGGAAATGACTTCCCTGACTCAGCTGGATCTCTCCGATAACTTGTTGACCGGAGGGATTCCAGCTGAGATATCAGAATTGAAGAGCTTACAGCTCTTCAATGTGATGTCAAACAAACTAGCAGGTCCGATTCCATCTAGAATCAGTGACCTGACTCAGCTCGGAGTTCTCGAGCTATGGAACAATTCCTTTTCCGGTGCACTCCCGGAAAACCTCGGCCTCAATTCCCCTCTCGAATGGGTCGATCTATCGTCGAATTCCTTCACCGGGCCGATTCCGGAAAGCATTTGTAACCAAGGGAATCTAACAAAGCTAATCATGTTCAACAACAACTTCTCCGGCGAGATTCCGGCGGGTTTAGCAAGATGTAATTCACTGGTTCGTGTCCGGATGCAGAATAACTTCTTTTCCGGCCAGATTCCGGTCGGATTCGGCAGTCTTCCGAAGCTTCAAAGGCTGGAATTAGCAAGCAACAATCTCACCGGTCAGATTCCGAATGATATTTCATCATCTTCTTCACTTTCGTTCATAGATTTCTCAAGGAATCAACTCCGATCATCACTTCCGTCGTCCATTCTTTCGATCCCCAATCTACAAAACTTTCTGGTTTCTGAAAACAATTTGATCGGCAAAATTCCTAACCAATTCCAGGACTGTCCTTCTCTTTCAATTCTAGATCTATCTTCCAACCACTTCACCGGAGGAATTCCGTCGAGTATTGCTTCCTGTCAGAAACTAGTCTACCTAAATCTCCGGAATAACCAACTCACCGGAGAAATTCCGGTGCCAATTTCCAAAATCGGAACCCTAGCCGTTCTAGATCTATCCAACAACTCGTTAACCGGCGGTATCCCGGAGGAGTTTGGGAACTCGCCGGCGTTGGAATCGTTAAACGTATCCTACAACATGCTTCAAGGTCCGGTGCCGGAAAACGGCATGCTCCGAACAATAAACCCTAACGATCTCGTCGGAAACAACGGTTTATGCGGAAACGTGTTGGTTCCATGCGCCGGAAGCAGTTACAATTCACGTCACGGCGGTTTGCGTACGAAACACGTGATCGCCGGGTGGGTGATCGGACTGTCGGTGGTGCTGGCGGTGTTAATAGCAGCAGTCACCGGAAAATTTCTCTACGATAAATGGTACTCAAATGGAGGCTGTTTCGAATCGAGATTCGAGATGAGGAAAACCGAATGGCCATGGAGATTAATGGCGTTTCAGAAGCTCAATTTCACCAGCTCCGATATCCTAAATTGTGTGAACGAATCTAATGTTATCGGAATGGGAGCCACCGGCGTTGTTTACAAAGCCGAAATCCAGCGGTCAAACGTCGTCGTGGCGGTCAAAAAGCTCTGGAGCACAAAATCCGACGTGGAATTCGGAACCAGCGCCGGAGATTTCGTCGGAGAAGTGAACGTTCTAGGCAAACTCCGGCACCGGAATATTGTGAGATTGTTAGGGTTTCTACACAACGATACAAACGGGATGATTGTTTACGAGTACATGCCGAACGGGAGCCTCGGGGAGGCGTTACACGGCCGTGTCGGGTTACTGGTGGATTGGGTTTTGCGGTATAATATCGCGGTGGGAGTCGCGCAGGGTCTCGCGTACCTCCACCACGACTGTTATCCCGCGGTGATCCACCGTGATGTGAAGCCGAATAATATTTTGTTGGATGAGAATATGGAGGCTCGGATTGCGGATTTTGGGTTGGCGCGGATGATGGTGAAGAAGAACGAGACGGTTTCGATGGTCGCTGGATCTTATGGTTATATCGCCCCCGGTGAGTTTCTACACTAAAACTATATATTATGATTAGAAGTAGATAGAATGTTTATATAATTCAAAATATCATAATCACTTTCAAAACGTAAAAGAGCGTAATAACTAATGGCTAATGAGTTTTTTTTTTATATTTTTTATCACAGAATACGGATATACGTTAAAGGTTGATGAGAAGAGTGACGTTTATAGCTACGGGGTGGTTTTAATGGAACTGATCACTGGAAAACGACCGATAGAGCCCGAGTTCGGAGATGCAGTGAACATAGTCGAATGGGTTCGCCGCAAAATCAACGAAAACAGGCCATTAACACAAGTAGTAGACCAAAATGTAGGAAATTGCAAGCATGTAGAAGAAGAGATGCTTTTAGTCCTCAGAGTAGCCCTAATTTGTACTGCAAAGTTTCCAAAAGATAGACCCTCCATGAGAGATGTTTTGAGCATGCTTGAAGAAGCAAGACCAAGGCGAAAAGGTGGTAATAACACTAACACCAACAATGATGGACCCAAATCCAACAACTAATGATAAAAGGGCCTTTAATGAGCTTTTGTAAAGTGGTCCATGATGGGTTCTCGAATCACATGCATAGGCCCAAGAAACATGTGTAGATCAAGAACATAGTTTTATGTTAATTACTTGTAGAGATTATTATTCACATTTTGTAAGTCTAGCTAAGCATGTTGATTCTTATTGAAAATAATGTAAACACAACACTCATTCTATTTGAGTTTAATTTTTAATGTAAAAGCAAAAAGTATTTGTTCACAAGTGTAGATGCTTCTAAACTATAACTTTAATAGGGATTTTAACTTTTAATTGTGTCGGATTATCCGTTGAACCATTTAGATATAACCAGGAGTATGCCACTCACTAGTATAGCCTACAATCAACCCGACTAATGGACAAGAAGATCTTAACAAAGTCATGGATCCTCTTATTCTGACCCGACTCCAGAACACTTGCTTCGAGCCTTAATACGATCTGTATCTGAGAATACGACTCGTATCAGGGAACAAAGCCCAGAACATCATGAAGAAACAAGAGATTTAATGTTTTCCTTGATGATACAACTTATAAAACTCCAAATAATGGATTTATATAAAAGATATGCAATTTTTAAGTTTTCTATAATCATGACAATACGTTTGTTTATCATTCTGTTTTATACCTAGACAAAATCTTTTAGCCACATTGCATGGACATATGTACATGATGTTAACTTATCGTACCAATATTATTTGGGAGTCGGTTTCAAAGTTGTTTGACATTCTAATGGCGTTAAGAAAGATATCAGCTATAGAAATCTATGTTTCAATATAAATTTTATTCAGAATTAAGATATATGTAACCATATACATGTAATCCAAGCACGAACGCACAAACCACCAAAGCTGTTTAAAAGTTCCTTTTTTATAAGCTTTTTTTTCCTATCACAATCTTTAGGTTTCTTTTTTATTTAACATTATGTTTTCTTGAGTTACTAAACAATGAGGTGTCTGTTTTTCTAGAACCGAAACACGGTAACCTCATACATTTATCTTAACGTAATTAATCACGCCAAAAAGTTTTTACGAATAACATAACCTGGTTAAGAATATTTGATCCTCAAACTGATACCCAGCACATATTAACATTATAATTAACGAAAACCTATGTTGATAAACTATTTGCTAAACCACTTACTTAGATTAATGAAAAATCTCATACATTTAACTATATTAATCGAAATGAGACGAGATACACAACAAATGCAGATAAAAGTTGACACCATAAACCTTAGTGGATAAAGATTGTGAATTCAATGTAACCAGTTAAGCATATTTTATTCTTTTGGCTGGACCTTGGTCAAGAATGGGGTCGACTGCAGGAAGTTTAGGGTCTGCTGGCTCGGTTTCAGGGCCTTGTTCTCCCTCCGCGGTTGATGGTGGTGTGTAACCCTCTGGGAATGGCGGTGGTGGAGGTGCAGCCGGAAGCTGTATGCATGCAGAGTTTGGTTTAATTAAAAAAAAAAACTCCAAATTCTTTTAGGATTATTTTGTGCATTAGATATTGTTATAAGAACTATACTATAGAAATCTCTCAGTTGTTCGAGTAAAACGTTTAGGAGTTGTAAAGATTTAAATATAAATAAAGTGGTTTTTATCCTGATCCTGTAGTGACCCATTTGACCAATTCACTTTTAACTAACTTTTCAAAATTTAGACACTTTTTGAGACCTTCAAGTGGTTGGCACTTGAGTCCCTCTAGTAGAGATCTCAGGTACAAATCCAACTTCCACTGGTTTTCTGCTTTTAACCCCTTTGAAGGCCGTGAGCAGGATATCGGCAGGTCCCATGAGTTTCCCGGTAACGGATATTCCATGGTTATCCAACTTTTTTTTAGAGAACAAGTACATCATGCAAGTACATCATACAAAATAAATAAAGATAACAAAAGGCATGGTTTACCTTGCGTTGCAGAGATGCAAGAATGTGGTCTACTCGTTTAACTTCCTTAAAGTCAATGGTCTCCTTAGCAGGCTTTGGTTCATGTGATGTGCTTTCATCCTCCGAGTCCACTACATCATACACATTAATAAGTGAATATTTGCAATAACTATGGTTGATGATGGATCAGACCAGAGGTAGCAATTTTAATAATATTGTGCATTAATTAATTATTAAAATAAAAAAATGGACGTAAATGTTTTCAGGTGAACCCGAGCCGTACTAAGATTGAACCAGACCCGTCAGCCAACCCATTTGACCCATCCATCATGCGACCTCTCTATCAGACAAAAACACCAAGCTTACCATACCCAACCTTCTCCAACTTTGAGGCTGCAGTTGTAAAAGCCTTTGATATATAATATAAAGCTCGTCCCTATATATACAACCAAATTAGAACAGAAGATAGCTACAAACAACAACCTATGCTTCTGGTGCCAATGTAATTCTCGAAATGAACAAATAGATTCTCATTATTCTCAATGTGCATAAGGCAGCTTATTAAGAATGTAGGGGCCTTCAATTTTTTGTTTTGAAAAAATTACAGCCCAAATATGAAAATTGTTTAAGGTTTTTGGTTCGGTTTGACGGATAAGCATTCATGTTAAGTTTGACTTTTAAATATCAAGTTTTCCATCAAAGCGTCCCAAAAACCTCTAAAAACTAGGTTCTAATGGAAACTTGTTAGATATTTTCCCGAATTCCCACCATCATATTTCATCTTATTTTAGTAACACATAAGCTTTATCTCACTTAGTTATGAATGAGTCAATTTATGCTTTATTTCTAACGAGTGGAATGAATAGACTACTAAATAACTTAAAAGAACCATTGTATTATGTGTAAAGTCGCCCACAGTGTATTTTATTGCATGATAAAACCTCCCAAAATCATTACTTATAGGTTACAGCTTTTTTTAAATAACATAAATATTGTTATTATATTTGACAGTTAATTATTTTAGTAGTTCGGACAAAAGATTGGTTCAGATTGACGAGGATTGATCTGTTTCGACCCACACAAAAGTTACCCTTTTTTACTGGCTACTGGCTACCCTACCCATCCATTTTTCCATCTCAACAAAATGTAAAGTTGAGGGAAGTAGTACTTACAACCCGAGCTGCAAAGACATTGAAAAGTTGTGGTGCTTGGTATATTGAACCATCAAGCACATAGTAAGTTAGCATTGCGGCGACCTTCTCAGGACCATCCCTCTTTTGCTTGCGCATAACAAACAGGTGGGGCTCCATAACTTCACTCACCATGAACTCTATCCCTGTCATTTTACTATACATAAAGTGTTAATAATCTCAAATCTACTTCAATTATTTCACAATATCAAAGTTGACCATGCTATCCATATTGTTTGCATAACTATTTTTGCTTTAATTAAGTGTGTACATGCAATGTGAAAGTGATACTAATTAATCATGATCATATAATGAGCCCTACAGAAATAAGCTGTAGACGATAGTGATTGAATGTGCTTCTGCTTGAAGTCGTAACAATTAGATAATCAAATGATTGAGTGTTTATGGTAATTTAAATAAATTGATAGACAAAAATAACCAAATCTGACATTTGGAGGAGGGGCGGGAAGAGACATCTTGTGAAATGGAATAAAAGTGTCTTCAATTATTAGATTATAAGAATGGGAAAATAGGTCATTTTAGTGTATGAAATCGATTATTTCAGAACACATAAGTAGAATATGCTTATCCAAACACTGAAAAAATTATTATGGCAACTTCAAGATGCAGAAATCTATTAAAAAGCTACAAAACTCGAAACCAAATGAATAAATGGAACGGAAAACTTACGAGAGATGAGAAATATCCAGAGGATGAATTGATCGCATCCTGAGTTGTTCATTGTTGCAAGTGTAATCATAGAAAGGAGAAAGTGCAAAATAATCAAAGACAAGATTGCGATCCAGCGGATACGTGTTTAACCATAATTGATCCCTAAAACATATTCCTGTCATGTCTGTCCCAGGTGTCGGCGGAGCCGCTGCAGTATTTCCGTCCATATTACCTGGCACCATGTTGGTTGGCAACATGGGTGTGTTGGCCATTTTCTATAACTCTGAAACTTATGGATTTAGAGCCTACTACAAGCAAAACAATGGCTTTTAATCATGGGAGGAAAAGAGTTTCGATCATGGAAATTGAACAATATATCACAATGAAAAACACATATATGATGATTACTTTAGAAACGTTCAGAAATTAGTTTCCCAACACAAAAGGTGAAAATAATTTCATTTAGGACAAGAATCTTCCTGGCTTTTATTGCAAACACATAGTGTTCTACAGCAACGTGTTGAATTCTATAACCCTGAATGGCTGAATCCATCATTTTACAATTTTAAATTATTTTGTGGATCTAGGGCAAAACATGTCTCTAGCTAGTCAACAACCGTCTTTGATATTGGAGCTAAACAAAACATCAAACACCTTCCGGGCATTCCAGCAAAACTCAACAAAATCCAAATAAGCTAACGTAGTACAAATTCTATGGTGTCTAACTCTACCATACAGTTACTTATTATTGAACTCTAGTTGGGGACAGGATCAGTGGCCATGATTTTTCTTCTACCGGGGTCACTTTTTTCGATCCTTTTATTTCTATCAATCTCAATGTTTGGACTTTCTCCAGATTCAAGATTCAAGTTTCTTTCCGCTAAACATATGAATAAGACCATCTTATAACAATCATCAAGATACAATACACATTTAGATCCTATCATATGGATTCAAACAACTTTAAACAGACAAAAGTATGATCTGGTTTATATCAACAAAAGAACAATCAAGGGCAGGTCAATGCAGCAAGTATTGATTTTTTATACAGTAGAGAACTTAATCTCCTTATTGTGTTTTGATAAGAAAATAAACTGTTTGGCTGCTAGGTTTGATGTTCAACAGGAAGCATGGAACAGTGCACAAATTAAATGTAAAACTAAAAGGGAAAATCCCAATTTTGGAAGAACTTATACGCCACTGCGTTTATGTACCTATCATTGTGAAACAAAACCCTAAAAACGAAGATCGACTTACAAACAGGGCTCATATAGTCATATGCACTAACCTTCTAATTTGCTTGAAGATTGACCTAGGGTTTGAAATTCTAGAGTAAATTTGAAGTTTTTGAATTTAGGGTTTGGAGGAGTTTGTGCTTGAAACTTCGGTCTTCCTGAAACGAATCAAAGATGACAGCGATGAGGAATTATCAGTAAGATAACCCTAATTCTGAATCCCAAAATCAATCGTAACTCGAGAAAATCCAACTAATTAAGGGGAAGACACATACATATATGAACTAAAATCGAAAATCACACAACATCACGCTTCAAAAAAAAAAAAAAAAAAAACAAATTTGTTAGATTTTTGAGATGGATTAACGAATGAGCGTGAAAATAACACAAAGACGGTTTGGCCGAGTGGTCTAAGGCGCCAGATTTAGGCTCTGGTCCGAAAGGGCGTGGGTTCAAATCCCACAGCCGTCATTTCTTTTAATTCTTTTTATCTTTAGTTTAAATTATATAAAAGAAATATATAGAGAGATATCAACTGCGTTTGAACATGGATTGAAAATCTCTCAAAGCGTTTGAACTTACATGGATTGAAAATCTTACGGAGTCTTTATTTTTAGATATTTCAGTTTCATAAAAACATACATATAGAAATTTGGTCCGGATCGGGTTTGTCACATATGATAAGTACGTAAGAATGGTTAATAATTTACAGATTTGTCTGAAATCCACCATGTGTTACCCCTCATTTACTCTTCTCACTAAAATTAATAAAAAAGTGGGAAAAAAATGTGCATTACCCCATTTATAAAACACCAAATTTAATGAAAAAAAATAAAGAAATAGGGAAACCTAGAGCACCATTTATAAAACACTAAACTTAATGGAAAAGGTCGGGAAAAAGAAAATGCAGCACACCGGAATCGAACCTGCAGAAAGCTTTCATCAACTCTTTTGGCTTCTACCAAAAGGCATTTAGCCCAGTGGTATCTGGTGTTTATCCTCACTTAAATGGTGCATGTCCAAAATGCATGAGTTTTCTCCTATCGAGTCACTTTTTATTCGATCCTCTTCTTTCTATCAACCTGATGTTTGGATTTTCGGATCGGGTTGAGTTAGAGGGTTGATAGACAAATATACAAGAATTAAAGAACCAATTTTGTAACAATGAAGAATACACACTTATATCCTAAACATATGAACAGGAAGACCAACTTATAACAATCATCGAGATACAATACATACACACTTGGATCCTATCATGCGGATTCAAACAAAATTTATTTAAGAGACAAAAGTATGATCTGGTTTAAAAGGAAAAATTCCAATTCTGGAAGAAATTACTATGATTGTGAAACAAAACCATAAAAGTGGTAGTTAAAATTCAAAGACGGTTTGGCCGAGTGGTCTAAGGCGCCAGATTTAGGCTCTGGTCCGAAAGGGCGTGGGTTCAAATCCCACAGCCGTCAGTTAATTTTTTTTGTTATAATTTTATGCATTATCTGTAGACATCTATCTGCTGATGATGAAGCAAAGACTCAAGGCAAAATAGTAAGCCATGAAACCATACTATTTAATCTGGTCTTGTGTATGCCATAGCTTTCGACCTTTTGATACATAAAGTATTTACATTTTGTACGAATAACATGTTTCTGACTCTAGACGTTGATAATTTAACGGTAATTATTTTGTCACACCAGTTATATTACATTTACGTCGCCTTTTAACTAGTCATTAATTGCAAGAAAGTTGCATGTAAATTTCGATGCGGGAGTTAAGCACACAATGGGATGTAAAAGCTACCCCCAACATTCTTATTCGGTTCCTTAGAGATGGGCAACAAATTGATAAAGTTGTGGGAGCGAACAAGGCCGAACTGCAGGAAAAGATAACAAAGATAGTCGATTCACAAGTTCCCCGTGAGCAAAAGTTAACATGATCTGGTCAATGAATACAAGATTCTTATTCTTCTTCTTTTTATTTTGAGTATTGTATGCTTATAGTTGACTTATATTTCAAGTCGATGGTACATATATGCTTTTCACCAGAAACAATAGACTGCTTTGTTCACATCATCCTCAAAGTCCGAGCATACGGGGCAAACGGGTCGAGTACTTAGCTGCGCTGCAGAGCCCTATTTTGTAACTAGCTAAAACCTAATGTCGGTAGTAAAATCTACAAGTTTCTAATAAAGCCTACAATAAGCATGTTATTGGTCACTAATAAATGTCACTATGCAATCTCAACCGTTCTAGATGACGCGATCATTACAAAACGAGCGTGGTCCAGCAGCCTATTCTCTCGACAAGTCTGAGAGTGCTCGTACGAAATAACGACTGTTTTCAAAAGCAACACGGGCAACAAAACTAACATTGAAGCTCTATTGAGTTTGCTAGCATGGTGAGAACTCCGAACTCGTAACATGTGCTTCAACTTTCAACCTCGGTGACAAACCTCACCTACACATATGAACAAGAAGATCATCTTATAACAATCATCAAAAAAATCGATCGTAAATCGAGAAAATCCAAGTAACAGATGAACTAAAATTGCGATTTATTTTACCTGGCTTCAATTCAATCAACTGGGAATCATACATTTTCGTTCTTTACAAACAACTCAAATTCTTAGTATGTTGAGGTAGAATTACAAATGAGCGTGAAGATAACACAAAGACGGTTTGGCCGAGTGGTCTAAGGCGCCAGATTTAGGCTCTGGTCCGAAAGGGCGTGGGTTCAAATCCCACAGCCGTCAATTTTTATATTTTTTTTTAACTTCTTTCACCATACTTGGAAGCGGGTAAGTTTGATGATCGAGAAGTGAAAAGTGACGGTTAGCTGAACAATGATGAAAACCGGGGTTGCTAGTGTGGTGGTTGCCATCGAAAACAGAATGGTGGACATAACTGGATTAGAGCTTGCTCGTTGGAGCTTGTGGGTGCTCTGATACCATATAATGGTATAATAATAATAATTGACTTAATATATATTTATTCAAGTACAAGATACTACATGAGACTTTTTTATGAGTTTGTTACAATATATAAACTATCACATAAGATAGACATATAATTTGAATATCTCATGAAAGTTTATCCGTAATAAAGTCCATTTGAGTTTCCAAATGAATTTTTGTGTTCAAATGGCGTTATTCAATTGCTAGGCGGTATTATTGATATACTTTTGCAGAAATGAAATGTTCAACAAATACTATTTGTTGCTCCCATGGAAAGTGGGTTTATGCACTCTCTAAACGGGATGAAGCTTCATTTTGAATAAGTTTCCAGGCTGCAATTATATGTCTCTCTTCTGTCAATGGAGCTCCTACAACAAGCCGCAAGACGTATTTACTCGATAGAACCTGCAAAAAAAGAAAACAAAGAAATGAGCTTGTGAATTGTAAACTAGAGTTTGACAATTTTTTACCCGATTTAGTTATATATTATCTCGAATGGGTTAAGTTGAAAAGGATTTTATATAAACCTCATAAATAATCTTACTAGAAAAAAATTAGATAGTTTAAAAAGAATATAAAAGAATGTAATAGTGTCTTAAAACGACCCGACCCGTTTGACCGCCCACCTCTATTGTAAACTAATAAATCAATGTCATAAACTTGATTTTTTTTCTTTCAAAACAACTATCAATGGCAAAGTGGAGTATTAGGCGGGTTGTACTATAATGGGTAAACTTTTAGGGTAGGTCAAAACGGGTCAGATCGGTTGTTTTGCCCGGTCAAACCATTCCTGCCACTGTTTTCTTTTCGTTTCTTGAACTATTATATTTTAAACTAGGTTAGTAACCCGTGTACTACACTGTAGGGTTGAATTTAGGTTCATAATATTAGATAAATACAAAAAAAAAACGGTTAAGAGATTTGAAAATTATAAATGACTTAATTCATTATAAAATATTAACTGATAATTTAATATATTAAATTAAAAAATTTATTATGTTTGACAAATTGTTAATTGGTTTCACTCAAATTATTGAGTAAGTTTATCAAATCTACATTAAGTTTGCCAATATTTTTGAAATGAAAATTTAGTTTGGACAAAATTGGTAATTAATCTTAATTGGTAATTTAGTAAATTGATAATTAAATGTGGTTTTCACATGTGGCAGTGCTGATATAGACCCCCTAGAAAGGAGAAATGTGGCAACCATTTAAGTGTTTTATTAGGATTAATAATTAAAGATAAAGATGATTACAAAACCATAATAAGAGATTTAGGTGGTTTTAAGTATGTTATGGGTGACTTTTAAACCTTCAGATTAGTTTGACCATTTCTCTTTAGCAAACTTTTTTAAAAATTTATATGTGCTCAATTAGCAATAAAATGTATTGAAACAGATAGAACTGAGTATTTCTAAAATGGAAGGCATATACCGTACGAGTGCTATTCATAGAATATATATATATATATATATATATGGTTAGGTTCAAATGATAACTTTTTTCTTTGAGAACTTTTGAGAACCATTCTGAGCCACTAATTTTCACTGGGGGGGGGGGGAGCATTCAAATTCATGGGGGGGGGGGGGGGGGATTTCCTTATATATAACTTGTGGCTCAGAATGGTTCTCAAAAGTTCTCAAACCCAATTGGTTCTCAAATGATCCTCTCCCTACCCATATATATATATATATATATACCGTATGAGTGATGAAGATCTTCCCGGATGAGTTGACTGCATCCAAGAGGTCACGGTTGAGTTTGTTGGCATGTTCTTCGTTTTTGTTGGCAGGTAGAAGACGGAAGCAAACTAATGAAAATGTCCGAACAGCAACGATCTGAAAATGGAAGCGTTTATGCAAAAAAATTGCAATGTTTAAATTAATGCATAGCTTAAGGAAATTATTTTATGCATCAAATTTCTATCTTCATATGTTGGATGGCGATCGGTTTTTATTGTAAAATCTCAAAGTTAAGAACACAAATTTGCTCATTATTGCCATAATTACTAGTAATTGTTAAATAGCCTTCTTCAATTTTCATGCAAAATATTTCCCTTAATTAAGAAAACATAAAGATATCTTAAAGAATAACTTCAATCTACATGTAATGATGATAATAAGCAAATAGGTAAATTTATCTTGGAAACATTTAAAACCCTAAGTAATCTAGTATTACCTCAAACCTTGTGTCTTGAGCAACAAGATCTTCAAATTGTTGAGCTAACTTGATATGGTTTCTTATGTAAGACTGAAGATTTTCGACCCCATAAAGCCGTAATACCATCCACAATTTCAGAGATCTATCAAACAACACACAGATGAAAATTACAAAAATAGTCAGTTTTGAATAAGTCTCGGAACCAAGGATGCATGCATATGGAATGGATTACAAGTGCAACATACTCTTTTATCGCATCGCCTTTAAAGTAAAAGCTGGCTGAATAAAGTTTCATACCTAAATCTGCGTCCAAGAGGAATTTGCCAATCTTTGTAATCTATAACTGTGCTACCTTGAGAAGCCTGATGTACATCAACATATAATAAGTTTCTAAAAGAATCTGTGATTATAATCCGTGTAATAGGCTAAATATCAGTAATTTAAATATTTTGCGCTAATGTGTAGGGTAGATATGCTTACTTTGTTCTTTAAGTACTCAGGATTTGTTGACAAAGATCGAATGAGGGCGGTCCGGTCCTGTTTAGACGAGAAAACAGTTTTACAACCTTGTAAGTTGATTTTATAGAAAAAAGAGGGATCATTATTTTAGATATGACTTATTTTATGATGTGTTTCAAATTAATAATTTATAAAATTAAAATAAGGTCCAAAACCTTTATCCATAGTGCCGAACAATCGAAATTGGTTAAAAACCATTTGTGGCAATTCATGTTAAATGAATCGGCTTCTTCGACACCATTCAAATGATGACGATATTCTGGACAAATGCAAGCACTTCCTGCATATGCAGCATCCACATGTAACCATATTCCGTATTTCTGTCAAACAATGAACAATTAACTTTTGAATAAACAAAAAAATTAAATAAATAAATAAACAACTTCATTTTATATACAACAGAAAATGAATATCAAAAGAAAAACAAGTTTTTGAACTCTAACTAAAATATCAATGAAGCTGGTATGTTATGAAAGGGCTAATAAATCCCTTAGTTTGGCTCAAGAGATAAAAAACAATAGGTACTCCTATAGGTTGATGGATGGGTTGTCTAATATACCAAAACCACTAACTTTTTGATATGGGTCAGAAGGAGTCAGGCTAGGGTTCGGTTGACCCGGATCACACTATAGTCAAATATACAAAAAAAAAAAATTGTTTGTTAAATATAATTACAAAAATATATCATTGCATAGGGAGGAATCTAGAAGTGACTAACGTTAAAAGGGGCAGAGCGAGATTCATGGAACGGAAGAGACACAACATGGAGGACACGAGAAGGAGAAAAAAATGGGACGTGCTTCGACCTCTTCTTCCTTCCTACCCTTTTACCCAAACTTCCTTCACTCACACACACACACACACGTATATATATAGGAGGCCGTTCTTATCAGAACCAATATTATGTTAGAGATTTGTGAAAACCACATAATACATGTATAAATGTATGTATATATACACTCAAATTCATGGGGGGATTTCCTTATATATAACTAGTGGCTCAGAATGGTTCTCAAAAGTTCTCAAAACCAATTGGTTCTCAAATGATCCTCCCCCTATACATGTATATATATTTATATGTATTACCTTTGTAATCTTTCCAAGTGCGAGCAAAGGATCCACAGCTGTTGATGATGTAGTACCTACCTGTGTATATAAGCCAGTGCAATTTAGCAAACTTGAAATCACTTGGCGTTTTCCATATATTAATTTACTCCTTATATTAAACATCAAATACAAAATTTGGACACTGAAAATCTTAAGATCCATACACATAAAGGGATCAACTAATACATCATGGCATTACCAACATGTCAAGTAAATAGCATGGCATTTTCTTAGCTCACTTGTATATTAGAAAACTAGCAATAACCACAAACCAAAGCCTCGGAATGTATATTGTAATAATCTTGTATTGTAACCATAACTAATGCACTCACTATTTATAAAAGAGTTTAAAATATGGAGATAAAGTGTTTGTGGGTCAACCCTACCCTTCAAAGTCACCCGCTTCGACCCTTTAAAGAGCTTAATGAATACATCATTACACTACCAACATACTGAAATTACAGGCCTTCCATGCACTCAAGAATGTAAAACCATACTTATTATATAAATAAAAAAACTTGATATAAGTCTCATTGTTTCTTACTGTAGCACAAAGGAAAAGAGGGATTAAACCAGAGGTGACGTCATGTGAGATTGCATCAGTGAGTGATTCAGGAGAGAGAGCATACTCGTTGCAGGTTTCTGTTCTTAGCAGCCTAAGATTCCCAGGATGAATTCCTGCTATCTGCAATGAAAAAAATCACTTCAAAAATTTACTTCAATATTAGACGCTTTTTGTATAAAGTAATATTAGAGGGTTTAGAGTGTAATTATACATCTTATATATACTCATGTAGTCTGTACAATTATGATTAATACAATACACAATACAATTTCCCTGTTCAATTTGGTAATTAGACGATTTATGTATTAAGTAATATTAGAGGGAACAAGCCATATTGACTAGGGTTATATTTTCTCTAACAAGCCAGATGTATAAAATCAACAAATTGAGCTTAAATGAAAATGGGTTAAACAGACTTATACTCACCTAGAGTGAACTTCTAATGCATAAAACATCTCAAATAATTTTATTTAAAATTTCATTACTACTGAAATAATATAATTCCAGTACACATATCCAACACTCTACTTGTTTATTAAAAGACTATAAATTATGGACAAAACGATCATCCTGACTTGCTTCAGCCGTACAAAATTTACCCGTTTGACCTGTTACCCAACCCACCCATCTTGCCACATGCAGTAATTATAGTCAGAATAATATCATAACATAGTAAAGAAAGGGTAATAAACATACTTGGCACGCCTTCTGCAGAGACGAATGAGTTTGATCAGAACCATAAACCACAAGCCTTCCAAGGGCATCCTTACCAACCTCTCTTAAAACATTATCCCTAGCAGCCAAAAGAGCAACAAGAATGGCTTCACTTGCAGTCCCTTGAATTGCACCACCACCCGGGCCTATAATTAAGGAGCTATTTTTTTAATAAACCTCTTATGGCCTATTGTTACATATCATGTTAGTATGATGGCCTTTCTATCTTTTTGTAATAGATGGAGGGTGTATTTTGTAATATTGCAACCAACTCTCAAAAGTTAGTTGGTAGTCGATCTGTGTACTTAAACCATTACCAGATTAATAAGATGGTTATGCATTGTTTGTTAACAAATCTCTTTCTCGCTCTAACTGTTTCTCTCTCTAAACCTATCACTTATATTTCTAATTCAATCAGACATAATGGAATTAAGTTATGGAAAAATCTTACCCTTGGATAGGAAATCATTAGGAAGCTTGAGTAAATCAGCAAGCCAGTCAAGAACAATCATTTCGAGTTCTGTAGCAGCCGGCGAAGTTATCCAACTAAATCCCACCATGTTAATTCCTGCACTAAGCATTTCTCCCAGAAAGCCTGCAACACTGCTATTTGATGGAAAATATGCAAAATAATCTGGGCTTTGCCAGTGGGTAACTCCTGGTAATATCTTTGTTTGAACATCTGTGATAAAAAAGACAAATTGCAATGAGAATGAAACACGCTAGGGATTTACTTATGAATTGGACGATTAAAGCTGCTTTTATCTCCAACTGATTCAATGAAAAATTATAGAGTAGAAGAAAATGTGACAAATTGGTTAAACAGGTCAAAAGTCGCCAAAGTGTATCTTACTACATAAAAATCAATAGATCACTTTACTAAAAGTATATAACGTTATTAACATAATCTGACTTTTGAAATAATGTTCGGACAAAAAGTGTTGGAATAATGATATAACATGATGAGGAGCTAATAACAATGTGTCACCTTGAAGAACTGCTTGCAAGGATTCAGGCTGCAGTGGTGCAGAATCAGGAAGAAGCTTCTGTAGATATCCCGGCTGATAAATTAACAAACTTTATATCAGGGAAGGAATGAAATGGTTCTCTCATCTTAATATAAAAAACTTGTTTGTTTTATACAGTGGAATGAAATGGACCATTCCAGAAGTAATATGATTCCTTCCATTTGATTGATTATCATTACAGTTTGATGATGAAGACCAAGGTTTTTAAAACCGTATGGACAGAGATGTTATGAAAGCAGCTCTGACAGGACCCAGGGTGTATGATGCAAGGAAAGATTGGAGAATAAGTCATGAGATATCTTAGCCTCTTAGGATTATTTTTAGATGATTTTATTTGTTTCCTTTGTGTGTATTTATTAAGGATGTTTAGATCACAGAGATGATCAGTTTTTTGAGATTGAAGAATTGGTATCAAGTCTTGTAAGGCTCTTGACTCGAGGTTCCAAGCCTTTGGGTAAACTTAGGACTTTTGAGCACTTTGATTGCTACATTAACTGCACTACAAAATCTAAACTACTTTTATTTACGTAATATATAACAACTAAAGAAATTTAGGAAATTTCAAAATATTAATCAAATTACCTTTTTTTTTCTTCAGTTAACTAGAAAATGTATCTTTTTATCATAATACTATTTGAGGTTTCATTAAGTTCTCACGTTACAAGTAATGTGATGTATATATACCTCAACTTGGCTGAGAACAGGGAAGGTTTCAATGTTCTTGTAGTAATCAGCAATGAAATCCACCATTTTGTGTGCATTTTCTCTCAGTTGCTCTGCATCCATTGCCTTGAGATTTAACCCCCCATTCTCCCTGTTGATCAAAACACCCAATACCCGTATATAAAATGAGTCAGGCATATCATCGAACACCTTACGTGCATTAAAAAAATAAAAAAAAAAGTTAAATTTCAGTGATCCGCTTACATTTTGTCGATGGTTTTGAGGGAGTTCCAAGGCTAAGGATCAATGATTGTAAGATTTTCGGTGGTTTTGAATTATCATCTAACCCAATATATATATGTGTAATCAATCCCACAAAAGCCCACGGGTGGGTGTGTGTAATCTCAATCAACCTTATCTTTTGGAAGCATGCACTTTTGTTTTTATTAATATTCTTAATTGTTTTCATAATTAATTACAGGAAAATTGGATTTTAATAATACCAGTTTTTCCTCATTAGCGGATAATAATACGAGTTTCAAAAATAGCATACAATAATACCAATTAATGAGGTAGGTGCTTATAATGAAATGCCGTTAGTTGAACACTAACGGTGTTAGTGATTTGCTGACGTGGCAAATGTTGAGGGACTCTTTTCTAATTTTTTAAAATGGAGGGGCTTATTTGAAATTTCTAAAAAATAATTAAAAAAAAAGAAAAGAAAACAAAGCAGTCGTTCTCTTTCCCGACCAAACTCCGGCGACCACCATGGCAACCACCAACCACCATGTGCTCCGGCGTTCCGATCGGAGATGGTTACGATCGAGAGTTCGTAGAGGTAGAGAAGAAGCAGTTAACAAATGTTAGCCGGAACGCCTTCATCGGACTCGGGAGATGCCATCCCCGGCGCTTCGCCGGTGCCGGACTGAAACTGTCACCGGCAGCAACAGCGACTGATCTGGATCTCATCGTCCTCATTAATTGGTAAAGAGAACGACTGCTTTGGTCGCCGGAGTTTGGTCGCCGGCGCCGGACTGGTCGCCGGAGTTTGGTCGGGATCGCAGTTGTGCCCTGGATGTATTATCACATACTTCCAGCTGGCCGTTCTGCCCAAGCAGCACAAAATTAACCTCGCTACACCCATGTGATAATACATCCTAGCATGCTAACACCCAAAATTAACGACTGCTTCGCCGGCGCCGGACTGCTCGCCGGAGCTGGTCGGGAAAGAGAACAACTGTTTTGTTTTCTTTTCTTTTTTTTTAATTATTTTTTAGAAATTTTAAATAAGCCCCTCCATTTTAAAAAATTACAAAAGAGTCCCTCAACATTTGCCACGTCAGCAAATTACTAACACCGTTAGTGTTCAACTAACGGCATTTCATTATAAGCACCTACCTCATTAATTGGTATTATTGTATGCTATTTTTGAAACTCGTATTATTATCCGCCAATGAAGCAAAACTGGTATTATTAAAATCCAATTTTCCTTAATTACAAAAATATAATGCTGGTTTGGTCTGATGATCGGTGGCGGAGCTTGACATTTTTTACTTGGGTGACCGAAAGTTACATGACCAATTTTTTTTTTCTATTGCTATGTTTTGAAATCTATGTTTGGGTCGGCGGTCCGGTTCGGGTCGGGACGGGTCAAAACAAAATTACGGTTATGAAATAAATAAAAACTTATTATAGCTCTAATAAGAAATGATAAACGTTACCGGATACTTAACCATATCATTGAAGCATCTCACTTACTTGTTAGCGACCTAGCTATTTTGAACACATTGCAACATTTTCTATTTATGAAAAAGTCAAAAATATAACCAAGGATCAAGTTTTAATCAAAAGTTAATATAGAGATCTAAGTTTGTTTGGTTTGTGTTTTGTCAAAATATTTTTCTAAACATATCAATACATTATTACAAACATAATAAAAAATGGTTGAGCAAACCTTAACCGTTAAGAATAAGCGATTAGAAAATTTGGTTTCTCAATGTATTAACTAATTTGATCCATAAATTATATAAATTAAGAAGTTAAAAAAAGAATTTGGAACATCTAAAAGAACGAGAGTAAAAATGAAAGAAATAGTATAAAGAAAAGTGATATATTGCAAAATCAAATTGTGTAAAAAACTAAAAGTAAAAGTAGTATGTTAAAGTAAAATAATACAAATAAAATAAAAAAAACATATTTGATAGTTTTTGTCAGAAGACTCGTACACTATTTCACATAGTCTTTTTTTATTTTTATATACATTCTTCCTCATTCATATAAACAACAGTGAGAGTCTTGGAATAAACGTTCGATAGCCTATATTATTTCTCGATATGATTACTGCTTCAATAACACGTTTACCCGAATATAACATAAAACTAAATTCGAATTAAAAGTAAAAGGAATAATACACAAACAAAACATTTTGGCCATGAACAAATTCTCCTTAACTCATATGTACATAAAAAATTTCACACATCGTTTGTCTGTTAAACTTTTTTACAAAAATGGTGTTGAAAACTTATGGTTTTCACTTTTAGTGAAAACGTGATTTGTAATCACGTTTTGCTGGTTCGTATAGACAATTATAGGTTCGATAGTTCTCCAAAGCTGATATAAAACCAAATCGTGAACTGCAGTCACGTTTTGCAGAATACCACTTGCTTTTCATATACAATACCATTTAACATAATACTATGCAATCACATGGCCTGTAATGTTGAATGCTTTATTATACAAGAGTGCAATTCAATTCCCTTGCTAGTAGGTAAATCATATTGGTTATTTTTGTATTATATCATTTTTTGGAATTATAATATATTTGTTTTCATTCAACCTTATATTTTGCAAGCATGCACTTTTGTTTTCTTTGTTTTTATTAATACTCTTAATTGTTTTCATAATTAATTACAAATATATAATGCTAGTTTGGTCCGATGATTACAAGTACTAGTGAGTGACCCGCGTATATACCTGAGGCTGTAATATAAAAAAAATTATACGGAAAAAAATGAACCAAAAGTGAAAATAAAAATCTAAGTGAATAATATATAAGACTAAAGAGTCGATAAATATTCAATAATATTAAATTTACAATTTTGAAAAAAGAGACTTGAATATAATGTTTTTTGTTATATTTGTTTGGCTACCATCTTTATCTAAAATTAAGATTCTGAGACTGTTTTTGCTCTTGAGTTTTGATAGAGAGACGTACAGCTGGTCATGGAAGAATAACGGGTTTTTTAAAAGCAGTCCAACTCTAAATAGCGATTGAGCTTGATTTTTGTTTATGGTCATTGCAAAGCATACCGAAATTGGAAAATCGTCTTCTTTGAAATCTAAAAGCAATCCGCTTGTCAGTTGAAATCAGTGAGAGTCTTGGATTAAACGTTCAATAACCAATATTATTTCTCGATATGATTACTGCTTCAATAACACGTTTACCCGGATATAACATAAAACAAATTTCGAATTAAAAGTAAAAGGAAATTTTGGTCATGAACAAATTCTCCTTAACCCATACATCTGGTGTGTCTGTCAAACTTTTTTACAAAAATGGTGCTGAAAAGTTATGGTTTTTACTTCAGTGAAAACGTGATTTATAATCACGTTTTGCTGGTTCGTATAGACGTTTATAGGTTCGGTAGTTCTCCAAAGCTGATATAAAACCAAATCGTGATCTGCAGTCACGTTTTGCAGAAGACCACTTGCTTTTCATATACAATACCACTTAACATGATACCACTTCTAAACCTAAACGTGATTGCTATCACACTTTGCAGAAAAATATATGCAATCACATGGCCTGCAATGTTGAATGCTTTATTATACAAGAGTGCAATATTCAATTCCCTTGCTAGTAGGGAAATCATATTGATTATTTTCGAATTATATCATTTTTTAGAATTATAATATATTTTTTTATTCAACCTTATCTTTTGGAAGCATGCACTTTTGATTTCTTTGTTTTTATTAATACTCTTAGTTGTTTTCATAATTAATTACAAATATATAATGCTAGTTTGGTCCGATGATTACAAGTATTAGTGAGTGATCCGTGTATATACCCGAGGCTGTAATATAAAAAAGAATTATACGAATAAAAATATGAACCAAAAGTGAAAAGAAAAATATAAGTGAATAATATATAAGACTAAAGAGTCGATAAATATTCAATAATATTAAATTTACAAGTTTGAGAAAAGAGACTTGAATATAATGTTTTTTGTTATATTCGTATGGCGACCATCTTTATTTGAAATTAAGATTCTGAGACTGTTTTTGCTCTTGACTTTTGATAGAGCGACGTACATCTAGCCATGGGAGAATAACAGGTTTTTTTAAAAACAGTTTAACTCTAAATAGCGATTGACCTTGACTTTTGTTTATGGTTCATTGCAAAGCAAACCGAAATTGGAAATCGTCTTCTTTGAAATCTAAAAGCAATCCGCTTGTCAGTTGGAATCAGTGAGAGTCTTGGAATAAACGTTCGATAACTAATATTATTTCTCGATATGATTACTGCTTCAATAACACGTTTACCCGAATATAACATAAAACTAAATTTGAATTAAAAGTAAAAGGAATAATACACAAACAGAAACATTTTGACCATGAACAAATTCTCCTTAACCCATATGTACACAAATTTTTTCACATCTGGCGTGTCTGTCAAACTTTTTTTACAAAAATGGTGCTGAAAAGTTTTGGTTTTCACTTTCAGTGAAAACGTGATTTGTAATCACGTTTTGCTAGTTCGTATAGACGATTGTAGGTTCGGTAGTTCTCCGAAGCTGATATAAAACCAAATCGTAATCTGCAGTCACGTTTTGCAGAATACCGCTTGCTTTTCATATACAATACCACTTAACATAATACCACTTCTAAACCTAAACGTGATTGCTGATCACGCTTTGCAAGCAAAATATATGCAATCACATGGCCTGTAACGTTGAATGCTTTATTATACAAGAGTGGAATATTCAATTCCCTTGTTAGTAGGGAAATCATATTGGTTATTTTCGAATTATATCATTTTTTTGAATTATACTATATATTTTTTCATTCAACCTTATATTTTACAAGCATGCACTTTTGTTTTCTTTGTTTCTATTAATACTCTTAATTGTTTTTCATAATTAATTACAAAAATATAATGCTAGTTTGGTCCGATGATTACAAGTACTAGTTAGTGACCCGCGTATATACCCGAGGCTGTAATATAAAAAAGAATTATACGGAAAAAATATGAACCAAAAGTGAAAAGAAAAATCTATGTGAATAATATATAAGACTAAAGAGTCGATAAATATTCAATAATATTAAATTTACAATTTTGAGAAAAGAGACTTGAATATAATGTTTTTTGTTATATTCGTTTGGCGACCATCTTTATTTGAAATTAAGATTCTGAGAGTGTTTTTGCTCTTGACTTTTGATAGAGCGACGTACATCTGGCCATGGGAGAATAACAGTGTTTTTTTTAAAAGAGTCTAACTCTAAATAGCGATTGACCTTGACTTTTGTTTATGGTCATTGCAAAGCAAATTGAAATTGGAAATCGTCTTCTTTGAAATCTACAAGCAATCTGCTTGTCAGTTGGAATCATTGAGAGTTTTGGAATAAACGTTCGATAGCTAATATTATTTATCGATATGATTACTACTTTAATAACACGTTTACCCGAATATAACATAAAACTAAATTCGAATTAAAAGTAAAAAGGAATAATACACAAATAGAACATTTTGGCCATGAACAAATTCTCCTTAACCTATTTTTTCACATCTGGTGTGTCTGTCAAACTTTTTTACAAAAATTGTGCTGAAAAGTTATGGTTTTCACTTTCAGTGAAAACGTGATTTGTAATCACGTTTTGCTGGTTCGTATAGACGATTGTAGGTTCGGTAGTTCTCCAAAGCTGATATAAAACCAAATCGTGATTTGCATCCACGTTTTGCAGAATACCACTTGCTTTTCATATACAATATCACTTAACATAATACCACTTCTAAACCTAAACGTGATTGATCACGCTTTGCAGAAAAATATATGCAATCCCATGGCCTGCAATGTTGAATGCTTTATTATACAAGAGTGCAATAATCTAAATTCCCTTGCTAGTAGGGAAATCATATTGGTTATTTTTAAATTATATCATTTTTTGAAATTATAATATAATTTTTTTCATTCAACCTTATCATTTGGAAGCATGCACTTTTGTTTTCTTTGTTTTTATTAATACTCTTAATTGTTTTCATAATTAATTACAAAAATGTAATGCTGTTTTGGTCCGATGATTACAAGTACTAGTTAGTGACCCGCGTATATACCCGAGGCTGTAATATAAAAAAGAATTATACGGCAAAAAAGTATAAACCAAAAGTGAAAATAAAAATCTAAGTGAATAATATATAAGACTAAAAAGAGTTTATAAATATTCAATAATATTAAATTTACAAGTTTGAGAAAAGAGAGTTAAATATAATGTTTTTTGTTATATTCGTTTGACGTCCATCTTTATCTAAAATTAAGATTCTGAGACTGTTTTTGCTCTTGACTTTTGATAGAGCGACGTACAGCTGGCCATAGGAGAATAACGGGTCTTTTAAAAACAGTCCAACTCTAAATATCGATTGACCTTGACTTTTGTTTATGGTCATTGCAAAACAAACTGAAATTGGAAATCGTTTTCTTTGAAATCTAAAAGCAAATCGCTTATCAGTTGGAATCAGTGAGAGTCTTGGAATAAACGTTCGATAGCCAATATTATTTCTCGATATGATTACTGCTTCAATAACACGTTTACCCGAATATAACATAAAACTAAATTCGAATTAAAACTAAAAAGAATAATACATAAACAGAACATTTTGGCCATGAACAAATTCTCTTTAAACCATATCTACAAAATACTTTCATCAAGTACAAGAGTAATATTTTATAAATTAATATAATCTAACACTTCAATAGAATAAAAGTAAAATTTTGTAATGTTAACTCATAAAAAAATAAATTTGTGTAGTTCATGCGTTTGAAGTAGAAGAGAAAATGATAATGATTAAGATAGGATTAAAGTAAATAGTTCGATAATTTGGTATTAAGAATTATTATAAATTTATAAAAAAAAATAGTGTTTTTTTTCGTACATAGCTACTAATTGTATATTGAAATAAAATACTATAAAAAATTAAAAAGAAACAATTCATGAAATTAAATCCGACATAAATATTTTAAAAGATCTAGAAATTATAAATAAATAAAAAAAGACTTAAACACAATGTGTTTGTTACATTTATAACTTGATCATCTTTATATAAAATTAAGAGTAATTTGATGATCACAGATAATATACTTTCATACGTGTTTTAAAAGCTCATTTGAACCAGTTAACTCATTCCCGTTTTAACTAATTTCTTGAGTAAATTACGGATTTCGTTCATGTGGTTTGCACGAATTTCATTTATAGTCCTTAACTTTCATTTATTACGGATATAGTCCCAGCTTTAACAAACTGTTGTGAATTTCGCCCCTGGAATGGATGACTGTCAAAAAATAATTTTAACTTTTTTAAATTAACATTTATACCTCTCCTTTTAACTTTTAAAGAGATTAAACCTTAAAAATAAACCAGAAACCACCGACTGAAATCGTCGGATTCGGCGGAAAATAGGAAATCCATAAACCCAGATTGAAATACATAAACCTTGAAATCGTCGGAAAAGACGACGGAGAAAATAGGATTCCGTCCCTTTTGCTGAATTCTCACTCTTAACTCTTTCTTTATCTCCAATCTTGAATCATGCCCCACGATAGCTCAGTCGTTTACTCGGTTTCACTCAATCACTGTTAAAAATAAAGATTTATATTTTAATTCTTGTTAATTCAAATGTGCATTTCTTTAAGTAAAGATTTATAATTTTTATGTGTTGTTTTTTGTATTTTTTGTATGTGGATTGGGCCGTTGCTGTTGAAGGACTTTTATGAAGAATGGGCTGCTGCTGATGGGCTTATAAGGACTGGATAGCTGCTCGGGTCGAGTTGTTCTCGGGTTGCTGGTTCGGGTCGTAGCTGGGTCGTATTTAAGAGACAATTAGGGCAGAGACTCTTCATTCGAGTCATTATCTTCTTCGCCGCTCTCAAAGTTTCTCTGCTAGGGTTTCTTGTTGATTGGTGTCATCGGCTCGTTTCATTCTGTGTTTAGGTTCAAGATCATCACAATGATGATCTTGCAGGTCTAATTTCGTCTTCGTTTCTGTTGTTGTAATCAGATCGATTGTCGATTTTTGTTCAGTTGGTTTTTCTGTGTAATCTTCTTGTTTGGTGTTTTGATTCTCATGATAAGTTTGTCAAAACTTCACATGGTATCAGAGCCTGTCTTAGGCTCTTGATTGCGTCTTTTTCTGGTGGTTTTTTCCCGATCTCGATCTAGGTCGCTTAAACCCTAAATCGGTGTTCGTTTCGTTTTCCGATTGTCTTCGACAATCTCTTCGGTTCTGGTGAGTCTTCCGCTGTGTGTGTTACTGGAAGAAGACGTTTCGGTTACGGTGATTAGGGTTTGTTCGAAACCCTAAGGTGTTGGTGCTGGTTATTTACGGCTCTCTGTGGATTCAAGACCTCAACCCTAAGTGAAGGTTGATGAGGCTTGGAGGTGCTGTTCAGTGTTGCAGGTGCTTGGTTCTTGCGGCTGCCTGAGTTGACTGACCCTAAGTGAAGGTCACTTGACTCAGGCGTATTGGGTGAGATTGTTCCTAATCTTGCTATATTTCTTGTGCCTTATTGTGTTTTTTGCTGGTTACTTTAATTCTTGATCATACCAGAACCCAGTAAACCCTTGATCTGCCACCGTGAGTGGTGTGGAAACTTGGATAGGACTGGTGTTTCTGGTTTTGTGTTCATATTTTTTGATTATCTGTGGTCTGCTTGTTCTTGGTGTTAATTGCTGTGTTTCTTTGTTGTATTGGCTGTTATCTTGTTTCCTTGTGCTTGTTTGTCTAAATTGTTATACCTGTGATGGGTGATGAAGGGGATAAGCCCTCGTCTTCTGCTACTCTGGTTAGCAAGATTGAGGCTAGTGATCCATTGTATTTACATGCTAGTGATTCGAGCACTCTTACACTGATTAGTTTTAAATTGAAAGGAACCGAAAACTACACAATTTGGTCTAATGCTCTTGAACTTGCTTTAAAGGTAAAAAATAAAATTGGTTTTTTGGATGGAACTTGTTTGAAACCAACTGATAATGAGGTTCTTGCTAATCAGTGGGAGAGATGTAACTCAGTTGTTTTATCTTGGATTTTAAACTCTGTGTGTGAGGA